>QANY01013727.1:1030955-1511841 GCA_003255025.1 Datisca glomerata | reverse complement strand
TTCATGAAGGAATTTGTGGAGTTCATGCTAATGGATATATGATGGCCAAACAAATCTTGAGAGCAGGATATTATTGGTTAACTCTAGAATCTGACTGCATCAAGTACGCCTGGAGATGTCATAAATGTCAAATTTATGCGAATAAAATTCACGTATCTGCATCCCCTTTACATGTAATGGTCGCGCCTTGGCCGTTCTCTATGTGGGGCATAGACGTCATTGGTCCCATCACACCCAAAGCCTCTAACGGGCATCGCTTCATTTTGGTATCTATAGATTATTTTACCAAATGGGTGGAGGCAAGTTCTTATTCAAGTGTAACCAGAAATGCGGTTGTTAAGTTTATTAAAAAGGAGATAATTTGTCGATATGGTCTACCTGGAAGGATCATCACAGATAATGGTACAAACTTAAATAAAAAGATGATGAAAGAATTATGTGAGCAATTCAAAATTAAGCATCATAATTCGTCTCCTTATCGTCCGAAAATGAACGGAGCAGTGGAAGCAGCCAATAAGAACATCAAAAGGATCATAGAGAAGATGACGGAGGTTTTTAAAGATTGGCATGAGATGATCCCGTTTGCACTGCATGGGTACCGCACATCAGTCCGAACATCAACTGGGGCAACGCCATTCTCTTTGGTATATGGCATGGAAGCAGTCCTTCCAATTGAGGTGGAAATTTCCTCCCTAAGAGTCTTAATGGAGGCGAAATTAGAAGAAGCAGAGTGGGTACAGACACGACATGAGCAATTAAATTTAATCGAGGAAAAAAGATTGACGGCATTATGTAAAGGGCAATTATATCAAAGAAAAATGATGCACGCATATGACAAAAAATTGCGTCCCTGATGTTTCCGAGAAGGAGACTTGGTGTTAAAAAAGATACTCACATATCAAAAGGATCACCGAGGGAAGTGGACCCCAAATTATGAGGGACCTTTCATTGTCAAGAAGGCTTTCTCGGGAGGAGTTCTCATGCTAACAAACATGGATGGAGATAATTTACCGCACACAGTTAATTCTGATGAAGTCAAGAAGTACTTCGTTTGACCACTCTAAGTATAGGAAAATGAAGTTAAAAAAATGCTAAAGCTGTCTCGAATACTGGAGAAATTCTTCTTACATTTTTTTTCTTCTATTTTCTTTTTCCAAACCATCGTTTGTAAACACTGTTCATCATCAATTAAGAGCCTTTCTTTTCTTCTTTCTTTCCCAGTTGACAAATACATATACTTCATCTTCTCTTTATTTCCATTATTTCTTATTCCTCTCAGTTCTAAGATATCATTAATTACTCTTGAAATAACTCAGAAGAATAAACTTGGTCAGTTGAAAGCTAATTGAAAAAAAAAATTGGAAGTAAGAAAGGTGACCTGATTGTAAAGTAAAATCTAAAAAGTCATCACGAAGAAGGTCAATATGCGCATGACAAAGGTTAAAGCGAAATTGGAGGATTACCCAATTAGAAGTATAGAAGAGAAGCAGAGAGATTATTTACCACTGACAGGGAGCCAAATACTGGAGCATAAACTAATAAATAAGGATGTATCATTTTTCTAAAATTATGCTCGATACTTCATTGTGAGTCCATGATCCTAGGTCAAGTGATAATTCTAAAGGGTGTTGGATATGTTTAAAAATCATCATATAATTTTCTTATAAAGGTTCACAATCATGCATAGCATGCACGCATTCAAAATCACTACTTTACATTTATGTTCAAGAATTACAATGCATAGACATACACCACATTAGTTGTTTGACAAATTCATGTGCATGAATCACTTAATGATATTCTTTCGAAATTCACACATGACCTTCCAACATTTAAAGCATGCATTAGTCTAGCTTTTGTTGTCATGAGACTTGCATAAGTCAACTTCAACATCAATTAATATGGTTAAATCGAACCCGAATTGAGTCGAGGTCGAAGCCCGGTGTTAGCGCCGGGTCCATTTCCCTTTCAATTAATATGGTTAAATCGAACCCGAATTGAGTCGAGGTTGAAGCCCGGTGTCAGCGCCGGGTCCATTTCCTTTTCAATTAATATGGTTAAATCAAACCCGAATTGAGTCGAGGTCGAAGCCTGCATCCACCCAGGTTATTTTTCCTTTTCAGATATCTTCGGTTAAATCGAACCCGACTTCGTCGCGGTCGAAGCCCGGTGTCAGCGCCTGGTCAATTTTAAATATCTCAGTTAAATCGAACTCGCATTGAGCGAAATCGAAGCATGTGTCTATCCAAGTCCATTTCGCTCCATCTCATAGAGCTTTATTTAGTCAAGGTTTCTATTCTCTATTTCATATATTATTGTACCGATCAAAATACTTATCTATGCCTTTGTACACGTTCTGAGATCAGAAGCGTGCTCAAAGGGGGGCAGCTGTAGATACCGTATTTTATCTGACCTAATACATGAAATATACATGTTTTATATTTTGGCTCTTTTAATAATCCAAAACTATATGTATAATTTGAAAACTAATCCAATACTAAAATAAGAAAAGTGGTCCAAAGACTAAAAAGTAAAAATTGAAAAAAGAGGACTAAAAAATAAAAATTGAAAAAAAGACTAAAAGTAAAAAAGGCAAATCATAATTTTGCCTATAAATATGAATGAAGTCTTCACTTAAGGGGAGATCTTTTGGGGAGTAAAAAAAAGGGGAGAAGTCATTTTTTAGAGTGAGAAAGAGAGGTGTTGGAAAGAGAGGTGATTTTAGATAGAGGAACAGGTTCTACACTTCTATTATCTTCATCTTCTTCCATCTTTTCTTCTTAAGGTAGTTTAATTGTTTGGTACATTTGTTCATAATATATTTTGTTCATCTCTCTTCTTCATATAAATGTAGTTGATATCTTTTGTATTTTTTTATACATAAGTGGATTGTTCATTCCCTATCATTTCTCCTCATTTAAATTTTAACATTTTAATTTCATGCTTTGATGATTTCTTTACAAGTTGGATATTGAGATATCTTTATCATCAACTTAATTAATGAGGATGATGATAAAGCTTTGAGGGGTGGAAAAATTAACCAAATGTGGATCAACCTTTTTAATGGGTTAAAAGTGTACATTTGATGCAAAGATCCCCTAGGATAATTTTCTCATACATAACAATGCATAGAATAGAGAATAAAACCTCTATACAAGATTATGCAGATATCTAAGTTGTGAAACTTTTAATTTTCCTACAAAGTTTTTTTTTAATATTATGTTCATCATTTTGTGACACTTGTTTGAACTAATTATCATCCATGATCATCCCCTTTGCTATTTAATTAGCAATGACTAATGAGGGAAGGAAAGAAAAATGACAATTAGTGTACTAAGTAGTCAAAAAAAATAGACATATTTATGTTAAAGAAATATATTGTTTATTTTTCATCATTTTTTTAAATTTATTTATTTAATAATAATATTATTATTATTATTACTATTATATTATATTATAATATATCATATTAAAAAAAACAAAAACATGATGCAACAGAGGAACTCTTGCTATATATATGTGTGTGTGCGTGTGTATGTGTGTGTATTTATAAAAAAAATTTTAAAAAAAAATTCTTTCATTTATTACATAATATAGTCTTTTACTTTATTCTTGCATTTTTGTAATCTAAACATTTTATGTTTTCTATAATTTGACATCCTATAACTTATCTCTATTCTTTTACTTCCATTTTGTTGTAATTATTAACATTAATTTCCTTTACATGTTTATTTATTTAACATTTTTGCATCGTCATGCTTATAATGCGATTCTTGCATTATTCCTTTATTATTATAATTAATGTTCATGTATGCGTGGATCATAATTTTAATAATTAGATTTAGATTTTGTTTCTTCTATTATTTAATTTTCACTAAAAAAGGCCGACGATGGATTTTGAGATTTTTGGGATATCAAACTTCTCGAACTATTGAGGTGAGGAGTTATTCTTGGGATACCGAGAATAACTTTAATAATGCTTTGATTTAAAAAGATATGAGAATACAAAAAAAAATTCAATAGTCTTTGAACCACCCATTAAAAGTAATTTATTTTATTCATTTCTATGATACAAAATTTCTCAAATGGGACATTCAAAAATAAATTTTTTTAACATTTGCCTTAAAATAAAAAAATGAATAGCATTTGATTAAATTTGGTAACCATTTTATAATGGGTGTTGTGGGGTGCTAATACATTCCCCACACACAAACGACTCCCGAACCAACTTTGAGTTTTCGTAGACTAAAAATTTTCATCTTAAAATTAGATGACCAATCACACCATAAAATGATTGGTGGCGACTCCAAATTTCTTTTTCCTTAAAAATGAATTTTTTTTAATCGTCACTCCACGTCGCACGCACGTTATGACACCAAACATTTGCTTAATTTAAAGCATAAAATAAGGTAATAAATTAGGCAAGAATATACAAAAGCAGTATCTTCTTAATTAGGGAGATCTAGCCTTTCAAGACAATGATCTTTAACATGCTACTTACAAATATCTCATATTTATTGGTTGTTAGATGTCTTGGTGTTAGAGGTGGGTACCTTTCCTCTTCACAAGTAGCTTTAACCTTCCATACTATGAGCTCTACTTCACGAACAACAAAAGCACATTACAAATCCATCTTGATATATGAAGATGAGAGGTCATGGCATGTTCTAGTTAGAAGAAACTATATTATGAGTATGTAGCAAAGGAAAGGAAGAACAGATGATGATTTTCTACAACGTAATGTCTACAAATGCCATACATTACTACCCCTCTAGAGCACATGATATATGGATGCTTCAATGCTGATGAGGAGGGGGCAACAACAGTCATGTTGTTGGAGTATAAAGAAAACTCGATCGTGATATTCAAATTTTTTGTACTTTATAATCTGGACCATAGGGTGGTTGAAAAATGTTGAGCATTTTTTCTTGTTTTTATTTAAACACGGGTGTGGAATATTGGTTGAACTCATCAAATGTTGAGGTTAATATTTTGAGGGATTGGACCAACGACTATGATAATGTGCATGTGACTCATTTCTTCGGCAATGACTTTGTTGACGAAGTTCCAATATGCAACTTCTCTTGAATGGGAAAACTTTTTGTGATTATTCTCACATATGAGGCACATGTGACATATAAAATTCAATATATTAATGGAAGGGTAATAGTTGATCGTGTTGATCACGAGTTAATAGATGTTGTCATTTACTCCATTTTCTAAGGAACTGAGTTTATGAAAACAGCAATCGAGTTCGACCTGTCAAACAACATGCATGTTGCATCCTTTATAGATCAAGATTGTGCACACATACCTCTGGCTAGAGATGTAAGACTAATCCCTTTTAAAAGATTTCCATAGCCCATCAATCAATGATGATTGTGGATGTCGATGTCACTGGTTCTACTTGGATTAAGTTTCACTTCAAGAGGTAAGTTGTAAATTTCATTTTATTGGTTCTACTTGGATTAAGTTTCACTTTGAGAGGTAAGTTGTAAATTTCATTTTATTGGTTAACTACGCTATAGTATGTGTTGGTTTCTCCCATATTTGATGGAACTTTTTTCTTGTGACATAAATTTTTAAAAAACTTGTATGTTAAAACTACATCATTGGTCTCTTCTTAGTTGCCCATCTTTTTACTCATTTTTATCTTTGAACGTATTAGAAACTTGGAGTTCTATATCTACTCAAACGATGCAAGTCCCATCATTTTGTTAAGAGATAACATACAATCTTTTTAACCCACTAATTAGTTTGTTTTACTGATAATTTGTCAATTTTTGAAGAATTATGTTTCTTCATATTTTATTGATAAGTTTCTGCACTTTTCTTTTTCCCTGTTTTTTTCTAACTATATAGAACTCTAAAAGTGAATAAAGATATTGGAAGAGAAGTTAAAGAACTTGGCCAACAGAAACAGACAGTTTCTCAGCATACCCCCCTCCACTAAGAAGAGCACTTTTTCAAAACATAGTCCGAAGGTATGTGCTCTTCTTAGTGGAGGAGAGTATGCTGAGAAACTCATGTTCCTGCTAGCCTAAGTTATTTTAGTTTTTTCCAGCATATTTATTCACATCTAGAGCTCTATATAGATAATAAAAAGGGGGAAAAGAAAAGGATATACACTTATCAATAAAACATGAAGGAACATAATTCTTTAAAAACTGACAACTTATCAATAAAATAAATTAATTATTAGGCTAAAGATTGTATGTTACCTCTTAACAAAAAGTTTCTAATACGTTCAAAGATAAAAGTCAGAAATGAGTAATAAGATTGAGCAATTAAAAAGAGATCATTGATGGAATTTTAACACACAAGTTGTTAAAAAAAATTTGTGAGAAAGAAAAACTCCATCATGCATAGGTGAAATCAATACATACTATAGCGTAGTCAACTAATGCAATAAAATTTACAAAAGTTACCTCTTGAAATTCACGTAGAACTAATGACATCGACATCCACGATCGTTATCGATTAATAGGCTACGATAATTTTTCAAAGGGATTAATCTTACATCCCCAATCAGAGATACATGTGCACAATCTTGATCCATAAAGAATGCAACACACATGTTATTTGGTAGATCGAACTCGGTTGCTGTTTTTATAAACCAAATTTCTCAGAAAATTGAGTAAATAGCATCTCTTAACTCGTGATCCACACGTTCAGCTATTACCCTTCCATCAATATATTGAATTCTGTACATCTCATATGCCTCATATGTGAGAATAACCACATAAAGTTTTCCCATTCGAGAGAAGCTGCATATTGGAACTTCGTCAACAAAGTCACCACCTAAGAAATGAGTGACATGCACATTATCATAGTTGTTGGTCCAATATCTTAAAATATTAACCTCATCATTTGACAAGTTCAACCAAATAAAGTCCACGCTTGTGTTTAAATGAACACAGGTAAAATGCTCCACATTTTTCAACTGCCTCATGGTCCAGTGCTCATCACCTACAAAGAACTTGAATATCACGATCGATTTTTTTATAATCCAACAACATGGCTGTTGTTGCCCCCTCCTCATCAGCATTGAAGCATCCATATATCATGGGCTCTAGACGGGTAGTAATGGATGACATTTGTAAATATCATCCAATCATTACTTTATATAAAATTACCCTATGTTCTTTCTCTACTTCACTATATACTGGTAATATATAGTATAGTTTCTGCTAATAGAATCCACCCAAAATAACTAAAACATGCTACAACCTCCTATCTTCTTATGTCAAGATGGATTTGTAATAAACTTTTGTTATTCATAAAGTAGAGTTCATAGTATGAAAGGTCAAAACTACTTATGAAGAGGATAGGTACTCACCTCCAACACCAAGACATCTAACAACAAATAAATATGAGATATTTGTAAGCAGCATGTTAAAGATCATTGTCTTAAAAGGCTAGATCTCCCTAATTAAGAAGATATTGTCTAATCTAATTTTGTATATTCTTGCTTAATTTATTAGCTTATTTTATGCCTAAAATTAAGCAAATCTATCGTAAAGAATTATATTTGTATTTTCTCTCTTTTACTTGTACAGCATATCTCTATATATCCGGACACTATCTGTAAATCTGATTTTTAAGGAAGAAAAACAATTTCTTCATGAAAACAGAAGCTAGATTCACAAAACCTTAGCCATCAACCCCTTTGATCGGCCTTAATTGCCAAATTTCTCTTATGATCCAGCCTTCATTGTCGAATTTCTCTCTCTAGTCTGACCTTCATTGCTAGATTTCTTTTGCAATCTTCATTGCCCTAGCCACCATATTCTCTCCAATCCTTAAATCAAATCTCTCTTGACATAAAAATAACCCCATCAATTGTTTCTGATCGCTTCTTCCATCCTTGGAATACCCTATGAATCTATGTAGCAAAGACACCCGTCTGATATTTTTTTGTCTCATTTTTAAATATTTTTTACTACTTGGATAAGCTTAAAGCTCAGACACGCCTGTCACACGATTTTGATTAGGGAAAAGAGTTTGGGCTTCAGAAACAAACACAACACTAAAAGAAAGAAAAGAGGACATTGAAAAACATAGACTAAACTTATTCACAAACTTACATCTCCCCATCAGCTTTATGCATAGTCATTTTTCCTCCTTTATTCTTCTTCTTACTGTTTTAATTCTTTATTTTACTTAATTGTATTTTTCTTCAATATATTCTTGAAATGGGCATTATGAGATCGGATCCAACATGCTTGAACTTTCTTTTTTAGGCCGTACATATGATCTTTTAGTATAGGTTTATTTCCCCAAAAAAGTTGTAAGTATAGTTATTTCGCATTTCTTTTAGAGAAATTTTTTTAAACAGCCCTGACAAAGAAAAATAATTTTAAGACTTTTCTGTTTTCAATAAAATTTAGCATGTTTTATAGGAGAAAATACTAAATTACCTCTTTAGTTTAAAAGTTTTCAGTTAAAATTGATGACTGTTTGATCAAATTCTAGCAAAAGTATTTTGCTAGACCTTAGTCTAGCGAGTCTAAATTTTAACGGTAGAATGCTACATCATGGTGTAGCAACAATTTTTTACTAGAGTGTAGCAACAATTTTTTACTAGACTAGAGTCTTGCCGGTGACATTTTAGTATTCTCTCCTGTAAAAATGACCCGATTTTGTTAAAAAGACAAATGGTCTTAATTTCATTTTTTCACTCTCGGAGGTCTTTCTGAAGCAATTTCTCTTTCTTTTATTTCTGCAACCCATATTGCAAGGCTAGCATAGTTTCCAGATTCTAAGGCTAGTTTGATTTTCTTTCCTTGTACGTTTTATTTAGTTGTTCTATGATAAAGCACTATACACTATAAGGACTGAATTATAATTCTCTAAATACCATTTCTCTACGAAGATGCCTTTTCTTATGGAAATGTGTACTTACCTCTGTTCCAACCGAACCGACCCAAATTCTTTTGGATTGACGATGATGCTTTTTCCCGAAGGCACTTCGTAGTTGCTGGAAGTAATTAAGGAGAAGGAATGTGTTAGTACAAAGAAGCAGATATTGACCAAGTCACGACATCCGTGTAGTCTATACACTACAACCTGCTTCCGCTAGGTAATCTGCATAGGCATTCTAAGGGTTTAAAAGGCAAATACGCATCTGATTCCAGCATATTTATCAATTTAAAGTGGACGAATCCCAGATTCAAGAAATACAAACCTGAAAGGTTTTCAGCATCGAGGTTGGGACTCTGAGGTCTTGTTCCTCACTGGTTTCAAGTTGATCCACGGTGTGCAGTGTTGTTTTTCTTTGTTCTACTTCCATTGTTTTCTCTGACTTGCTAACGTTCATTGTTTTCTGATATCTAGAGTTTCATACAACCATGTAAAATCACAATGTGAACAGAACTGAAGAAGACAAGCACCATATTGATGATGCCTCAGGGAATTCAAGCAAGAAATGTCAGTCATCTTCATGCCGGTTGTTACGGTACAGAGTTTATTCCCTTGAACTGAAATCGTTTGAGGATCCCAATCAGTTGAATTGGAAGGACGGACCTTCGAACTACAAGAATTGCCAAAACTTCAAAAAATTAGCACATCAAGATTTCAAGAAAAGAAAAAATCAATCACAGAATTTTGAAACGATAAAGCAAAGCATCTCAAAGAAAAATAGTAGTCAATTCTCTTAATCTTCCGGAATTGGAGATTGAATTGACAGTCAATTTGCTTCCAATATTTGCATCATTTCCATCAATTCCCTGCCAATTGAAAAGTAAAGAGAAAGTACAACTTGACAACTAACAACTGCATTTGTTATCAGAATACATCTTACCCCTTTCCGGTTGAATCAATTATTCTGTTTCCAAAAGAAAGGAACTTTGTCCTGTTTGATGATGCCACGAGCACTTGGGGGCTATTTTCATCTGAAAACTTCGACAGTTTTGAGCATATAAAACCAGATTCTTTATCATTTGGTGTCACTTGATCAATTACAGATCCCTTCTGATTTAAAAATCTCATGAACAGGTGGACGTGGTAACCGAAACTCAAAGCACCTTTTTTTATCAGAGTGCATCTGTAGTTGATAATACTGATAAGATGAGCTTCATTTATGCACCTAGAGAATTATTGCATATTGCATATTCCACATCTCTATTATTACAATTTCAACTACAAGTGCATTTATCCAAATCCTTTTCACTTATCAATTCATGAACATCTTGTAGGAAGCTTAAAAAATGTCCACTAACAGCTTCATTATCATCGGCCTAGTGGCAAAAGGAAACGAAATAGAAAAAAGAAAATCAAAGATGTTTTCTACCTGCCCACTCAGGCCGAATGAAGCATTGGAATTGAATTTCGATTTTCTCCAATGTTCTTAATATCGTGCAAAATATTTCTGGAGATGCATGTGCCAGTACTATCTTTGTAGTCTAAGTCACCTTCAACTGTTGGGACAATGTTAATTGACTTGCTCCACTCTGTACACTTGCTCTTCGATGCAGAGAGATGTCAAGCATATGAATCGTTCCAGTGGACCTTTTGACCACAACTGTCCCAACCAACTCTATTCTTGTCATTAGTATTTTGCTTAGGGACTGAACCTCCACTCCCTTCTTCTATCCCCAAAGAACAAACATCCATACGTTCATCTGAACAAGTATATTTTTGCGAGCCCTTCCTGCTTTCAGATTGTATGGGTGTATCATGTATAACCTGCTTACTTGGAGTACAACTTTCCATCTCTTGCTGAGTAGACAAACATTTTCTGCTCACACGAGCAACTTATTTCATGACTTTCTTCATCCTTAGCTTCTACAGAGGTTCTTGATTCAAATGCAGCGCCATCAGCATTTGCTGAAATCATATCACCTTGACCTTCCACGAAGTCTCAACCTTCAAACTGCCCACATTCTCTGTTGATAGAGATTTCTTAGTTATATCATCATTTGGAACTCTAAATCCTTCAGCTATTTGAATTTTAGAGCCTTGTCTCTCGCTTCTAGTAGAAGCACCAGCATTGCTATGTAACTCCCTGTTAGAACTGCGTCCTCCTTCCACTAAGCTTTTATCAATATCAAAACCTACCAATCTAGCCCAAAGTGGAGAATCATGGATCAGAAGATGTTTCTCATATGAGGACTACATCATTCACATTGCTGGCATTGGGTTAAAAAGTTTCCAAAAAATGCATTTAAAGGTTTTCTACTTACTCATCAAAAGTGGAATCACATCCATCTTCGTTTTTCACCTGAGAGTTTCCTTTGACAGATTTCTCACTACAACCATTTCTGGCTTTTTCATTCGTTTCGGGAAGACATGAGAAATCAAGATCAAGCAAGTCCAATGTGAATGATGATAATCTCTCACTGCCGACACTCAAATTAAAATTCTTATCCCTGAAATAGAATGGCTCCTTATAAGTATTATATGGAAATTAAACTCATGATTTTGTGCCATGATATCTCCAGTTAAAAGAACTCAATAAGACATGAAAGCACATGCGTAGTTCAAGTTACCCAATATTGGTACAGAACATAATAGAGCAATTGGGATGAGAATAAAGCTCCAGAATTCATAATTAGTTCGATCCACTAGTTATTCCTCGTCAAACTAATCAAGAGCTAGGACATCATATGTTGGACCCACACATTATGAATTCTGCAGCAACTAAATGTCAGTACTTACGGCTCCCCAAATGCCTCATTCTTGCCGTTTGAAACTGTGTGGAAGCTAAAATCCATTTTCTCATCCTCTGTCACGGATTTTAATTTTCAGGAGTTGAGAGAGTCGTTCCCAAACACTACATCTGTCTCAAAACAAGTTTCAGAAAAGATTATCTGTAGCATCTTAAGAAAAAAAGGGTAGTAAGAAAATTCTAGCAGCACGATTTCCTTCAATCCTTCCCAATTGATTTGTTGCTCCTGATTCTGCTGTTTCCATATACATTCTCTATCCTTTAAAACATTTATTTTTCCCGACTCTCCCCGGTTTCATCAACCTAAAGTGTACTTTATGTAGCCAACCATGCAAAATATGACAAATGTCGAAGAAATTAAGATGGATTGATCAGCCAGCTTACGGCCAAATTTCACAACATGAAGCCACAAAACTCCTTAAAATTTTGAATCCCACTCCCCTCGACTTTTCCAAAAAGAACTAGATGTATCGACCAAGCAATAATATCTGCCAGTTAGTGGGTAAAAGGGCATCAACAATAATACCCTAGTAATAGGGCAAACTCGAATACCTAGCACTGAACAACTCTTTCCAAGATCAACAGATGAAGAAGTTCCGTTCTGAGATTCTTCCATATTCATGCATCAAAGGATCTGAAGAATGACCCCCATAAACAGTAAAAATAATATCAGATGCAATATCTAATGGATAGCAGTCCATTGTAGAACAGTCCATGCCATAAGATAGCAATTCATTATTGAATATGAAGAGAAAAAAATCATTACAACAGCAAAAATTCCAATACTACGATAAAAATACTAATATAGAAGCAAATGAGAAATAATTCTCTTTTTCTCTAGCCATACAAAAGTAACCGAAGCCTTCAAATTATATAGTTACTTTTTCTATATCAGATGACTTGAGAAAAAAGGTAAATTAGAAAAAAAAACACCTAGGCACAAAAAACAGCCACCAAGTACTTTAACAAAGTAGTCTCTTGCTCTCTTAAGATACACTAAGATGGAGCAACACTGATGGTTTACGTTTTAAAAATTGTAAGAGACGAGAGGTGGAAGAAAAGAACTAGATATCTTGATTTCATATGTCAAACAGAGTTAAAACAGAGTTCCATATGTCCTCGTGAGAAAGAATGTTTCTGTGCGGGTGTAATTTCTTTTTCTTTTCTTTTTTTTTTTGGATTATAATAGTTTTCTATTTATAATTTATAGCTACAATTTTTCTATTTATAATTTATGGCTACAAGGTCAAGTAGGTAGACGAAAGTCAAGTACAAATTACATAGCACAAGGTAAGTCCATAAGATGTATCTCAAAATCTGAAGTAAAGTTGCCTTTCCATATCTATTATTTCAATACGTTAGTGTTGAATCAAACACGAGTATACAAGACTCAGTCAGAGCTTAAATCTATGTGTGTGGTGTGCGAGTAGATAATTACATTGAATCAAGTAAAATTAAGAAGTTATAGCAACTAGTCTCAATCTACCTTACAGATTGGCCAGCTCAAATTTCAAATGTGTCAAGAATCGAAAATCTAGAATCTAGGTTACGCAGATAGACAATCAAAACAAGTGATGGAGGTCAAGGAAAAAAGATCATGGATGACTCCCCCATCAGAAGAATCCATGAAATTTCAAATGAGCTTCAATTAAACCAAAACCAATTAAACGACGGATTTAAGTACGAAAAAAATAAGATAAAGAGTTTTACAGGAAGATCAAACGCAGTAAATGAACAGGTAGGACTTCCACCTCGGCAACTTTCACTGCGATGCAACAATCGCAAATCTATACTATCGCAACAATCGCAAATCTATACTCTCTTTCAGTTCGTGACGAAAGCGAATCACGAACTCAAAAATTCACAGAAAAAAGCTAACCTCAGATTCCCACTGTGCAGTGAGAGAGCCACGAAATCTGAATGTCAAATAATTATATATATATATATATAGACACACACGTGTTAGGTAACTGATGATATTAAACTTTACCATATTATATGTTTATTAATGTTGTGTTATATAACGTTCAAAATTTTTTAATTCAATGGAATAACATAAACAAAAAAGTTCTTGATAGATCAAGTAATTTCTTATAGACAATATTTTTCATACACATTGTATCATTATGCATGGTATCCTTTGATTTAACTAAAAATTTCATCGTTGTCATTGAAACACCTTGTGAAAACGTAACATAATATTGTTCGTGAGAAAACACATATTGAGAAAGATAGATGTGAATATGAGGAACCGTTTGTTCTTGAGCTTTATTGATTGTCATTGCAAAACAGAAACGCACGAGAAACTGTTTCCTCTTAAATTTAAATGGGTAACCTTCATCGCTCATCGGACTCAATGAAATTCTTGGAACGAAAATCTTTTTTCCAACATGTTGTCCAATAAAATTTTTGCATGTATATTAGATTCTTCCTGAAGCCATGGCATATCAGTCGAATTCCATTACATAGACCATTAACTGGGTCTGTGTTCCACAAAAGCATGATCGGACATTTTTTTTCTTGAGAAAACTACAAGAACGACTAGTTTTTAAGGGGGAGTTAAGTAAATAGCTGAAAAATTGAAAATTAGTAAAAATGGTTGAAAAATAGCTTGCGAAATAGTTAAGCACACTGAACTGCTAGCGGTTCTATGTGTGAATTCTAAAAATTTGGCCATTTTGTAAATAAATACTTTAGCGTTCATTTACTTAACTCAACCCTTAAAACCTGTCTTTTTCTGTCAATTTTCATTTTTTCTTCAAGACTAATATGTGTGGAGGATCGACAATTGGTACCAATAAATTGAGAAATTCTTATTGATAATAGTTATTCGCATCATCAACGACCTCATCGAAACTAATAATTGGATTAGTTTCGTTCTGGTGATCCACGTATTCATTCATGGTTGACAGAATTACACGTTGCATCGTATATCTAGCTGAGTATACATTGTCTGCTAGTTTGGGAAAAAATGAATTAATAAGCATGAGCTCATCAGTATCTGGATCATCTTTCCGAATCACTATCTTTTCTGGTAAGATGATGAAGTCTTCCTTATCTGTTGGTTCAGTCCCATTTCCAACCCTTAACAAGAAATTGGCGAATCTTTCATCATTTTGAGCAATTTTTGCAAATAAAATATTTTTCGATCATTTTTACGATTTGAGCTGGAAAGTTGACTTATCACATCATTTTTTGCTATTTGTATGTGTATAGCACATGAGTCATTTTATTATGAATGTAGGCTTATTCGGGTATCATGGGTTTACTGGCCATTAGATGGAGAGTAATTTATACTCGGCCCAGTACACCACTCAGCCTAATACAACTAAACCATAACCCTAATTATTCAGTTTTTTGTGCTTGAGAGATTTTCTTAGTAATGGGTTCATTCTATCCATTGTAAGGGTGACATTTATTTTACATGTTTGTTTGACATTGTCAGTACATGTTTGTTTATCTCCTACCCTTTTAGTCTTAATTTTTAAGGGTTTTTTATTTATATGGTTATTGGATATTTTGTTTTATTTAGGAATAGAATAAAAAATCAAAACTGGATGGTCTTACTGTAGTTTTTTTTAAATGATATCGAGCTACAAGCATCCATGTAGATTGAAGTTTTGTTGTCAAAAGTGTTGCATACTATTTGTTATGTCTCACTACGATATGGTTATTGATGTTAAAATTTTGACTTATATTTTTTTATAATTGGATAAAATTTAGGTATATAGCCTCCTGGTGCTTAAAGGATGTTATCCAAAATTTTGACTAAAGGAACATTAATTTCAGTGTAATATATCATATGGAACATGTATAGTTAAATACATATGAACTGCATCACAGAGACATAGGATATCACTAGATAACTATGCTTAGCAATGCAAGTTAAATTGCGTACCTCCATGTATATGTTGATGTGTTACAATGTCTCAACTAAGATTTTATGTTTTCTCTTACGTTTATATTTGTTGTATTCTTTGTTAGACATTGTTAAACAATGTTAAATTAATGCAGTGTTTTTCTCTATGTGTTCTTTATATTGAATCTGTTGTCTAACATTGTTTGGTGTATTCTTCGTTATGAAACGTGTTTTTTAAGTTTCTTATGAGACAACAATTCGTGATCTATCACACTGCATATATTTTTCATATGCCAATATAATGAGGTACGCATAACTTTATAGTGTGAATATATAAATAAAAAACATATATAAAATACCTTGAAAAAATAATGGCGCGAAGGTTTATAACAATAATGGTAGGAGTTGACTGCACTAAATCCTCTAATCCATTCCTCTGTTATATATATAAGTAACCCATGCGAATAACTCAGAATAAAAAAAGACTAAAAAGGTAGCATGTCATTATCGATAATCTAGAAGTAGAGCATCCCTTTTTCTTTTTCTTCTTTCTCATTTCCCATGCTAATGATATGTCAAAGGACTATTGATTTAATTAATTAGTTGCCATTTAAGATTTGTAAAGATTCTTAAATAGATCTAAGATTTGTTTGGAGTTAGAAGTATATTGTATAAGTAGGTTGAGTGTTTCTATGTACGTGGCCATAACCCTAATTTCTTATGTTGGATTTATGCCAACATATGGTTACTAATCTCATCATCTAGTATAGTTAATTAACAGTATAATCTAATCGATGTATGAAAAATGTCATAATAACATAATTGGCATACATTATAACATCTTAATTGGGCAGTTTAGATGGTTCGTTAAAACAAAACCAAATAAATAAGTTTGAATGGAATTGTCTTTTTTCTCTTTAACTATTTGGATAATTTATCAATTAAATTAATAAGTTTGATGAAAAATAAGTAAGATGCAATGATTATTTTTGTAACTCTAAATTTGTTTTTTTTCTGCACTGAACTATTTGACCTTGTTAAGGTTAAAGAGTGAGTTTTTGTTTGAAAAAATGTTTAATATAATGAAATCGTAAAGTGTGTAATTACGTACGTCCATGTCGCTAATAATTAATTTCATTATATTTAAATCTCCTTTAGCATGTCTCTACTGTGCTTTTTCTCAACAACCTGACTATAATGCTCCATTCTTTTTTATAATACGACAAACTAATCTTGCATTTCGAGATGCCCTAGCGATTTAATTATACCTAAATTAAATTTTAAATAACTGATATTTATTTCTCTTCATTATTAAGCATGAAAATTTGAACTAATCATGATTTATAAACAAAGTATTTTATTTACTTATTGGTTGTCCCTGTATGTTATTCACTATATAGTCTTATTAGCAAATTTCTTATTAGTGAGTTGGCTTAATTTTGTCATTAATTCATGGCCCTTTAAAATTAATTCGGTTATTATAATAATGCATTGGTAATCATGCAAATAGAGGACACATTATTCTCTAGTTGTCATGTGAGGATACCCATGTAAGTTTCTTGAGCACTTCTATTTGTCCCTCATGCTTATCATGAGTGGGCCCAAATTCCTTTATTTATCATGTGGCTAAAGCATTCTCATTCCACAAGTACTGTTTTCCTATTTTTACTCCCTCATTTGTGTAGGAGCAGGTTGAATACAATACACGTAAATCGTGCAAAAGCACAAGTCGGGACAAAAAGCTTTCTCAAGTTGGTTTAGTTAAAACATTATCTCTTCCATGGAATTAGGTGGAGTTTATGACTTTCAACATTATCCTTATCTCTAATAACATCCATGTTTTTAGAATTCTATGTAATTGAAAAATGGTCGACACCCAAGATTTCCATTCCTTTCTATGCACTCACCTCCTCTTGATAATTTTTTAGAAACCGTCTTCTCCTAGAGTAGAAAGAAAGATTTTACTAACAATATAAAGACCCAGCTCATATCTTGACATATAAGAGGGTAGGGTTGAGAAATCAAGCAGAGACTACTGGGTTATGAACTTTGACAGTCAATTTTTAATATGAGAACTGGAGAAAAACTAAAAACAAGAGAGATTGAAAGACAGGGAGATATAGAACAAGACAGAGATAGAGAGAGACATGAACTAAGAAATAGAAAGATCTATAGATGAAAGAATGACAGTGGAAGATCTACAGATGGGAAGCATGACGGTGGAAGATCTACATATGGGGAAAACAATTACAACTAAATGATTACAGAACAATTATATGAAAAATTATAGACGAGAAAAAAGAAAAACTAAATCTGCAGAGCCTTGCTGTAGCAATATCTTAAAAATGAATTTTTACCCTCCACAATGTACTTGGAAACTATGGTGAACGTCTCTGCAGGCTACAACTATCGTGATCGAAGACGTAGCAAATGAATACTTCGATCCTCACAGAACCCGAATAGTATTTCTTTCCCCCTTAGTCTCCTGAAAATTTGACAGGAACTTGGACTTAAAGAAAAAAAGGACAAAATTTATTTTTCTTCTTATTTTGGATGCCAAAAACCATGCCATTAAAATTGTCCTCTTTCTTTTGATTAAAAGGGGGCAACGTTTTATAGAGAGAGGTGGTTTCTCTCTTATGAAAACCACATCTCCACTCTTGCACCCAAATGCACGAAGCGACAGTGAGTAAATATGGGCAGCTTCCTAAGAAACTGCCCTCTGTACAATGGACATGTGGCGTTTGACTTGGTCTATGCAATTATACACCCTCAAATGCTAATACACATCATTAGACATGTGTCAAATTATTAGAGCTATATCTTGACATGTGACAGACTTGATTTCTACTCACATTGTCTTTTAATTTTAATTTAAATTCACACACTACAACACTTAGCTAAGATTTAATTAATAAAGCTTCAAACTATTAGCTCTAAAAATCTCCCACATGAATGAAAATGTCTTAGACAGACAACGACATCAGGAGAAAGAAATAGATGAGTTTTACATCGGGAGAGTTGTCTTTTGGACTTGAACCTTCCTTAGTGATGATTTATCGGATTTACTCTGAAGAACAGTGAATAACATTCTTGAACTATCATTTCTAAGAAATAAATAGGACAATAAATCTCACACTCAACTCATCTTAATACGCTCGAGTTCATACATTTTTATTCATTTTGGTCCTGAAAATTTATCCCGCCTCATGAGAGCTTTAGAGAGATTGAGCATTGCACTTTCTCATAGAAGTGACCCAACTTCTACTCTCACATAGGTGACGATGATTAAGAGTATTCTATCTATACTTCTCTTGCAAGCAAGATATCAACGTCATTGAATACTAAGTATACCCTTTTTATCGTCAATAGACAACACACTTTCGTTACATCATAAGAATGGGAAGAAACAAAGTTTCTTTGTGTGTTACGTGAATCATTCTTGCCAGTTTACTTATTAAACTTAGATCATGGGATCTCTAGTCAACTAGGTTAGGTTATCACCTGAATGATTCATTAGGTCATTCCCCTCGGTGTCAGCTTTACAGCTCTTTCGATAATCCTTTTTGTTAAAGGATCTGCCAAATTTTCCTTTGACCTAATAAAGTCAATGGAACACCATTTACGAGCAATTATTTAATCGTATTATGTCTACGTCTTATGTGTCTAGACTTACCATTATACACATTATTCTTTGCTCTAAATATGATAGCCATATTATCACAGTGTACACATATGGCTGACACAGGCTTCGGCCACATTGGAATGTCTTCCAAAAACTTTCTAAGCCATTCAGCTTCTTTGCTAGCCTAGTCTAGTGCTATGAATTCATATTCCATAGTCGAACGAGCTATACAAATCTGCTTCGTAGACTTCAAAGATATAGCTCCCCCACCTAGGGTAAAACACATCCGCTCGTGGATTTAGTTTCTAGACTATCAGATATCCAGTTAGCATCACGAAATCCTTCCATCACAGGCGGATATGCCGTATAATGTAATCTATAGTCAATGGTGTACTTCAAGTATTTAAGTACCCTGACTAGAGCATCCTAATGATAACGTCCAGAATTACTTGTATATCTTACAAGCCTTCCTACTGAATAGGCAATGTCAGTCCTTGTGCAATTCATGATATACATCTAATTTCCAATTATCTGTGAGTACTCCATCTGAGATATTCCAACTCCATCATTCTTTCTCAACTTATAGTTTGCGTCAAAATGGAGTTACAACTGATTTGCTTTCAAATTGGCCGAACTTCTTTAGGATCTTTTCTACATAATGAGATCGTGTAAGAACATATTCATTAGAAGTTCGCTTCACTTAAATTCCAAGAATGACATCTGCTAGACTATAGTCTTTCATGTCAAAGTTGAAACTCAACATTTTCTTGGTAGAATAAATTATATCCTTATTAGTTTCCATATGAGCATGTCATCTTCGTATAAACATACTATGACAAACATATCACTTGTACCTTTAACTAAACACATTTGTCACACTCGTTTATCGAGAAGCAATTCGAGAGCATAGTGTGGTTAGATTTTTAATGCCACTGTTTCGGGGCTTGTTTTAATCTGTAAAGTGATTTGACAAGCTTACACACCTTCCGTTCTCAGCCCTTGACCACAAATCCTTCAGGTTGTTCCATGCAGATTTCTTCATCCAGTTCTCTGTATAAAAATGCAGTCTTAACATCCATTTGGTGAATTTTCAAATTATGTATAGCTGCAATCGCGATTAGCATTCTAATAGAAGTGATCCTCGTCACAGGAGAATAGGTATCAAAGAAATATGTACCTGCTTTTTGTCGATAACCTTTAGCTACCAACCAAACTTTGTACTTGTCAATTGTACCGTCATCTCTAAGCTTCCTTTTGAAAATCCACTTATAGCCCATTGGTTTATTCCTAAGTGGGAGGTCAACCAATATCCAAGTTTTATTTTACAAAATGGAATCTATCTCCCTATCAATAGCCTCCTTCCAAAAAGGAGATTCAGGGTTTGACATCACCTCTTTGTATGTCTCAGGTTCGGCTTCCATCAAGTACGTTAGTAAATGAGGTACTCGTTCTAGCTCATTTGCTTTTTCTAGGCTCAGGTTCAAATTCTTCATCAATCTGAGCTTTAGATGTACCTTCATCTACATCTTGTTTGGTAGTATGACTGTCTCCCCTCCTTAAGAAAGAAACGCATTCTCAAAGAATTCAACATTAACAGACTCCATAATAGTGTTGGTACTTACGCCAGAAATTTCTGACTTAATTACCAAAAATCTGTATGCAACACTGTTACATGCATATCCAATGAAAACACAGTCAATAGTCTTAGGTCTAAGCTTGACTCTCTTTGGCAATGGTACTTGTACCTTTGCGAGACACCCCCACACTTTTAGGATTTTATAGGAAGGAAACTTCCCTTTCCACTTTTCATAAGGAGACATGTTAGTCTTCTTATATGGAATCTTGTTCAGTATGATATTTGCCGTAAGCAATGCCTCCGCCACAAATAATGGGATAGTCCAAAACTGTTCAGCATACAATTCACCATATCTTTCAGAGTTCTATTTTTCCTTTCAGCCACCCCATTTTGTTGAGGCGTGTAAGGTGTTGTCGTCTGATGCACTATACCATGATAAGCACATAATTCAGATAGAGTTGTGGAGTCATATTCTCCACCTCGTCTAAGCACATTTATTTCCTTTCCAAGTTGATTTTCAACTGCAGACTTGTATGTCTTATCCAAAGTCTCATCTTTAGAATGAAACAAATATACATAGCAGAATTTAGTACAATTATCAATGACTGTTATAAAATATTTTCTGTCACCTCTAGTAGATGAAAATTTCATGTCGCATAAATCACTATGTATTAATCCTAGTAATTCACTATCTCTTTCTACTGATTTAAATGATTTTCTAGTGAATTTGGATTCAACACATATTTCACATTTATGTCCTTTTTCTATGTCAAATTTAGGTAATAAATCTAAGTTCATCATTCTTTGCATAGATTTCATATTTACGTGACCTAATCTAGCATGCCCAATATCACATAACTCAACAATATAGATAGAAGATGCAGATTTTCCATTAATTGAGCAGAAATTACAATAGAAATATTAAGCTTAAACATACCATCAACCACATATCCCTTACCCACAAACATCCATCCCTTAGTTAAAACAAACTTGTCAGATTCAAATACAAGTTTAAATCCACTCTTACATAAGAGGGATCCCGAAACCAAATTCCTACGAATGTCTAGTACGTGGAGGACGTCGATGAGAGTGAGTTGTTTACCTGAGGTAAACTACAATGGCACTTTTCCTTTTCCTTTCACTTCAGCCTCAACGACATTACCCATGTTCAGTTTTTCACCTTCAACTTCTTCATAAGTTGAAAACATACTTTTATCACCATATACGTGTTTAGTAGCACCAGTATCAACCTACCAACTCATGGTATCAATGACAATGCACAATTTAGAAATTGTCGTACATAGGTCATCCATCTCGGTCACATTAACCATGTTCTTGTGATCATTGTTAGGGTTTACCACCGGTGGTCCTTTTTGAATCGGCAGTCTTTTGCTCTGTGACCGGCTTTACCGCACACCCAGCAACTACCCTTGATTTGTTTGTTACTCATACATTTGTTGACATTTTCACTGTTGCTGCTCATAGCCTTCTCTTTAAAGCTTTTTGGTTTTGGCTTTCTGGTTTCAACAATGTTCGCTTTCATCTCCATGGAATACGAAGGCAGCAGCTTGTGTTTATTCTTCTGATTATCTTCTTCGATCCGCAGACAAACCACGAGATCCTCCATCGTCATGTCCTTTCGCTTATGCTGTAAGTAACTCTTGAACTATTTCCAGGACAACGAAAGTTTCTCAATGGTTGCAGTCACTTGGAATGATTTGCTGACTGTCATTTCCTTATTGATCAGTTCATTGAATAAGATCTAGAGTTCTTCAACTTGAATAACCACCGTATGCTTGTCATCCATCAGATATTCCAAGAATCAGCCGATGATGAATTTATTTATCCTAGCGTCCTCAATCTTGTACTTTTTCTCTAACGCTTCTCATAAATCTTCCGATGTCTTGAACGACGAGTAGACATTATAGAGATTGCCTACAAGACCGTTCAAGATGTAGTTTCGGCAGAGAAAATCAGAATGCTTCCATGCTTCTAAGAAGATTTCATTTTCTTCTTATTTTGGATGCCAAAAACCATGCCATTAAAATTGTCCTCTTTGTTTTGATTAAAAGGCAGCAACATTTTATAAAGAGAGGTGGTTTCTCCCTTATGAAAACCACCTCTCCACTCTTGCGTCCAAATGCACGAAGTGGCAGTTTCTAGATGAAACTGCCCTTTCGTGGACAGTGGGTAAATATGGGCAGTTTCCTAAGAAACTGCCCTCTGTACAATGGACATGTGACATTTGATTTGATCTATGTAATTATACACCATCAACTACTAATACACATAATTAAACATGCGTCAAAGTATTAAAATTCTATCTTGACATGTGACAGGCTTGATTTCTACTCACACTGTCTTTTAATTTTAATTTTCACTCACATACTACAATACTTAGTTAAGCTTCACGTAATAAAGTTTCAAGCTATTAGCTCTAACACCCTCGTGACCAACTCTAGGTGGTGGAAACATCTAGAAGAAAATGAATAAAATTAGGGTTATGGTTTAGTTTATTACTCTCCACCTACTTGCAAGAAAACCCATAACCCAAATAAGCCCACGTCCATAAAATGACGGCCCATATGTTATACGCATATAAATAATGTCATCCTCTGAACTTAATTCTTGATCAAGCAACTTTTCTGAAAAATAATATTATCTACCTTAACAAGTTTTATTTATGCTAATCCCCTCACGTTATATCTCTCATGGGTTTTAAATTATTATTTAATTACATAGGACAAAATAAAAAGATATGACCAAACGTAAAATTTATAAAATTACAAAATCAATAAAGTTGCACACAATAACAATTCACACTCTTACAATCTTCTTAATGCAATAAAATAAGGTGCTAAAATGTAGCTATCTTTGCAAGAAATATGAGAATTATATAATAATATTATTACGACAATTAGAAGTATACAAGACTACATCAGTTCTGTTTATTATTTATTTAATCATAAAATGATATACATGTGTGTTTCTTAGTGTAGTATGTCAGTAATCAACACAACACTAAACTATATTGATGATATATTTTTAACGTAGTTATTTCATGCTAAAGACAATAATGAATCTCAAGCAAGAGCGCTTAAAATATTACGTGCAGTCACATGAATATAGAAAAATCCAGAAATTGAGTTAATCAAATAAAAGACGTCGAGAACTATGTAACAATAATTATGATAAAGTTCAAAACAAATGTCCATTGGTTGATCAACAAACATTTTAAAAAGTTGGAGGTTGTTGGATTTAAATCATATGTAGTACTTATTGTCTTGGCTAAAATTATATATATATATATATATATATATATATATATATATATATAATATAAATACACACACACTTTTAGTTTTACTTATGATACTACTTATAAATATCATTTACTGGACAAACGTTTCACGACTTGATATGCTCTTCATTAGACGAACCGATGACTATTTAGACATGTACATTTTATAATGCAATCAAATTCGAACATTAAACCGTTATGTTTTGTTCTTTCAATGGACATGTATAACATGCTTTAAATAATAATGGATATTACTCATATCATTACTTTATGATAAATTTTTACATGTTATGGTTTTACCAAAATGGTTTGATATAACTTGTTGAGATTGTAGTGCATGATGACTTATATGCACTACTTACCAACCAATCTGAAGCCAATATTTTATTTATAAAATATATTAGGGCATACAATAAAATTTTCTACTTCATTTGGGGTAAACATGGATAAAATACTCGCGTCTTCCAAAATAGGGGCATACTCATTTAGAGCATAGAGACAATCAATAAAGCTCAAGGACAAACAGTTCCTCATGCTGGCATCTATTCTTCCTTAACACGTATTTTTTCACACACAATTATATGGTGTACTTTCATGAGGTGTTTCGATAACAACAATAAAGTTTTTAGTCAAACCAAAGGAAACAAGGCGTAAAGATACAATGTGTACGAAAAATATTGTATATGAGGAGATTCTTGATCTACAAATGACTTTTTAGTTTATTTTTCTTAAGTTATTCCATACTATTAAAAACAATCTTGGTCGTTATATAATATAACATTCATGAATATATAATATGTTAAGGATTCATCGCCGCATTTACCTAACACAAGCGACGCATGTGAGAAATAACTAGTGTCATTAAGTAGATTCATTAAAAAATAAGTCCATGTCTCCTTGTTTTCCGACTCCACAACAACAAAAACAATTGGGAAGATATTATCGGTTGCATCTTTCCCAATCACAGTAAGTGACACCTAAAATTAGACTTCAAATGACAACCATCTATAAATATAATCGGTATATATACATCAAGCGATCCCTTCATACACGTGTCCAAAGAAAAATACATTCTTTGAAACAACTAATTTATTCCTTTCACCCCAATGGTACTTGCCATATTCCATTTTTTATTGCTTCACAATAACCCCACATTTTCTTGTATTGCTCCACTGCACACCCTTGAATTTTATGCTTTTCTTTTCACTCTATAACATTTATCAAATGACACAGTGACTCCATGATTGTCCCTTAACAAACGTTTCAACATTGATAAATCCATGTTAGGTTGGGTCATGAATCAACTACAAATACCTATTCGCTATCCAAGTTGATGTGACATTTCTATTCTTCCTTGCTTCAACACAATTAGTATGTTTAGGGGTGAAAGTCTTAATTTGAAATGATTCTTCTCTTTGAGTAAGAGATGCATGTGTTTCATATTCATAATTCTTCCATTTGTATAGTCTAGTGACCCTAGTTCTGTCATTTTGTTTTGAAATAGTAATTAAAATTGTGTTGAATGGCATACTCCATCAATGCCTTGTTTCATACAATGTGATCACTAAAATCAATCATCTCTCTAGTGTAATTGGCCTACCAAAGTGAATTTTTTTATGGAAGTCGGGATATGAAGGATGTATTTCCTCATCTGATGAATCAATAAGATGTCTCAATTGGTCACTGTCATACTCCGGTTCAAATACACTAGGCTCATCGATAACTCTTTTTTGCCTTTTTCTTATGTCATTATCTCGACTCTTACTACCAAACTATTGGTTGATTATCTTCATTTTTTAAGTGAAACTAAGTTGCATTGACAAACAAGTATTCTTCGTCATCTACTCCATCCTCGCGCTCACTAAAATCCTCCAACACTTTACTAGACATACTATCATTATCATCATATTCCCCTATAACAAGTTCACTAAATCTAGTCTATGGGGGATGCAGGTGCAAGTGTTGGTGCATATGAAGATGCAATATTAGTTGCAAGTCAATTTAGACTACATTCACCTTGACTTTCAATAAACTTATTCAATGCATGTGAAACATATACTTATAGTAAATCGTGAACAAATGTTTCAAGTTGAGAGAACATTTCATGTATTTCATCATTAGAACACAAAGTCTTTAACATGCTTAAGTCTTCATGTCGAAACTTATAACTATACCCTGATATATTACCATATCCTATTTCTTCCACTGTACTATTAGCTCGAGATATGATAATAAATCATGATCAATGTTAGAAAACCTACAGGGCTCACCATTCTTATATGTTATATTCAAAACATACTCAAACGTGCTACCATAATAAATCTCACGTGTTATGTCCCTCATTTCCATAACTTTTATTATCCTCTTCACCTGGACTGACAAAATATAGGAGTTAGGGCATAGGAAATAAATAAAACAAAAAAAAAACAAAACAACCAGCCCCACCACGCGACAATAAACAAAACATAACAAATGCACCACCATGTCTCTACAATCACTACAAGAAAAACCTAATATTGCGACGGTTGTATAGTGACAGTTTGTTAAACCATCGTTAATTATTTAAAAAGAGAAGTAATTGCGACGATTTACTTAACTGTTACAGATGTGGGATCTATGCCGACGGTTTTATGCAAACTGTCAGAATTGTCTAAGATAGACCGACGATTTTAATGAACCATCAGGAATTAACCTTTTTTACACATATATTATGACGGTTTAGGTTAACCGTCGGGACAGAGGTGTTTGTTGGACCAGTTTTTTACGACGGTTTGGCTGAACTGTTGCATTTGGATGAGAAACTCGATCGGTTTTGTTGACGGTTTGACCAAACCATCAGGATATGTTCTATTGCTATGATTTTTAAAAACCTTAGCAATAGAAAACCCTAAATTAATTTTAAGGACCCACGCCTAGCTTCTTCCCTATTTTCCCCCGCCTTCCCACTCTTCTCACACCAGTGTACTTCGACGACAGGCGATCTCAGCCCCGTATGGTGGTCATTCTTGCCGGCATAGCTCATGGTCGATCTCAGCCTCTCGGTCCTCATCTTTCATGTCCTCCTCGTCGTAGCTCATCCCGTGGTCCTCATCTTCTGTGAACTTCAACAGGCGATCTCAGCCTCGACAATGGTAGCTCAGCCTCAGCCTGTGTCTTCCTCGTTGTAGCTAATCCCCAGACAACCTTGATTTGTACGTGGTTTTCCTGCTAAATTCTTGATTGGTATGTTTCAGTTTTCCTATTTGATTATCTGTGTTGTTCTGTTATGATGAGTTTGATGGGAAATATTTATGAATTTTAGTTGTTTTCATTGTGTATTTTTGTGGGTTTGGTTTTGTTTTCAATTTTATGTTAGCCTTGGAGAGAGCATTTATGATTATGTTAGACTTTATGTGGTTTTGGTTCTGGTTGTTCTTGTGATCTGTTGGAGAGAGCATTTAGGGTCTATTTACTTTTGATTGTTCTGTGATTTAGGGATTTTATTTACCTTTGATTGTTCTGTTTTTTCGATTTTGGTTTGTTTGATGTACTAGTTTTATTGGTTAAAACTATTCTGCTAGATTATATAAATTGTTGATCCATTATGGGTTGCAAAATGTTAGATAATGAATATGCTATGATGGGATTTTAATCAAATAAAATGTATGTTCTTGAAGCATCTCCTAAACTTAGAAAGAGTGGGTGATAGATCATTTTATTCGACTTCAATAATCTCATACAAAGATTTAACTTGTTGAAGGATGACGGTATGAAATTCTCTCTCCCCCCAAGAGCTGTGATGAAGCTGTACATAGTTGTTTCTCTGTCCTAGGTCCATTATTTGAGTGATTTTGACACACTTGATTGCTTTAACATATTGACCTAAGTTCTTTTCATGGCGAGATATTCCTAATAATACTCTAGTAAAGGTATATTGAAGACTCAGTGTGTTTTGTTCCGTTTTCATGTGAGTTTTGTTCTGTCAGTGGATATCTGTGATAAATTTAACTCAAAAGATGTGTGGAAGTCTGTTTTGTATCAAGAAAATTCTTTAAGGATCCACTTCTAGAATATCTGTCCTGTTTGACCACATCATTGCTGTGGTAATTTTGTGACAGGGCACAAAAAATTTCTCATATATAAGTTCCTCTAGGGCACTTCATGCTAGGGATGCCTCAGAAATAATGTTAAAAAAAATCATTTAACATAAAATGTTGGAGATGTGTGTTTCAATTAAATTTGGTAGTTTATGTCTTTTTGGCTTTCTGTGAGAAAACTAGATAGTCCTCAATGTAAAATTCCACTGACCTCCGGTTACTAATTTCATATTTTATTGGTTTAGAAAGTTGAGGCACAATCTTCAAATGCATCACAGTTAATGACGCTATATATAATGCAGTTGCTTGATGCTATATGTTCCTCAAAGTCCAGTTATTATCTTTTCAGTTTATGGAAGCTTAATAAGTTCTTAAATAATGCTCCTTCAGATTATTGTTAAAACATGAATAATTATCAAGAAATGAATCAGTATACCTAGTAACTTGATTACTTCTTTCATGCAGCCAATACCTTATGTTCCTACTATCACTAACTACACTAAGCTCTGGTGGCTCCCTAGTGTTGTTGTTTATAGAAAATAAGGGATAGAAGTAGTGCATTTGGCATCTGGGCGCACAATCTGTAAGGTACATAGAATATTTGGCCCGACATAGACAGTTACATTATATAGGGTTTGTAACATAAGAACTTTGCCTTATATCAGTTAGCATCTCTTAATAGTTTTTCACTGGTTTGCAGCAAGAAAATAACCTTTCCTCTTTTTCCTCTTCTTTTTTCTCATTTTTAAATTTCTTCAAAGATACTTTTTCAGCTTTTTCATCTTCAAAATTCTACTACTTGCCTGGATATACGTGACACTTGAACATGCTACCGATAGTTAATATCATGCTGATTATTTTTGTTCTTATCTTGCAACTTGAAACGAGTGAGATTTTTAATATCATTGATTTCAACAACTCCATCTACATCTAGCTCACTTTATTGTTTAGTTTTTATGTATAAAATTATTTTGAATCACAATAACATGAAATATTTTGAATAAAATAACATGAAAGTTAATTGAATTCTGTATTTTTTCTCTTCTTCTTTTACATTGTCACACATGAACAATTTGGTCATCCTCCACCCCCAATACCTCCTACTTAGATTCCTCTCTCTTCTTCTGTTGGATCTGAATTTTCATAGAGTTGGTGCAGAGTATAAACTTTAGAGAGAGAAAGAAGATCCAATAAGGAGAGAGAGATAATGGGGGTGGATTTTGGTTGTAGTTTACCTAAAAATATATGATTTTTTTTAAAATATGGTAACAATACCGGAAGTTTAAAGAACCCCCGGTATTTTGAAAATATATGATCAATTGCAGTGGTTAAAAGAACCACCACAATTGAAAGAAAGGCATGTAGATATTGCAACGGTTCAACGTAACCGTCGTAATAGACAACCTATTGTGACGGTTTTTCAACCTTCGCAATAGATAATTTTAGTGACGTTTCTCCGACGGTTGTGAAAACCGTCGCAATAGTTTTCCCGACGGCAGCAGTCCCGATGATTTTAAAATCATCGCCATAGCTATCGTGATGGTTGGAAACCGTCACCAAATACCCAAAAAAGCATCGTGATAGAACTGTTTTCTTGTAATGAATAAACAATAACAATAAACAGAAGGAAAAACCAAGTAACTAAAGTGAAACCCACGTGAATAGAACACGAGATACATAGCACAAGAGAAAAGGACAACATCTAGCGGATCCCCAAAACTCTACGAGAATACCAAATAAATTCGAGGAAGCAACGATACCTATAAACCCCAATTCAACCCATTTTAAAATCACTACGAGGCACATAAAAATCAACGAGAAGCAAAACTTCCAGCCATGAAAACATATAAAAAGCACTACGAGGCAGAAACCATAAACCCCAAATCAACCTGAAATAAGTTCACTACAGACCTTGAATCTACGGGTGAACAAAACATAAAAAAAGAAACATATAGATGAACACAAATTTGGAGATTTTCAGAGAATCCATAGATGAATAGATTTGCAGATTTTCGAACAAAGAAACATTTTTTTCGCCAGAAACTTTAACAATATGGATGTTTATCTCTCGTACTAAGTGCGGGCATCCTCTTGACCAGGGGATCTTCAATAGTGATGTTGTATGTGTTCTTCCCTCTGGCTGGAGCTCCTCATGACTTCAATGTCTACAAAACACTAACTCTCGTCTCAGGGCCTTTGATGTCTAAGTATGTATTCTGGCATTATTCTAGCATAATTTCCTTATAGAGAAAGGGGCTTCCTCTTTTCTTCATAGATGGAACTCGTGGTCTTGTGGGAGAAGCGTGTCGAGGAAGCCTTAGAAGCGTGTTCGAGAAGCTTCTTGACACGATGTCTGTTTTGATTTTCCTTGATTAGATGGAAGGCAAATAACTTTTAACATAAAGCGATGAGTTGTAAATGTCAAAGTGCCTTCAAATGACCAGACATGGGGCTATTCTGACTTTCTGTTATGGTGATTAGACCAGTTGGACGCACGATCCTAAGCGAATCGCCATCTGGGTCGTTACTTTCGATAGATAATGATGACCCTAGCACTCAGGAATATATGAGCTCCATTTATGAGCTTGATCCTTATTTTTACTTGTCTTTGGGTTCGGGCAACCTGAGCTCCTTCAAAACTGGCTAGGCGAGGTCAGCTCTTTTCCTTTGAATGCTTATGTTGTCATTGGCTCTTTATTGCGGTTTGACATTGGCTGCTGCGTTATTGGTGCTTGGAAAAATACACATAACAACTGCTCTCAGTTGAGCACTTTGGTGACTTCATTTTCCTAGGTTTGTACACTTTTTATCTAAGATCCTCATCTGAGTTAGCATCGAGTGGTGATAAGCAAAGAGCCCGTCTCGATTTCTTCACACTCGTGCCTAAAGTTCACTTGGTGGAGGCCTGTACCGAATGGTATTAGTTACTAATTATCATAACGTATTCATCATGCATACGTCGAGTCACCTTTTCCACAGTTTAAGGCCATGATCTCTTGGGAATGGAGGCGTTAATGGCCTTGTAAAGTTGGGCGAAGGTCACTAACCACAAAAGCTTGACTCACTGATATGTCGTCATTCCTGACACGTCGTTTCATCCTTATGTGAAATGATTATATTAGTGGACTACATGAAAATACTCTGTAAGTATAATCTATAATATCTAATAGTGCAATTCTATATTTATAGTGGAGTAATAATGAAATTAATAAATAAGATTATTTAATTAAAGAGTTTAATTAATAATATATTTTATTAGAGCTTAAGATTATAGGTCCATGGTACCCAAGTCATCTTTGTACTACGCAGTCTAAGGTGTGAATATTTCAGGACTGACTTGCAAATTTTTTTTTATTATTGGGCAAGTATGTAATTATGAGATAATCATGTGTGATTAATTAATTAAATTATTTATATATAAGTTTCTAAAATTACATACATACAAATAGTTATATCGATAATTTTTTTAATCATTGATAAGTGAGACATAATATCTAATTTGTGAAATTAGATAATTATAAATTATTATTAGATAGTAATTAAATCAACTAAATCATTTTTTTGTGAACTAACAGATAAGTTAGTAGATATGGATGATCAAATAAGTTAATTTTGAATTACCTGATATGTAGATATTTATCTTATTAAAATAAATATTTAATTTACAGCAATTACCACGTGTCAATCACTGATTGAGAATCAGAGATTGACGTGAACTACTGTAGTGCCACACGATACTACAATAGTATCGTGATACACAATGTTGTGAGGCACTGTGATAGCTCACGGCAACTGTAGTGTCGTGTGACACTGCAGTTTTGCACAAATTGTAGTGGGTCCCATTACAATGGTAATTTTGAAATGAAATGTTATTTTTTGTGTTTATCCCTAAAAATTTGATAATCCTAAAACTTATATATATATATATATTATTCTAATGGCCTCAATGCTAGATCAGTTGAGAATTTTTTATCAGAGTGTTGAGAACACAGTTGCTATCAGAGTGAACTTTCTCTGTGATTAATTAATTGAATTATCTATATATAAGTTTCAAAAATTACATATATATAAATAATTATATCGATAAGTTTTTTAATTATCGATAAGTGAGACAAAATACCTAATTTGTGAAATTAGGTAATTATAAATTATTATTAGATAATAATTAAATCAACTAAATCATTTATTTGTGAACTAACAGATAAGTTAGTTGATGGGGATGATCAGATAAGTTAATTTTGAATTAATTGATATGTAGATATTTATCTGATTAAAATAAATATTTAATTTAGAGTAATTACCACGTGTCAATCACTTATTGAGAATCAGATATTGACATGAACTACTGTACTGCCACACGACACTACAATAGTGTCGTGACACACAGTGTTGTGTGGCACTATGACAACTCACGGCAACTATAGTGTCGTGTGGCACTGCAGTTTTACACAAATTGCATTGGGTCCCATTACAATGGCAATTTTGAAATTAAATATTATTTTATGTTTATCCCTAAAAATTTGATAAGCCTAAAACTTATATATATTATTTTAATGGCCTCAGTGTTGGATCAATTCAGAATTGTTAATCAGAGTGTTGAGAACACAGTTGCTATCAGGGTGAACTTTCTCTTTGATTAAAAGAACTAAAAGATTATCATCATACTCTCTCAGAAGATTATCTCACTAAATTAATCATTCTCAGTAAATCTATAGATCTCATGTGTTGAGTACATCTAGAAACAAAAAGTGTCTTTGAATTATTCTACGTGCCCATACATGTCCTAGTACATTTGAGGATTGACTTGGAAGATCTTCGTGTGGATCTTGAAATCCGTTGTTCGTGGGAACAAATGATCATTGATTTGCCAGGACGATTGATATAGACTACAAGATGTATATGATTCATATCCATATATGTCTTAGATTTAATATATAAATATATAATGGACCTTGAGTGGAAAGAGTTTTCGCACCAGTCATCACTTTTTAATTCTCGGTGGCGTGTTGTAGAAGAGTCAATTTTCTCCTTTTATTTGACAAATGTCGTTGAGCACATGATCTATATCATCTGTTACACCTTGGCGTTGGCCATTTACAAAGGAGACTGTTTCTTCTGCTCTGATTGGGAGGACGCCAGAGGTGGAGAACTGAAGATAGTCAAGCATTTTATTTCTCGAGCTGCAGCCCTTTATTTCTTGTTAAAGGTCCTTCTTGTCGAGCTTCGCAGTTGCCTTAATGGAAGGACCCCTTGAGCTTCACACTCTGCTCGGGAAAAAGTTTTGATCGATCCTAAGTTGTTCTTACTGACTTCCTTAATGGGAGAACGACTGAAATACCTGACTCTTTCAACTCTTCTTTGGACTAATTTTCCAGGAAGTTCGCCGCTCACAGACTTATTCATTCTTGTGGCTCATCCTTTGCGTGCAAGGACTTGGAGGATCACATTTGCGACTGTCCTTATTCTCTCGTCGGGGCTTCAGGTCTTGACTTGATTGCAAGCTAGCATATTAGTGTGGGGTGTGAGAGTTAAGAAATTCCAATTGCGGGAGACTGATGCAAGGCTCTGTATTTCAACTGGGAATGATCTCATGCCCGTTTATCCATGCCACGTAGTTTTTCGTTCACGCGGAGCTTTGCGAAATTTTTGGTGGCCAAAAGGATACCAAAGCGTTAAGCGGAGGGTGGCCTATTGATACTTCCCTCCATCTTTCGTGGCTGCTCACATATTTCCCCAGGCTAGGTTCTTTAGGTGTCTCTATCTTCTGTTCCCCTCCTTCGTCTTCCCGGGATGACCCTAACTAGAACCTTAAAACAAGGGGGTGCTTGGCCTTTGGAAATCTGGTTTCGCTCTAGTCCTGAGGGCTGACAGTTCCTTCAGGTTAAGGTGTCACCTTACCTTATCATGGATAGCTTTCTCCCATGGTTCTGCGAGTGCGTGGCTACTCCACCAGCGAGCCTTTTGGTCATGTCGAACTTCAATAGCACATATGCTTGTCTCTCTGCTAAGTGCAGGCGTCCTCCTGACCAGGGGAATCTGCAACAGTGATGCTGTATATGTTCATCCCTCTGGCTGGAGCTTCTCATCACTTCAATGTCTACAAAATATATACAAAGAACCCAAAAGGAGAGGAACCCTGGGGGAGGGGGGGTTACCTTGCCTGAGGGTCTCTAATTCTTAAGTCAGTATTTCGACATTATTTTGGGAGAAATGACGTACCTCTTTTCTTCATAGATGGAGTATACGTACCTGGAGCCTTATGAGAGATGCGTGTTGAGAAAGCATTGGGAGCGTGTTGGAGAAGCTTCCTAGGGCACGATGCATGTTCTGACTGCCCTTGATTGGATGGAAGAAAAGTGACTTTTGACAACACGCGATGGGCATTAAATGTCAATTTTCCATCGGATGACCAGATGAGGGGCTATTATGACGTTTTGCCACAACGATTGGACTCGTTGGACTTTCAAAACTATGATGAATTACCACCTGGGGTGTTGCTTTCGACGGGTAATGATGATCCTAGCATTCGAGATATATGAGCTCCTTTGAATTTGGCGAGGCAAGATCGATTCTTTTCCTTTGAATCCTTCTGTTGTCATTGGCTCTTTGCTACAGTGTGACACGCGTTGCCGCATTATTGGTGCTTTAGAAAACACCCATAACAAAACCCTAGCCCATAGATCAACATAAAATTAACCAAGCAATTGACATACCCGATATAATAATCAACAAATTAGGGAGATTTTCAACCTCATCCATCCTCAGGTTTATGAAAAAAATCGAAACCCTATCACTTCTCCCCTCCGTCATTATGAGTTTTCCCCTCCCTGTAATGGTCAAACTAATTTTTGGACTAGGGAAGTAAAAATTAAAAGAGTTAAAATACAATAAAAATAAAAAATTGAAGTTACACTTAACTTTCTTTAACGGTCTTTTAACATCCGTTATCGGAAATTTAAGGTGTATAATTGTAGGGGTATAATTTACATTTTGATCAAAGTTGATGAATGTATTTTATATTTTAACATTTTTTTATTTCTCAAGAGCCCAATTGTGTTAGTCGTATGTGTCAAACAGAGATGACCTAATCCAATTGAAATGCCTATAAAACACCAAAAGCCACAACAATGGAAATAAAAAAAGAGCACTGTATTTTGACAAAAACAAAAGGGTTAATTGGAATTCTTCACTTTTTCCACATTGTCTAAGGATTTTTATATCCATTTCTCAAAATCCAAAATTCTACACCTTTGACCCACCACAATCAACATCAAGCCAAGTTAACCTTCTTTTTCTCATCATTTATTTCCCTTCTCCATGCAAAAATCACATCAACCTATACCCATTCCCCAACACTCTAAGCTCTCCTTTGTCTCTAGGTTCATTATTTTTTTCAACAAAACACCATTCTTCTTCTACTTCTCCTTGTTTCTGACCAGACTAAGCGACGTTGGTGATGGATTCAATGGTTTGACTCTTTTCACTAACGCTATGGAGTACCGTAATGGGGTGGAATGTCCCGTTTCAACCAGCAGAGAAACAGTATCCTCCCGCGATCCAGCTTTGGTTCACATTGTGATGGCCTTAGACTCTGAGTACCTCTGAGGCTCCATGGTTTCCATTCAATTAGTTCTTTGACAGGCTTCGTGCCCAGAAAACATCCTTTTCCACTTCACTACGGCAGAGTTCGACCGAGCGAGTCCTCGGGTCCTTACCTGGATTGTACGCACCACTTTCCCTTCTCAATTTCAAGGTCTACATCTTCAGGGAAGACACTGTAATAAATCTAATCAGGTGAATTTGCTACATTGGAATGGAAAAAGGAAGCCATGGGTGAGACTTATACACTTCTTTAGATTATAAGTTTTTTTTAGTGAATATGTTTGTTGATTGGGATGGTGCCAATTTCTCTGTGGATTGTGCCAATTTCTGTGTCTAGGTTACTCACTAAAGGGAGGAAAGATGACTACTTGAAGCCTTTTTATGTCACAACCCACTCTAAGTCCGCCTTCAACACTGGTGGGAAAATTGAGTAGGAACCGACTGCCCAACAACCCTCTTGAGCATCAAAACATGGAAAACGGGATGTATGGGAACCAATTCCAGCAAGTCAAGTTCATATGCGACTGATCTGATCTGATCCACAACCTCATATGGGCAAAAATAATGTGGTGACAGCTTCTCATTCCAACCCTTAGCCAACGATCTGTGATGATAATAAGGATTGAGCTTCGCATAGACTAAATCACCCACATGAAACTCTACATCTCTTCTTTTCTTATCAGCCGTGAATTTCATCTTTTTTAGCCCTTTCAAGATGGAATTTCAACTCCTCAATTATAGAATCTTGTCCACAAGTTGCTCTTCTACTGGGATAAAGGAGTGGTGCCCGTGGTGTACTGTATCAAGGTTGGGGGTCTCGGAGGTAAAGAGCTCTGAAAGGGGTTGTGATGATCGAACAATGGAAATAAGTGTTGTACCCAGCCCAAGGAATCCATTGGACCCATTTCCTCGATTTGTCCCCCACAAAGCATCCGAGATAAGTTTCAATTCCCCGATTAACCACTTCAGTCTGATCATCACTCTGTGGGTGGTAAGAGGAGCTCCGATTGAGTGACATGCCCTATAAATGGAACAATTCATACCCAAATTTGCTCAAGAATACCTTATCTCTATTGGAGACTATAGAATGGGGAATCCCATGCAGGCGAACTACCTCCCTTATGAATTTGCTTCCATTGAGGTTGTAAATGGGTTTTTCAAGGGTACAAAATAGGCGTATTTTGTCAAACGGCCCACTGCAACCATAAGGCAAACAAATCCTTCTGATTTAGGCAACCCCACCACAAACTCCGTGGATGTATCTTCCCAACCCAGACCTGGAATGGGCAAAGGCTGCAACAAACCAGCTGGAGAAAGGGCGGGTTTTACTCCGTTGACAAGTGGAGCATTCCCACACATATTTTTGAATATCTCTATGCATCTCCACCTAAAAGACATCCCTCGCCAACCGCTGGAAGGTTTTTAACACTCTTGAATGTCCTCCAATCTTCCCCGCATGGTACTCCCCCAACAATTGAGGGATTAGAGATGAGCTCTTTAGAATCATTAACTTGCCCCAGTATAATAAGTTTCCATTTTACAAGGCATAATCAGCCACCGTGGTGTGATATTGGAGAAGTTGCTATTTGATTGGCCCCAAAATTGAATCATTCGTCACCTCCCTTTGAAGAACATCCCAAAGATTTGTCCAAGGCAAAGACAAAACAACCAATTCACAACATTCCCCTCGCCTGGATAACACATCAGTCGCGTTGTTCTCCACTCCCGGCTTGTATTCAATATTGCAATTGTATCCAAGAAACTTAGAGACCCACTTTTGATGTTCATCTGGCACTATTCACTGCTCTAATAAGTAGCATAAGCTCATTTGATCGGTTTGAACTAAAAACTTGGTTCCCAAAAGGTAAGGCCGCCATTTTTGCACTGCTAGCATAATGGCCATCAATTCTCGCTCGTAAACTGACTTCAACCTAGCACGTCCACTGATTGTTTGGCTGAAAAAAGCAATAGACCGCTCGTTTTGCATCAACACTGCCCCTAACCTCAATCTGGAGGCATCCATCTCAATTACAAACAGTTGCTTGAATTCTGGAAGAGCCAACACTAGAACCGTAACCATTGCCTCCTTCAAAGCCTGAAAGGACTTTTGAGCTTCTTCATTCCACCCGAAATTATCCTTGCGCAAATGATTCATCAAATGAGCTTCTATTCGCCCATAGTTACGGAAAAATTTTAGTATTATCTGGTGAGGCCGAGAAATCCCATCAAATCTCACAAATTCTTGGGAATTGGCCACTCCACCATGGCCTTAACCTTCATCAGATATGCTACCACCCCCATGCGGAAACTATATGTCCCAAGTACTCCAATTTAGCCTGATTAAACATGCATTTCTTCCCATTTACATACAACAAGTTCCTCAGTAAGAGCTAAAAAATGATCTGATGATGATGCAAATGGTCCCCCATATTCGAACTATAAATCAGAATGTCATCAAAGAAAACCAATACAATTTTTCATAAATAAGACTTCAAAACCTCATTCATCAAGGCTCAAAAAGTATTTGTGGCATTGGTAAGTCTGAAAAGTATAACTAGGAACTCGTAGTGTCCCTCGCGTGTTTTGAAAGCTGCATTTGGAATGTCTGAAGGGCTGACCTGAATCTAGTGGTACCTCGACTTCAAATCTAGCTTAGTAAACACCATTTCTCTAAACAACTTATCAATCACGGGTATGGGAAACTTGACGGGGAATGTAAATCAGTTTAGTGTGCGATAATCCCCGTAAAATCTGCAACTCCCATCTTTTTTCTTAACCAATATGACCGAGCTCGAGAAAAGACATGGCTAGGCTGTATAATGCTGGCTGCTAACATTTTCCCAACCAACTTCTCAATCTCAGCCTTTGGATTTGTGGGTAACGGTAAAGTCTCACTGAAAGCGGTTCTGCCCCGTCCTTCAAAACAATCTGGTGATCCATAATTTGATGTGGGGGTAATCCATTTGGCAATTTCGTAATGTCGGAGAATTGCTTCAGCAAGTCTGTGATTTGCCGAGAGTCACTAGAAGAGCCTTCCTCTTTTTCTTTGAAGACCCCCAAAGCCCCAAATTCCATCAATGTCCCCCATGTTTCACAGCCCGCATCATTGCTCTAAGTGAAATTTAAGTCTTACATAAGCTTGGTTCAGCCTGAAGTGTTACCGTGTTTCGCCCAATATAAAATTTCATCGTTAACATCTTCCAATTAACTTGCATCACCCCTAATTTTGCCAGCCACTGCATCCCCAAGATTACATCCACCCTCCCCAATTCCAAAGGAAGGAAGTCATCCACCACTTCTATCTCCGGAAGAGATACCACCAAACCTTTGCATATGCCCCCGGTAACAAAACCTCTCATTCCAAGCATAACTCCGTATGAAGAGGTAGGTGTGAGGCATAAGTGATAATGGTAAACATTATCGAGGGCAATAAAGTTATGGGTGGCTCCACAATCAATAAGAACGGTCACCAAGCGGCTTCCGATCTTGCCCGTGAGCTTCACTGTGTGAGAAGTGGTAAAACCCACTACTGAGTTCATCGATTCAACTGATTTTGCTTCCGCTGTCCGTTCAGTCCAAACCCCACCTTCGTCTTCCAAATTCAGCTCATCAGAGATGTCGATTTTATCCACAAGCAACAGTTGAAGCAGACAGTTTTTGCAAATGTTCCTCGGAGAAATTTTTTTGTCACATCGAACACAACCCTTTTCTCATATTTGCTATAACTCAGAATCTGTATATCATCGAAAACCGATCGGCCCCCTTATTTCTAGCGCGTCTCTCACTCCTCTATCCGCCAACATCACCGGTGGTGGCTCGGTAGTCGCCAGTGGGAAGCTAGCTCTGGTCTAGCTCGCAGAATCGTAACTTGCGAGACCCCCAGTTGTGAAACCGTCTGTCTTCATAGGTCTGGAGGGAAATGGGTTAGAACCCACATGGTTGCTAGGGTTTCCCAGGCGCGAGGACCTGACCCGACTCGTCTGGGTTATGCAATGTCCTCCACCATCTTGGCAAATTCCATCATCTCCACTAAATCCCTAGGTCTCATCATCCTTACCGCAACCCTTATGTGTGGCTTCAACCCATTGATGAACACACCCTCCAAATCCTCATCGGAGACATTTCCATGGAGTGGGGCTGCTAGAAACTCAAATCTATAAATGAAATCTTTGATCGTTGAATCTTGTTGCAGAGCTAAATATTTATGGCATCTGGTTTCATCGTGATTGGAACGGAATCGAATGAGAAGGGTTGCCTCTTTTGAAATGGAGCCGATCGTCCATGCATTGGTACCAAGCCAAAGCTCGCCCCTCTAAGAAAACCACCACCATTTCTAACTTCTCCATTTCTGTCATTGGATTAAGCTGAAAATACCTTTCAGCTCTGAACGCCCATCCATCCGGATCTTCGCCGTTGAAACTCAGAAATTCCAGTCTCCGCAAAGGTTTCCACTCCTCCCTAGAGCCTGACCCTTCATGAACCTGAGTTGAATTCACTGTCAAACCATCAAGAACTTCTTCTGATTCCTTCTTTTTTCCTCTCGTTGGGCTCGCTTCAACCCCGCCAGCCATTCGGTGTAAGGTACCCATTATCGTCTCGAACAATTTCTCCATATTGCTGAACCGATTTTTTATTCCTGAGATTTCTTGAAATTTTTCTTGAATCCTTTCCAACTCTTTATGAATTCCAATCCTCACATCTGGTAACTCCCTCTGTCATTCCTCTTGCACATGTGATAGTCAGTTCTCTAATGGATCATCTTTTTTTAGAGCCTCCATTTCCCAGAATTTGACTGCTCTAATACCAGTTTGATATGATTTCCCCTACAAGAAAACTCTACACTAACACAAAAACAGCCCAAATATTGATAAACAGAGAGAAACAGCCACAGCAGATAAGAAAAACAGCTTGATTACTCAACAATGGTGGAATTCACCAAGGGAAAATGTGCCCTACACCAAGTTGTTCGAGAGGTTGGTCTCTCCCATTCATTCACTATCCAAAACAATACTGCCCTAACCCTCGATGTACACTTTTTATTCAATCCACCTCCTAACAAAGGTATAACTAACTCTAGCCTAGTCAACGGACACCTCCTTCTCTCTCCTCTAACTAACTGAATTTTTTCCCCTACCCCTCTCACCTCATCTAATTACATTTTTAATATTTTTTATTCTTCCTCACATAAGTAAACTTAATTAAGGGTCTAACATATTATTGCTTTTGTAATAGAAGTTGTTGATTATTACGATTAAATAAAATGTACAATATTATTTCTTTTGCAATAGAAGAAGTTGATTACAACAATTAAAGAAAATGTCAGTCAAGTTGCAATTTTTTTCTTTGTAAAAATTGAACTTTGGTATTCAGGTTTTCAGATTCTATATTCATGTAGAACATGATAGCATCATAGCGTGATTGAGATTGTCTGCCCATAATCAACGGCATGAGGCAGTTCAAGCTTCATCCGATCATATCAGGCTGAACTGGGGAAAGTTGTTTTCTTTAATGTAATTTGAGACATTCAAATCTAATTTAGTGACAAGGATTTGAAGGTAAAGATGTCTCCTTAAGTGTAATTCAAGTCTTTCAGATCTAATTTAGTAACAAGGAACTGAATCTCAGTATAACACCAAGACAAACCATAAGCTCAACACAGTAATACTTTCAACAATATGTGTTGTTACTATGACTTACGATTCTCGTTCTTTACTTTTCTTCCTAGATGCTTGGCATGTAGTAGGTGCATGGTTCAGTGCTTTAGGTATTAACGCAATTACCATAAAATATTCAGATTCTGAAATCAATATTGTAATTAAGCAATCATTTCTTTTGAATATTAGTTTCCAATTTCCAATCAACAACAGGTAAATCTACAGGACATACACGAACACATAAATCACAAGTAATGCATTTATCAAATTCAGTATGGATTCGAGCACGTTACAATTGTATTGTTGAAACTTTCTTGAACGTGAATATCTCTTTGGTATTCTACGCGTACTTTTACGTGAACCAATACGTCAATTCCTACGTGAACCAATTTTTGGTATGGGTTTTGGTAAAAAATCGCCTGGGCCTGGTCACTGCGACCCCCTTTGTGAGGAGGCACCCATTCTCCTGAAGTTACGGGCCTATTTTGTCGAGTTTCTTAGAGAGAATTATCTCACGCCCCCAGGTACTCTCTACCTACCCACTTATGTAAGCTTTGGGTACAAGTATCATTTTTTTGAAGGTCGTTCAAGCTTTTCCTGGGAGTATGGCATGGGTTACTTTAGCATCGTAGTGCCTGGTACTCGAACATTGGCTCGAGGTATTTTCTCTACCCCTTCTTACCCTGAAAAGACAGGGGCACCTTGCATCCTTGAACTGATAACCATCTTTCGGCTAACTTAGCCTCCTCCGTCCCTTGGGACCAACAAGGGGTAGTACATGAATATTCACATGTTGTCCATCAACTATGCCTTTCGGTCTGATCTTAGGCCCTGACTCACCCTCCGTGGATGAACCTTGTGGAGGAACCATTAGGTTTTCAGGGTATTGGATTCTCACCGATGTTTGATTTATAGTAAAATGTGTGATACTTGTTGTAATCTCAAAGTAACTATTTTAATGACCAAACACCAAAGTGGAAATTTTAGGTATCATAATGAAATAATAAAAGACCAGGGACTAAAATAAAAACTGAGTAATAATTTAAGAATTCAAATAGTGTTTAAGCTCTCTAGAATGGTAATCTAACCATTTGTTGGGTGGTTTTTGCATCCCCTAGAATGGTAATCTAGCCGATCCCCTTTCAATCTCATGTGAGAAAGTTGGGTAAAATGAAAGAGCAGAGTTCCATGGAGAGGACTTAATGAGCGTTTGGTTTTGAGTATTCCCATTGGTAAAATACGTGATAAACTTATTTTCGACCATGTTTGTTATAAGTATTCTCATTTGTCATGGTAAAGTTATTTAGCCTGGTAAAATAATAATCTCACATTACTTTCCCTATCACTTTCTCACAAAAATCTATTTTGTCAAATAACTTTCCCATTGGTCGCTAAAGCCCTTATTTCTTGTAGTGAACTATGAGTTATCAAACATGTTAATCTTAATATATTATCATCTAAGTTTATCACTTAAATTTATCCTGCAACATAACTTTCTCAACATTCTTATTTAACTCATATCAAACAGCCCCTAAGAGAAGAATTGCAAGATGAAAGATGGCAAAGTTGATGGAGGGCCTTCAAATCAAAGGGTTACGTGTTGGTAAATTTTGTCTATTTTCTAAGTGCATGGAGTAAATTTATTCATTTTAAAGTTTAGGGTGACTTACTAATGAACTAAAGTTTATGAGTATGAGTTGAATTTAACCTAAAACTAAATGGGAAGAGAAATAGTGTTGAGTGAGTCATAAAACGATAATACATTAATAGCACATTTACTATTAATATAAATAATGGTTTTAATAGATTAATTTATTATATTTTATTAGTTATACATTCACAATATAATTATGTAATAATATTTACCTTTATATCTCAACTTCACATTTAAAAGGAAATGTCTTTTGATTTTTCCTTCGCCCTATGAAAGGTAAGTAAATATAAGATTTGCTTAACTTTGAGGTGTGCTATGAAGCTACAGATTGAGAAAATTATATATAATATGTGATAAAAGTCGATTAGTGATAAAGATGTTCCTACAAAAATAAATTTAATGATTTAGATGAGAGATTAAAAATAAATTTCAGTGTATTCTTGAACTTCTTAGATAGTTTTGGAGCCTCATCAGGCATCAAGCAGAGCTTCTAAGAGAAAAAAAATAAAGATAAAACATACATTTTACACCTTCAGTTTCAAAAAGACTCTAGACTTTAAAAACTCTTAATTCAGATATTATAATTTTATTTATTAAAAAAACTTTTAATTTTATAAAATCTCCCGTTAGAGTTTCTGTCACCATGTTAACGACATGCACAAGAAAAATGTATTTCTCAAATCACTTTGAAGATATATTTTACATTTTAACCAATAATAATAGATTAAAATAAACGTCAAAAGGAATAAATAAGTATCATATTTGTCAGGACAAATGAGTTTTTAGAACTGCTAAAACTAATCGTAGTAACCAATCAATATTGAAGGAGATTAACCAAGCTTCCCTTGGTAAGGTGAGTGAACCCGAAATGCCAATTTTTATTTTACTAATCAAATTAACCAATTTTACTAATCAAATTAACCAATTTTTATTTTGAAGCTAACGGAACTGTGAAGGCAAATCACTTCATGGCTATTAAACCTCTAAAATTGGTCAAGGCTGAATAAAAGAATAAAAAAGAATCAAAACAAAACTTTCAATTCGATTTCGTTCGATAATCGGTTCAATTCAATTCAGTAATATCACCGAACTGAACCAAACTCTTTTACCTGAATCAGTTCAATTCAATTCAATAATATCACCGAACTGAACCAAACTGTGAACACCCTAATATATAAACGACATTGAGAAAATTATATATATNTATATATATATATTGATTAAGATAGAGAATGCAATTCCACGTGAAGTAAATTATTTTTGCCGCTAACATGATCAGGTCAATTAGTGATAAAGATGGTTTTACAGAAACGGAATTTATTGATTTAGATGAGAGATTCGAAAATAAATTTCAGTATATTCTTGAACTTCTTAGCCTTGGGGCCTCATTAAGCAGAGCTTCTAAGAGGAAAAAAATTAATTCAAAGGCACAACAAATTTGAAGTAAACAAAGAAAATTATACACATTTCTAATAATACAATGACAAACCTTGATACAGTAACTTTCAAGCATAAAATTGGTATTTTAGTACACTGATGTGCAAAATTTTCTCAGTTACTAATGATCCTTTGTGAACCAGATTCGCTTCCAAATAAACCTCTAATCAAGCACGTTTTAGCCTTTTTATTCGCTCGAGAGCGCCTAAGCGGCTTTCGCCTTCCTTCTCTTTCGCAGCACCATCATTCTCAATTTCACCATCCTTTTCGTTATCTTCTCTTTTCCGGATCAGACCTCCGAAAACAGCAGATGGAACATCTTTTTGTGCAATTTCAACTCTTTTTTCATCTTCCGAGTCACTCTCTTCTGGCAACTCGATGTCTTCATGATTTGCAGTAACTTTCAGTCCGCCGTCGGTTTGTGATTCAACTCCAGCACTCACAAAGCCCACTTTTCTGTTATTATCTTTAGAAGGAATTTCGGCTGCTGCAGGAGCCAACTGTCTTTCCAGAGCAGCCATTTCATCTTCAGAGATCCCCGCCTGTTTCAATTTGTCTTTTGCTTCATCAAGATCTATCTTTTGATCCTTTTGCATCAGATACTCGGGCAGAATAAAGTGTGTCTGTAGAAAAGAAGAATGAATGTATGAGATGATATATAGATGTTTTAATCGCTCAAAATACGGAAAGAAACAGCATGTGGTAACTACCAAAAGCTGAATAGAAAACAGTAAATTTCACAGAGATCTTGAAAAATTTGGCCAAGGCTATTTTTGGATCTTAGACAATATGGAGGAAAGAAAAATGAAAAGAAAAGTAAGTGGAATGAGAGGGAAAATGAATTATAAATATAGTAAAATTCATTCATATTACTATTTTCCTCTACATATTCTGAAATCTCCCAACAATGAAAATGTAGTACTACACATTTTCCTTTCTTTTTCCTACTAATCTCTAAACATAGCCTTTGGGTTCATGTTAGAAGCTAAAAAGTTTTCTTCGCGTGGTATACTTTAGAGGGATTGTGATAATAGCACCTCTGTTAAATCCTTTTTCGAACTTTGTCTTCCACAATCAGATTATTCCCCGTTAGTGAACGAAGTTATGGTTACATTCAAGATAACTAAATCTAAATGTTTCGAAAGTAGATAATATGCTGTAAGTTTTATATGATTTGTATCATCACATAAGGGGCCCAGGGGTAAAGGCTATCCTTGATTAGGGAGAAAACAAAATAACGTGTATATAAAAACCCCGAGAAAGGGTAAATACAACCTAGATAATTAATTATATCTGAAGATGGTCTATAGAGGTTGTTCACCCTCTCAAAAAGAAAACCAACCTATCCACTCTCTCAAAAAGAAAACTTTACAAGTAGAGTTTTCAATGCCTTCAAAAGTTCTAAGATTTCTCTCTGGTTGCATTACCAAAGCAATCTAGTTTGAAGCAAAAATCGGTGTAGAAAATTTTGGAACAAAAAAAGCCGGAACAAAAAATCTACCTGGTTAGCAATTAATTTTGTAGATAATTTTGGAATAAAAAAGCTGTAAGCCTGTAACAAAAAGTTTACCTGGCTATAGCTAGCAGAAACACTCCGTTTAATTCGAAGCATCTCTCTGAAGGTATCTTCATTTCCATGTTGAACCTCAAACTCATGCCACTTATTCCAGAAGTCCATATCAGATCGAGGGTCTGCAAACTGCGAGGCAAATACAAATATTCCACGAGCACGATCAATTTCTCCCAGACTCTTCTCTAATTCAGCATACTTTTGGCACATGATCTTCACATCTTTATCTGGAAGACCAGACTCTATCGCTTGCTCATAAATTTCTCTTGTTTTTGGAACGCCAAATATCTCTGCTGCACGAGCAATATAGATTTCGTACATGCTCAACTTCTCATTGTTTGGAACTGCCTTGGTTGCCTGATCATAGACCTTCATCGCTCGCTTTGCCAAACCATAATCTTCCTCAAGCTTTGCATACTGAAGATATAAAGGTTTGACTGCCTCAGCTGGGGCCTATAGGAGATAAGTGAAGATCCCAGTACGGTTAGTATGAACAGATCCATACCAAGTTAGAAATGCACTCTGGCATCGTCCAACTAAAAATGTTAATAAATTCAAGCAAATGTAAGATAATGTTCACCAGAAAAATAAAGGTTAATAATTTTGAACCATGATATGCCACCCAAAAAGAAATTGTCAAACTAGAAAGCAAACTTAACTCGAAAGGGAAGGAGCAAATTAATCTCTATATTCAAACAGTTTTAAACTTGAAATATGGTCTAAGACGTTAATCCAACCTAAGATTAGATAGATTAAGATCAATAGAATTGAGCTTACCCTGCTCAAAAGTAATCAAACCTAAAAATCTCTTATGAGCACTTCTTTTAGCAATATAACCACATCCTCCAGTATATTAAGGAAAAAGACGTATTATAATGAAGCAACTTCAATACCTATTTTCTTTTCATCGGTAAAAGATAACTTCAGTTACCTATTTTCTTTTAGTATATGAAGCTCATATAACCCTTCTATTCACGGTATTGGCATAAGGTTAGTCTTCAACTTAAACAACAGCATAACTTCATATTTCAATATTGTAATACAAACAAAATAGCAGTTGTGCTACGTGAGTATAATAAAATCAGAAAAGGAACAATTTGGTGCAGGATTACACCACAAGACTCGTCAGAATCTTTCATGTAATAATTATCAATTTATTTCTAAGTATGATCTCATTTGTAAAAGTTGCACGCTTTTCTCGATAATGTGACAGAATAAGTGGAAAATAATTGCACGCTTTTCTCGATAAATGATAGATCTCCAAGGTAATTCTTAACACTTTTCGTTATGATATCAACAAATTAATTGTACAAAAAGATAATAATTTGTGGGAAAAATAATAACATACATACCGTTTCAACAGCGTGCTCAAAAAGTTCTCTTGCCCGCTCTAGTTTTGATTTCCCATATCTCTTCACAAATTTAGAAAGATATGTCACCCATATATCTTTAACATGAGGGTACTTAAATATCTTGACGCCCCTTTCATACACCTTGAATGCATCTTCAAAGTACTTGTTTTCCTGCATGAATGAAATTCCAGAAATTAATTCATCCATACGAAAACAGTATAAGATTTGAAGGAATGTGACCATAAAACTCTAGGACATACCTCTAGGAGCAACGCATAATTGATAATTATTTGTGGGGTGGCTATCCTCAAGTCCAAGATTCGTTCATACACAGCTCGTGTTGACTCCAAGGTTCCCAGACTCTCCTCCAAATCCACATAAAATGTCCAAAGTCTCAAGGATTTATGCAGCTTCATCTGCACTGGTTCATTTCCATCAGCCGCAACTGCAAAATAAACAAACAGTTCAAGATTCATTGAAGTCCCATACTTCTAATTTTCTCTTCAAGGAGTTCAGTATAAAGTCCACGAAAATATCTCAAAACTGTGACTCTGTGCAGTTAAACATCCACAGACATTACCCATTCTCTTAGCCACCAGTTTCTCAATAACCAGCATGTTGATAAGAGTAAACCCTATTTACTAACTCAAAACGTGGAAGAACAGTCATAGTGCAATATCCACTCAGTATCTCACAGTCACATCAGTACAGTGACAGAATTGACAAAGTCGCTAGGAATCACAAATATCTATGAAGTTTTCTTTGTACAACAAGAATTTTTCTATGGCACTGTCCTTCAGGGTAGGCCATTCCACCAATGGGAACAAAATAATCGTTAACACAATAATAAAACTGATAAATCTTACAACACAATTTTGATCATAAGGCTCATTTAGTAAAACAATCAGACTAAAACTTCTTACACACGTACTAGTCAGTTGCAATATGAGACGAAGGAAGAAGTGTCTTTACACGCACATAAAAGAAAAAATGAAGTGCAGTTTCAATGTCAGAATAGAATATAATACAATAAATGTTCGGAAGACACATTGATACACAACCATAGTACAAAAAAGACATGGGTATTATCTACTAATAAAAAATTTTGATAAGAAAAAATCTATTATCTACTAATAAATTAAAAACATAACAATCAAATTAAAGAATGCAACAGTCAACAACCAAAATGTAGGTTACCTCTTCGTTTGACTTCAACAGATGGCTCTGCTGTTGCCCTCCTCATCAGCTCCAGAGCTCCTTTGAAATTCTTATGCTTCAGTTCTATTTCTGCCCACTCACACCAAACGCTAGCCAAATTATCGACAGTCTTGTAGTTCACTTGCACAGCTTTGTCAAAAATAACTCTTGCATTTGCAATATCTTTATGCTTCTCATATAACTTAGCAAAAGCCACCCACAATGTATGAGGCTTCCCTACTGCTTTCATGGGGTCCACTGTTCTCACTGCCTCAGTGTATGTAATTATCTGCTTCGCTGGATTCCCCTCAAACAACTTTACCCGACGGTGCCATTGTTCTACGTTATGAGGATTTTGTCGTAATAGAACGCTATTAGCTAATTCAGGTCTTCTATCCATAAGATGATCTAATCGAGCCAGTCTCAAATCTACATCATTATCGTCATGCAACCAGAAGCCTTGAAGTATCTTCTTCTCTAACTTTGCCAATGATAAATCAACATCTAAACGAATATCTCTGTCCTCCTCAACACCATCGTCCTCTCTACCATCATCTTCTTCATCACTGGAATCCATATTCTCCATCTTATGAGCAAGCATACTCTCTTCAAACTGAGAGTAGGAATCAAATATTACACTAAAATCTCTAACTGTAACTACTGTAGTCATTCCCTCCTCAAATATGTCCCGAGCCTTCTCGTGTAAATTCTTTCTAATGTAATATTCTGCTAGCGAAGTCCACAGCCGCCCCACTTCATCTGTAAACTTTCTAATTCCACCCCTAATAATTGCATCTACATTCAACCCCGAAACCTCAGTGGCATGTCTAGTGAGCAAATCACACAACTCTAACCATAATCTGTGCTTTGTCTTTCCCTTTATCGAATAAAACTGATCGTCATTCAACACTGAAGCTAATCTCTCTGCAGATTCTTGCCATAGACTCGAATTGACTAAGAATTCAATGAAATCTTCAATGTGTGTAGGGTCATATTTCAAATACCTTCGATAAACCCGAAGCGAGGTCTCAATTGGGACACCTCTTTGGCTTACAAACACAAGGTAAGGCTCCCAAATGCGATCGTGCTGTGTAACTGGGAGCGCACAGAGCGCCCGATCGAATGTCCGACGCGTCCGAGTGACCAATTTCTGGCCCGTCAATGTCTGCAAGTACATAATCCAAATTCTAGGCATCTTGTGCATTGTAACAAGAGCACGTTCGAACGTATTGTTTAAGGTTTCATACTGAGAGTGAGTAATAGGCAGGTTTCGAACAAGGTCGAGACGTTCACGAAGATAAGCATGCCATAGCTTGTAGCTACCAGGAAGGGCCTTGAGAGCTCTCTCGTAGATGATAAACCGCTTTCTGAAAGGTGCTTCAGCTCGGGCAACAAGGTAGCGCCACCATAACTTCAAGCTAAAAGGATTTCGGAGAAGCTCTTCTTCGTAGAGTAAGTCATCTTGAGAGGGGTATAGCTCTTGGGAAATCGACATGGAAAAGAGTGGATTTTGCAAAGATTGAAGCAGCTCAGAAACCCTAGCTACAAATCTATTACATCACCTGACGGAGCCAAATGAACAGGCAAATGAAGGAAAACTTTTTCCGAACTGGAATCCCAAATTCCCACATGAATCAATAAGGTATCGTTTGGGTTCATAGAAATTTTAAGCGGGACTGGAATGTAATGGTCACGCTTGTTACTTGTACGTTTCCATATCCGTGATTGAATCAATCCTGTCTTCAAATAATTTATTACATACCCATTTCAAATCACAACAGAGACCTCGTGTACCGGCCCAGCCCATAGAAATTCAATAGGCCCACACAGCCTATATAGGATAAGATGGGACGAACATCAAGAATATGCTAGCTTTAAAAAAAAATAGTCAGTGTTAAAATAAAAATTAAAAACAGTCCCCCACTTCTAAAAAAATAATAAATCGGTCCTAAAGCCATTCTTCCTACATGCCAACGAAATTTGAATGTAATGTTTATAAAATTGATATAATATATGTTGATATCGAAAATCTCTATATTGATGTTGCATGGCATCCCCTCTTTAGTGTGGAATTTCTCATGACCTTGGAATCAATAAAACATAAATAAAGAACCCAAAAAGCGAGGGGAGCCAGGAGTGGTTGTCTCGCCTAAGGTTCTCTGATGCCTAAATCAGTATCTTGACATTATTTTAACATAGTTTTCTTATGGGAGAAATGGTATACCTCTTCTTCAAGTAGACGGGGGTATTTATACCTAAGACCTCGCGGGAGAAAGTGTGTCGAAGAAGCCTCGGAAGCGTGCAGGGGAAACTTCTCGAGTCACGATGACTACCATTGATTAGATGGGTGGGAAGCAACATTAACATAAAGTGACGAGCATTAAATGTTTATGCACTTTCAAGGTGACATATCGAGGGCTTGTCTGATATTCTGTCATGATGATTGGACTCGTTGGGCACTCGAGCCTATGAGAATGTGCCATCTGGGATGTTACTTTTTAGCGAGTAATGTTGCCTCTAGCACTTGAGGTTATCCAAGTTCTCTTCGCGAGCTCCATTCTTGTTGTCATTCATCAACTCAAGCTTGTGAAAACCAAGCTCCCTCAGGACCGACAAGGCGAGGTCGAACCTTCTCCTTTGAAAACTCCTTTGTCATGAACTTTTTGATGCGGGTGACACGTGTTATCACATTGTTGGTGATCGGGAAACACATATAACAATTCCCCCCGATCGAGGACTTGGGTGGCTTTACTCCTTCAAGTCTGAAGAATTCTTTCACCCAAGTTCCTTGTTCGGGCTACCTCTATGTGGTGATAAGCTAAGGGCTCAATTCGACTCGGGAAATTCACATTTGTACTCGAAATTTATTCAGTTGGGAGGCCCATGATGAATGGAATTAATGCCCTGATCACCACTCGTCTCTATGTGTGTATCCCCCCACTCGTCACTGCGATGGGTTCCTTGGGAGTAGGAGTCATGATGGCGCGTATATGCGCATGGAGGATGGCGAGAGTTGCCAACCATGAGGTCTGACTCACTGATGCATCACTTCACCCCTACGGACGCATGAGTGACATTTGGTCTTCCCAAACTATCTCATTGGTTCATGGGCGGTTGCCGTCATGACCTATTATAATGCTCATTGAATGAGCAGTTTCCCTCTTCAAGGCTTACAAATAGGCGTTTTTCCTCCTCATTTTCTTCATCATTGCCTTTCTAAAAGAGTCGAAACATTTTCCAACCCTCGTTCTTACGCCCAGGTCTTATTTCCTCCTTGGAAGAACATTGGTCATTCCCCTTCCAGGGCCTTTTTCACTTGGAAGTCTTTCTCTTGATTTTCCTTTCCATGGTCTTTATTTCCCTCTCTGTCTCCTTTTAAATGCCACGCCTCAAAGTTGTTGGTGCTCCGTTCGCGATGATTTTCTTGCTATCAATAATCATGTTTGGGGAACCTTTTATCCTCGTTGGTTACTGGCTTATAGTTGCAAACCCCTATGTTGTAAAACATCATCCTTAGTAGAAGTTTGTAAATTAACCAGGGGTCTTGACCTTTGATCCGTAATGAGGTGACTTCCTCGGCTGCATCCCACTTTATTCCATGTCACCATTCCTTCCTTTTACCACCTTTGTCTTTTCGATCCACTAGTCACTCGTTAAAGCATGCACCAGGAGTGGGCCAAGCACAGCCTTTGCGGCCATATCTTTTAGGATCATCTCAAACCCGAGCATAGCTACTCCCTTCCCTTTCTCCCATTGTGGGAGAGATTGAATCTTTTTTCCTCTTTAGCTCGGGAGGATGTGTTATTCACGGGTGGAGTCCCTTTTGGCTAGACTCGGAGCGAGCCTCAGACCAAGTCATCAGGATCCTGAACTCTTGGTCATCCTATGACCTGAGCCCTGAAGACTCAAAAGAGTTCAAGAAAGCTGTGGAGAGCCTGCCACCATCAGCCTCGAAGAGGCGGGGAGTCTTTTATTTGTAAGTTAGCCTAATGAGGGGGTTCACCATCTACCTAAGGAGGATATCTTTATAATTTTTCATTTTCTTGTATTTGTAATCATTTCTCCTTGAGAATGAATTTTCTTTAATAATTCTGACTCCCTCTTTTTGCTCTGCTCTTGTCTATTTCCTTTGTTATAACTTTCGTATATGCACGAGCTTGGTGGTCTCGAGCTGCGCTTTAAGTGATAAACATTCTTTGAGTAGATAATTTTTCACTGAGCTTTGATTTAGTCTGAACGTGACCTTAATATTTCCTTTGTTCTTGCTTCTTCGTTACCTAAAGTTTAGAGTTTTCTAAGTACTAATGTCTGCTGACCTGAGTTACGGAGTTGTTCCGACCCCAAGCTTTAGTGGGCCTTAAAACGGACTTGATCCTACCTAATAGGCTACCCCCTTTAAGGGAGGTCAGGTCATACAAGCCTACTGTATTCTTACGGAAGACGCTTTCAAGTATGCTCCCATTTGGGAGGTCTCTTTGGGCGGACCTACCTCAGATTGAGATTTACTTTTATTTTTATCATTTAATCAAGTGTCATTTCTCTTGGCTAAGCTTTTTCATGGCCTGGTGAGTTAGAGTGCTCGGCAGACATCACATTTCCCTTCTGATGTCTAGACAGTCGTTCCTACTCTAGCTAGAGCCATTCCTCGCTTCCTCTAGGGCTTGGCAAGGTGTTCATGCTTTGGCGAGGGTCTTTCCTTCTCGTCTAGCGAGCGAAGATGTAGGCTAGACTTTACTTAATCTTGTATGGCGAGCTAAGGTTCCCCGTTAGACATCTCTTTTACCTTTGACATCTAGCCAGGCGTGCTTGCTCTAATTAGAGCATTTTCTCAATCACGTCTGCGAGCTAGAGTGCACGGTCAAACATATTTTTTTACCTTTAGCGTTTAGCCAGGCATGCTTGCTCTAGCTAGAGCCTTTCCTCAATCCCGTATGTTGAGCTCAAGTGCTCTGCCATACATTTATTTTTACCTTTGGCGTTTAGCCAAGCATGTCTACTCTAACTAGAGCCTTTCCTCGATCCCCTCTGGCGAGATAGAGTGCTTAGCCAGAGATCTCCTTTTACCTTTGGCATCTAGCCAGGCGTGCCTGCTCTGGCTAGAGCCTTTCCTCAATCACGCCTACCGAACTAGAGTGCTCGGCCATACATCTCTTTTTACCTTTGACGTCTAGTCAAACGTGTCTGCTCTGGCTATAGACTTTTTACGATTCCTTTTGGCGTGCTAGAGTGCTCCGCCATACATCTCTTTTACCTTTGGAATCTAGCTAGGAATGCCTGCTCTGGCTAGCACCTTTCCTCGATCCCATCTAGCTATCTAGAGTGATCGGCCAGTCATCTCTTTTTACCTTTGGCATCTAGTTAAGCGTGTCTGCTCTAACTAGAGCCTTTCCTCAATCCCGTCTGGGGAGTTAGAGTGTTCTGCTAGACATCTCTTTTCAATTCCGTTTGGTGAGCTAGATTGTCACAACAGACATCACTTTTTAAATCCCGCCTAGTGAACTAGATTGTCACACCATACATCACTTTTTAATCCCTTCTAGTAAGCTAGATTGCCACACCACTTTTTTATCTTGTCTGGTGAACTAGATTCTCACACTAGACATCACTTTTTAATCACGTCTGGTAAACTAAATTGCTATATCAAACATCACTTTTAATACCGTTTGGTGAGCTAGATTGCCACACCAGTCATCACTTTTTAATCTCGTCTGGTGAGCTAGATTACCACACAAGACATCACTTTTTAATCTCGTCAAGTGAGTTAGATTGCCACACTATACCTCACTTTTCAATCTCATCATGTACTATCCTCTCTAGCTGCTCTAGCGGGTGAATGATTGATCCTTCCGGTTCTTCAAGTTCTTCTCTGGACTACTCTTTGGGTGGTTCGCCTATCATGGGCTTTTGTTCATGTGGGCTCATTTGCTTCATACAGGCTCTTAGGAGGAGCATACTTGCGTGTTCCGCCATTAAAAACCCGATCCCATTGAAGGCTAGTGCAAAATGTCTTTACTACCCTCATTTTCTAACATGGGCCTCAGTTTACGCTTGGCATATGAGTCGGTGTACCAATTTTGCCATGATCTATGTCCTTTCATTTTACCCGAGGTGGGAGGTGAGAACTTGGAGCTATATAGCCCAGATTCACGAAACATGGCTCATACTCGTTATTTTTCGGGAGAGGCCTATCGTAGAGGACTGATGTGAGGTCCTGTATTTCAAATGGGAATGATCCCAGGCATGTTTACTCACATTGTACTGCTTTCCGCTTATCCACCAGTTTTACAAAATCGTTGGTGGTCAAAGGGACACTAAGAAGTTAAGAGGGAGCAGAGCAACTACCTTACCAAGTGGGATATGCCGATGTTTACCCTCATCTCTCACGATGGCTCATATATTGCCTCCAAAAGCTTCTTCGAAGGTCTTTGCTGCCCATTTATGCTTCAACTACTCTGTTCTCCTCCCTCGTCTGGTAACATTATGAGCCGTCGTACACACGCTAGACGTTTCTTAATAGGGTGTCCTCCTTCTGAGCCCTTCTTATTACACCGCTATTTCTTTTATCTCCCTGGGCTAACTCCAACCAGAGCCTCCACCTTTAGGTGACAACTCGATCTTCCAAAGCCCGATTTCACTTTGGTCCTGGTTTCCTCAAGGGGTGGCAGCTTCTCTGAGTCAGGATGTTATCTCGACCCTTCATATATGGTATCCCCTTTGTGATTCTCTGAAAGCGTAACCCCATCAGCAGGCCTTTCAATAGTGGGGGAGAATCATTTTTGTGTAAGAGGCCGCCATAATTTGAGTGAGTGCCAGTGCATTTATCCTCATCATCCCGATTACCTTATAGTGCATGGCTACTATATCATTTTTGTTTGTTGTGTAATCTTCATATTTATAGGGAGTCCTTCCCTAAACAAGGAGGAGGTTAAGTTTCCCCTCTTGCCTTGGGCCTCGTTGTAGTGGGATGAGGACATCGAACTGATTTTCTCTTCGTTGAGGAGTCGATGCTTCATGTGTCTTGGAAGGGGACGATTTCAATGTCGTCCCCACAATCGACGCCAACTGTTGATGTCAAAAATCCCAACAGTAATGTTGTATGTCATCCCCTCTTTAGCATAGAATTCCTCTTTACCTTGAAATCTGTAAAACACAAACAAAGAACCCAAATAGCGAGGGGAACTGGAGGGTGGTTTCCTCGCCTAAGTGTCTCTGATGCCTAAGTTAATATCATTTCGTTATTTTGACATAGTTTTCTTAAGGGAGAAATGACATACCTCTCATTTGAGTAGACAGGGGTATTTATACCTGAGGCCTCCCAGGAGAAAGTATGTCGGAGACGCCTCAGAAGCGTGTAGGGGATGCTTCCCATTTGATTAGACGGGTGAGAGGCGACCTTTGATATAAAATGATAGGCATTAAATGTTTATGCACTTTCATGATGACACATCAGAGACTGATCTAAAATTCAGCCAAGGTGATTGAACTCTTTGGGCGTTCGGGCCTACGAGAAGATGTCACATGGGATGTTACTTTCGGTGGGCAATGATGCCCCTAACACTCGGGGTTATCCGAACTCTCTTCACGAGCTCCATTCTTGTTTTCCTTCATTTATTCGGGTTTGTGCAACCTGAGCTCCCTTAGGACGACTAGGTGAGGTCGGGCCTTCTCTTTTGAAAACTCCCTTGTCATGCTTTTTTTATGCGGTGTAACACGTGTCGTCACGTTGTTGGTAGTCATAAAACACCTATAACAAAATATATTGTTCATATAAGATATACTGCACATATCACATATGCATATTAATATATACTAATATATATTATACATATAATTAAAATTTAGAAGCAAAGTTGTGCGAGGTGCTTAAACTTTTTGGAGAGCGATTTTTTGTGGGAAGCGTGCAATGGCTATTTTAATTTTTTTTATACTTATGGTCATTTAGATGGGCTTTTTAAATATGGATTATTTGTGATTATTACTAGATAAGATGGACCCTTTGTCCAGATAAATACATGTTTTTAAGATGGAGTTAAGTAAAATGACCGCTAAGAATTTTTTTTGAAAAAATTGTTATATTTTGGAATTGTCACATTAAGTCACAGTTGGTTTGATGTGAGCCATTAATTTATTCACATCAACTAACTTTTTTCCTTTCATTTTTGTCAATTTTTAATTGTCCGGCCATTTACTTAGCATGGTCGTTAAAATCACGGTCCGAATTGGATAATGCGACTTTTACTCACGATCTTTTAGTATGAGTATGGAAGTTTAATTGTGGAATACTTCACTTATTGTTTTGTTCTCGTCATGTAATACATGTTTATCAGAGTAAAATTTTAATGAGTCAGATAAGTGATAATGGTATAGTAGTATAAGTCACTTTATTGATTTCTTTTATAAATGGATTCGAGTCAGTATAAATCACCGATCACTAAAGTGCAATGTGACTTTCGCACAAAAAAATAAATATGGTGTTTTAAATTCACAGTATTAGATAAAGCTTCGAGTTTAATCATTTGTGTAGACATATCTCGAAGTATCTAAAGCTATTCACAACAAGACATTTTCAACACTCATTTAAAAACAATCATTTTTTAGGATTTGTCAATAAAAATTCAAATGCCTTTCAAAAAAAGCTCATTTCTTGTAACTTTATATTCTGTTTCTTTTATTTTATACTTTATCTTCCTTTCCATATATGTTAACATACGTATTTTTTTAGTCCATCTCCTCTAATGTATAGTCATAAAGTATATAGATATTACATCAAGAAGAAAGTTCACAAACTATGTGATGTTTGTAACAAAAAGAATTGTCATTGAACAGTCAAAATCTAACATTTTACACGTGGAAAGATCTAGACTAAAGAATCAATTAAGGAACAGATGAAATATGGGCCGTAGGATCATCCAGACAGTTATGAAGGAGATCATTGAAGAGAATATTCTTTAAAGATGTTTATCAGTTCCTCATTGTTTGCTACTGAATAGGATGATTTATTATTATTTAATTGTTACTTTCATGTATAAATAAGAGCATGTACAACCTCAAAGTCAATGAATACAAGAAAACAAAAGCTTTTTGAGTTTTTATTCTCTCATTCTCTCTTTCATTAAATTGTCTTTATTGTTTATTCGTAATAGATTTTTTCTCACCAGAAAAATCCTTTACATTTTGGTGGTTTCAGTGAGAGCTGAGAGAAAACTCGAGAGAACCCTTTCAAAACAAAATGCCTAGAACTAAATCAAATACTGCCCTTAATGAGGAAAACAGAACTGGGAACAAGAATGATCATGTTGATCAACTCACTCCACCAGTTGAGATGCTCCAGACCATTTTGATATTAATGCAGGAGATGGAGCGACGGAACACTATGATGTTGTGTAGTGTATGGTAGACGGTGCAGGATCAGATCAATGCATTACAATGGGAATTGGCACAGACATGTGCAGAGGTTAGTCAAAGGACTACCAATGAAGAACGGGAGAGCCGTTCAAAACAAGATGGACAAGATGCCAGGATGGAATACCCCGAGATCAGCAGGAACGTGCAACAGGAAGACGCAGAGATCTAGTCCCAAACCATATAAATGAGAGAGCGAAAGATATCCGTCCAGCTAAGATCATAACAGAAAAGGCAGTGGAAGATATGTTAAAGAAAAAGATGATGGAGATGAGAAAGCTGGAGAGTACGGGGAAGGGTGACCTTGATTCACTTAATCGTTCTCCGTTGTGTCTGGAAATTTTGGCCGCTCCCATACCCAAGAAATTCGTGGTGCCCAAATTCAAATGCTATGAAGGGAAATTTGATGTGGTGGACCATCTCAGACGATTCAAGCACATGATGGCGTGTACCAACATGAAGGCGAACTGATGTGCAGGATGTTCCCCACCAGCTTAGACAGAACCACTTTGAAATAGTATCATTCGCTCCCAACTCATTCAATTACTAACTTTATTATTATGTCTTCGGTCTTCTTATAATAGTATTCCACATATCGATCTGTGATGGAGGATACAGAATACATCTTGACCATCTCCATCAAGAAAGGATAATCTCTATAGGAGTATACTCATAGATTCAAAGATGAAATGGCCAAGGTAGAATGCTATAATGACCGAGTAGTGAGATTGGCTTTCAAATGAAGGTTGGATCCAAATTCACCCCTCTTTAAGGATTTATCAAAGCTGAAACCGTTGTCGATGGTAGAAACATTCCAACGAGCGCAGACTTATATCACGTTGGAAGAGAAAAAGAAGAGTTTGTTGAAGTTGACGAAGCGAAGGATAGAGGAACAACGAAAATGAGAGCAGAGCTCCAAGTCTAGGAGGAAGAGATCAGAAAGATGGGAAATAGATTATGCAAGGGGAGAAAGCAAACGGGACAATATTCAGAACCGGAGAAGATATGATGACAGGATCCATCTCGGGACAAAGTCTATACGCCCCTTACTATTCCAGTAAATCAAATTCTTGAGGTGATCAAGAATAATTCATGGTTGAAGAGACTAGCCCCGTTGACGAGGGGACCGAGTTATAAGCACAATGATAAATATTGTTCTTTTCATAAGAGCTATGGGCATTACACGAGAAACTAATTTCAGCTCAAGGACTAGATTGAGGAATTAATAAAGGACAAGTACCTCCAGCAGTTCGTGCAGAGAGAGTACGAAAATGGGAAACAGAGAAAGAGGTCCAAGATAAAGGAAACCATCCTTCTAGGATAGTCGATACAATAATTGCACTGATAGAAACATGAGGGAACAAAAATAAAAAAGAGAACATGTATTGCAAGAAGTATTGGGGATTATGCCCTCAAAGCATGTGTATTGACATTTTAATATGAAATTTAATGAAGATTACATTTTTCTTATAATTTTTCTTTTAAATTATTGTCGAATAATTTATATAAATATATGAAAATTTCAAATTCTTTAATGAGACTATGATCTTGTATTAGTATGAGAGGATTAAGATCATGGATAATGAATAAAATTGTCAGCAACATATTAAAGTATGGAATCTTTAATGAATGATTACGAGTACGGTTCATTAATCATTATGAATGCATGTGATCTGGATCTGGATCATTGATGTGGATAAATATCTTAGTGATTGTACTTTATGTAATAAGATTATATATGACTAGACCGACGTGAATTAATATCTTTATCAATGTACCGTTTATCATAAAAATTTAATCCACATCAAATTCGATGATCATATGTAGATCAGTGTATACATGTCTACTGGATCTTTTGATTCACTCGTTAATGTTTATTGTAAAACAGGCTAGTGACTTTTATTCTAGAGATTCAGCGATATGGCTGGGAATATGATTTCACAAGATTTAGAATCCAAGTTTTCTTAACGAATCGTATATTGGTTCATCTGAGTGTTAATTCTGGAACTGAATAGTTATTGAGCTCAAATTTATAATAAAATTATAAATTAGTCATTCACTAGTGGATTAATGGTACTTAAGGATCAAGAGGTAATTAAAAGGGTAAAATGGTAATTTTGATCAGTTCTAATTTACGAACCAATAATTGGAGGACAAAACTACGTGAAATGATTATATTAGTGAACTACATAAGAATACTCTATAAATACAATTAATAATCTCTAAGAGTGCAATTCCATTTTTATAGTGAAGTAATAATGAAATTAATAAATAAGATTATTTAATTAAAGAGTTTAATTAATAATCTAGTTTATTGGAGCTTAGGATTATAGGTTCATGGTCCTGAAGTCACCTCTGTACTATGCAGTCTATGGTGTGAATCTTTTAGAACATGAGAAAATGACTGACTTGCAAATGGATTTTCATTCTTGGACAAATACATAATTATGAGATAATTATATGTGATTAATCAATTAAAAATTAATTAATTAAATTATATATATATAAATAATTATCGATTATTTTTTGTTATCATGGAGTTGCATAAGGTTTTTTTATTCAAAGTTTTATTTTTAAATGGTCACGCGCCACACGCTTTCATCGGGCACGCACTGCGACGACCAATAAGAAGCCCATGCTGGAAGAACACTGGGAGAAAGGAAGGTCTTTGAATGATAATGGAAGTTTACCGTTGATATTCGATGAGCTGGATATGGAACACGACGAGCGTCACAATGACTCTCTGGTTATTACAATTCAAGTCAAAAATTATTTACTGACTGATGATTGGAGCGTTGTCAACATCCTCATCGATCAACCCTTGAAAATATGTCCATGGGAGGTCAAAAGTTGCAAGGTCCATCGCAGACATTGATAGATTTCAACGAGACCGTAAGTTATTATGAAGGAATTATTACTCTCCTAGTGAATGCATAGCCATTCAACCATCTGACGGAATTTGTGGTCATGAACACCTTATCCCCTTATAATGCAATCTTGGGAAGGACGTGATTGCATAAAATGAAGAATGTTCTGTCTACCTTATATCAAGTGCTAAAGTATCAATCTCTAGATGGAATAATGACGATAGAGGGAGATCAAGCCGCTGCTCGCATTTACTCCGTAACAGCACTAGAATCAGCCAAATGAATGGCAACGGATAAGAAGGTGGATGGTTAGGCCGAGACTACGATACAATAGCAATTATAGGAAGACTGGAAGGATGGCCCGTTAAACCTGAGGTACGAAGCGGGAGAAGCGACTGAGCTTGTGTACCTTGAAGAAGGAACGAAAAAGACAACTAGCTTTGGCGCCTGCCTCGAGGAAGAAGAAAATAAGAAGTTAGCAGATATTCTGTGAAAGAACAAACATATCTTCGCAGCTACGACATAAGTTGTATACAGACCCCACTATAAAACCAGTGAACCAACGGAATAGAAGCTTCGCTCTAGAACAGAACGCCACGATCAAAGAAGAAGTGGAGAAGCTTTTGAAAGCTGACTTTATCCAAGAAGTGGACTACCCAGAGTTGCTTGCCAACGTAGTCATGATGAAAGAGAAGAATGGAAAATGGAGGATCTATGTTGACTTCACTGATCTAAATAAAGCCTACCCAAAATATGACTATCCGTTGACGAGAATAGATCAGATGGTGGATACGACTTCAAGACTTAAACTCCTCAGTGTTATGGACACCTTTTTGGGATATAATCAAGTGAAAATGTTCCAACTTAATCAAGAAAAAACCTCATGTATAACTCAACAATGTATTTTTTGTTATAAAGTAATGCCCTTTGGACTGAAAAATGCAGGTGCAACAAGATTAGGAATCATATATCTCTTGTAGTCTAAATCAAGCATCCTCATGAAACCAATCGATTCTCCGTTCCCACGAAATCGTTCCAATGATCACCAGACATCGAGATCCACACCAACATCTTCCAACTCAATCCTTAATGCATTAGGACGTGTGTGGGCACGTAGAATATAACGAAGACATTTTTCTGTCTCTAGATGTACTAAAAACATGAGATCTAGAGATTTTACTGAGAATGACTTTTGAAAGACGATTCTCTGAAAGAATGTGATGATGATTCTTTTAGAGAATTTGATTAACTCTTAATCGTAGAAAAAACATTTTTTTCAAGAATTTGTGTTCTTCTCTCAACTCTTTATTGATGAACTGATTCTCTGACTCAACTCACTGATTGATTGAATGATTGATCCATCTGAGGCCATCAGAATAATATATGTATTTCTTGATAATGACATATCAGATCTTTTAGGATAATTCAAATAATATTTAATTATAAAATTATCAATAGCAGTGGAACCCACTGCATTTGTGCGCAACTATAGTGCCACTTTTGTGCCGCGAGGAAGCACAGTGCCTCACGACGCCATTGTAGCACCATGCAGCACTACAGCGTTGCACACCCACTACAGTAGTCCATGTCAATCTCTGATACCCAATCAATAATTGACACGCGACAATTATTACGTATTAAATATTTATTTTAATCAAATTAAATATCTAAATATTTGTCAAAATTAACATATTTGATTATCCTTATCAATAGATTTAGTTGATCCAAATTATTATCTAATAATAATTTAATTATTTAATTTCATAAATTAGATATTTTATCTCACTTATCGATAATTTAAAAAATCGATAATTATTTATATATATTAATTCTGAAAAATATATTAATATATATAAATAATTCAATTAATTACTCACACATAATTATCTCATAATTATGTACTTTCCTCAAAGTAAAATTCATTTGCAAGAAACTATTGTTCTCATGTTCTGAAATATTCACACCCTAGACTGCGTAGTATAGAGGTGACTTGGGGACTATGGACCAATAATCTTGTTCCAATAAATCATATTATTAATTAAACTCTTTAATTAAATAATATTATTTATTAATTACATGATTACTCCACTATAAATATGGAATTGCACTCTTAGAGATTATATATTGTATTTACAAAGTATTCTGATGTAGTCCATAAATATAATCATTTCACATAGTTTTGTCCTCCAATTATTGGTTCGTAAATTAGAATTGATCAAAATTACCATTTAATCCTTCTAATTACCTCTTGATGCTTAAGTACCATTAATCCATTAGTGAATGACTAATTTATAATCTTATTATAAATTTGAGCTTAATAACCATTCAGTTCTCATATTAGCACCTAAGGGAACCAATACACGATCCGTTAAGAAAGCTTGGATTCTAAATCTTGTAAGATCATGTTCTCAGCAATCCATATCACTGAACCTCTAAAATTAAAGTCACTAGCCTGTTTTTCAAACAAACCTTAACGAGTGAATCAAAAGATCTAGTAGACATGCATAGGAGTTCATGACTACTCAAATTCAGACTGATCTACATATGATCATCGAATTGATGTGTATTAAATTTTTATGATAAATGTCACGTTGATAAAGATATTAATTCACATCGGTCCAGTCATATATAATCTCATTATATAAAGTACATTCACTAAGATGTCTATCCACATTAATGATCCGGATCTAGGTCACATGCATTCATAATGCTTAGTGAATCGTACTAGCAACCATTCATTAAAATTTTCAAGCTTCAATATGTTGCTGACAATTTTATTCATTATCTATTATCTTAATTCTCTCGTACTAATACAAGATCATAGTCTCATTAATGAATATGAAATTTTTATATATTCATATAAACTATTCACCAATAATTTAAAAGAATAATTATAAGAAAAATGTAATCATCATTAAATTTCATATCAAAATGTCAATACACATGATTTGAGTGCATAACCCCCAACACTTATAAGGGATCTTGATGATGGTTTTTTGATATTTAGAAAAAGCTCCATGAAGCTGAATCTAGAGAAGTGCACATTCGGTGTAGCAGCGAGAAAGTTCCTGGGTCATCTAGTAATTAACGCGATGGGGAATTGAAGTCAACCCGGACCAGGTGAAAGGTATCATGGAGATGAATTCACCTAAAATTTGTAAGAGGATACAAAGTCTAACGGGAAAATTGGCGGCCCTAAAGAGATTTCTCTCAAGGTCAACTGACAAGTGCAAGTCATTTTTCACCAATTTAAAAAAGAATTTCATTAACAGTTGGGATGAAGAATGTGAAGAAGCCTTTAGAAAGATCAAGGAGTATTTGACAACTCCCATGTTACTCTCAAAACCGATACCCGGTGAACAATTACTTTTGTACGTGGCAGTTTCACAAATGTCTTTTAATGCCATTTTGTTCAAGGAAGAAGAAAGGAAGCAGAAGCCTATTTACTTCGTAAGTAAGAGTTTAGTAGGGGTCGAAGTCAAATATGAAAGAATGGATAAATTAGTACTTGACGTTGTAGATGCTGCAAGAAAGCTAAAACCATACTTCCAAGCTCAAAGTATAAATGTGTTGACAGACTTGCCCGTCAGAAATCTGTTACACTCACCTGAAGTAAACTGAAGAATGGTGAAGTGGGTGAGTGAACTTGGCCAATATGAAATTCAATACGAACCAAGAATATCTATCAAATGACAAGTATTGGTTGAATTTGTTGCGGACTTCACAGATGACGAAAAGGAAGAAAACAACGGGGCGAAGTGGGTGAGTGAGCTTGACCAATATAAAATTCAATACGAACCAAGAATGTCTATCAAATTGCAAGTATTGGCTGACTTTGTCGCGGACTTCACACATGACGAAAAGGAAGAAAGCAACGGATATCAAATTAAAGGAGAGAATGGATCCTGGAAGTTGTTCGTCGATAGGGCTTCAAATAATAAAAGGGTCGGGTGTCGGAGTAGTGATGTAGACTCCATTTGGAGAAACTCTTGAACACCCCATCTCTTTTAAGTTTAATACATCAAACAATGATTATAATATGAGGCTTTAATAGCATGAGTCGATGTGCTGCTAGAACTTGAGGTAACAAATGTAAAAATATTTTTGTGATTCTATGTTAATCGTGAAGCAGATTACGGGAGAATTCATAGCAAAAGATGAAAGGATGATAAACTATCTACAACAGGCAAAACAGCTGCTAAGTCTATGGAAAACCTAAGAGATCCATCATATCCCGAGGACTGAGAACAGGTACGCAAATGCACTGGCAAATTTAGGATTATCGCTATAACTCTCTTACAAAAGGAACGTGCCAGTGAAATTTCTTGAAAAGCCAAGTATTACATTTCCGTTGTCAAACGTAACAGGCATGGAAACTGAGGAGGAATCCAGTTGGCAAGATAAATAATCTGTTACCTAACGAAAGGGGGTTTACCTGAAGACAAACACCTGGCAAGAGAAATTCAACAACAAAGTGACACCTATTTTTTAATTAACGGAATATTATATAAGAGGCCTTTTTCAAGTCTGTATTTAAAGTGTTTGAAAAAGAAATATGCACAATATGTGCTAGCTGAAATCCATGAATGGATATGTGGGAATCACATTGGGGGAGATCATTGGCACTTAAAATATTAAATGAAGGTGCATCAAGATGCCAAGCAATATGTGAAGAACTGTGAAAAATGTCAATGCTTCGCTCCCGTAGCTAAAGTGGCACCCGAAGAACTCAATACAGTGGCAAGCCCATGATCATTCATGCAATGGGCTCTGGATATCATTAGTCAACTTCTCCTAGCATCTGCTTAGAAACGTTTTCTGCTAGTAGCAATGGATTATTTCACTAAGTGGATTGAAGCTGAAGCGTATGTGAGAATTCGAGAAGAGGAAGTGAAAAGATTCTTATAAAAAAACATAGTATGCAGGTACGAGATTCCTCGAGTACTCATTTCTGACAATGGACTTCAGTTTACCAAGAAGATAGTTCAATCTTTCTATGAAGGCTTGAAGATTGTCAACCGATTTTCTATGTCGTATTACCCATATGGGAATGGTCAAGCAGAAATATAAAATCATATTATACTTGATAGTATGAAAAAATGGCTAGAATCAGCCAAAGAAAAATGGGTAGAAGAATTACTTGTGGTACTATGGGCATACAGGACCACTCTTAGGGAGGCCACGGGCGAAACCCTATTCGCTTTGGCATACATAACGGAAGTAGTAATACCTGTTGAAATTGGAAGTCCAACTTTGAAATCAAGTCTGAACGAGTATTCGAATGAGGAACTTTTGGAGAAAAATCTCAAGCTTCTGAAAGAACGGAGAGAATCAGCTTTGATCCGAATGGCTAATTATAATCTGGAAAGGAGAGCTTACTTTCAAAAAAGGATTAGAAGATGAGAATTTCATAAGATAGATCTAGTCCTGAAGAATTTTTTTCAAATATAAGGAAAGCTCGGACCAAATTGGAAAGGGCAATATATTGTCAGCGGAATTTGAAGCAGCGAATATTATTATTTGACAACAGAAGATGATAGTGAGCTGGCAAAACCTTGGTACATTGCACATCTGAAAATATATTTTTGTCTGAATTGTAAACTTATTGTAGTGAATATTTTCCCGTGGTTTTTTTCTCCGCAAGGGTTTTCCACGTAAAATACTTGGTGTAATCTCTCTCTTCTCCAACACATAACAAAGGAATGAGAGCCATGGTTCTATAATGAACCTAAGCCCTTGAGAACGGATTACACTTCAACAAATATCCATTCTCTAAAGGAAACCGGAGCCATGGTTCTACTATGAACCTAAGTCCTTGAGAGTGGGCGGTACTACAATGGGCCTCTGATCTCTAAAGAAAATCAGGGTCGTGGTTCACAATGAACCTAAGTACTTGAGAGTGGGCGACACTTCAATGGGCACCTACTCTTTAAAGGAAACCGGAGTCATGGTTCTATAATGATTCTAAGTCCTTAAGAGTGGGTGGCACTACAATGGGCCCCTGCTTTCTAAAGAAAACTGAGGTCATGGTTCTACAATGAACCTAACTCTTTGAGAGTGGGCGGCACTACAATGAGCCCATACTCTCTAAAGAAAACTAAGGTCATGGTTCTATAATAAATCTAAGTCCTTGAGAGTGGGCGGCACTACAATGGGCCTATGCTCTCTAAAAGGAAACCGGGGCCATGGTTCTACAATAAAACTAAGTCCTTGAGAACAAACCGCGATAAAATGAGTATCCGTTCTCTAAAGGAAAATCAAAGTGAATAAAAGCAATTCTGAATCAAAACTAAAGTACCTGAGAATGGATCATGCAACAAGAAGCATCCAAAAAGTGAGGCTTAATGCTCTATAGAACACAAGTTCTTAAGAATGGATTCTACTATGGAAGAAATTATTCTCAATGGAGAACTGAAGTTTAAAGTTTTACAAGCTCTTGGGAATAAATTCTACTATGGAGACAGTTGTTCTCAAAGGGAAATTAGAGCTTACAATTTCTTACATGTACTTGAGAATGGATTCAGTTCCTCTCAAAGGAAAGTTAAAAGTTTCCTAAGCTTTAAGAACATATCAAAATTGTTCTCTCAAGGAAAAGCCTAAAATTTAGCTCAAGTCCTTGAGAACGGATCGCAATTGAAAAAGCTCAAAATTTTGCTAAGTCTTTGGGGAGAAATTGAAATGCAGTGAAACGAAAACTCACCAAAAGTGATATTGCAAAAGTAAAATATTTTCTCATTGATAAATTGAAAAATACAAAGAGAAAAGAAAAGAGAAAAATAGAAAAAGAAAAGAATGAAGACTTACAAGAATATTACAAAAAAAAACTAAGAAGTAATTATCGGGTCAACGGTGGCATCTTCAGCATTGGCACCCTCACCTTCATTGGGGTTGGAAGTGGTAGTTTGATTAGCAACGACTTCAACAGGGCTGTTGACCACATCCTCTGTGGAACCGCGGACTTCAGTCTGGACCTCGGGAGGCAAGTGGCAAAGGGACTTTCTAGGAGGAGCATTCGATGAACCGTCTCTATAGCCCAAGCTATAGATCATCTGATCAGCTTCAAAAAAGTGCTTGATACTCCTCCCCCACTTCCTTATCCTTCTCCTCCACTACCTGAACCTTAGCCTGCTCAGCTGCCACTAAAGACTATTCACCTGTTTTCAGAGAATGTGCTAGTTTGAGGTTATCCACCTTCAAAACAAGTGCTTATTGAGGCTGCTTCTCCATGATTTCCCGTAGCTCAATCTCAGTCCTCTTGAGATGCTCAATCTCGGCCTGAAGTCCAGTAATGAAACCATAACTCTCAGTGACTTCATTACGTAGGACCATAATAGCCTGTTCACGAAGTAACTGATGATCTTGAAAGGCATTATGATGAATAACAACCTGAAAGAAAGATAGATTAAAATATTACTAAGTATGAAGGGACACGAAAAGAGACTATTCAAGGAACAAGGAAAGGAAAGAGGAACTCACCCGGATCAAGTCATGGCTTAGTGCACCGATGAGCTCTCCGACTTTCATGTTGAGGGTTGTCTGAGTATCCCCCTCGCACATGATGCCTCAAAAAATTACGTGGGCAGACTTAGTGTCATTCAAGAAACTGACTGACGCGGGAACGGGAGGAACAAAATGTGAAGCGCCTCAACCTCCAAGAAACAAACTCCCCAGCGTTTGTTTGGGGGTTCGAAGTAGTAGAAGGAACGGACTCCTGTTGGACAGCTGAAGAAGGAGGATTCAGAGGAGGAGTCACTTAACAGACATAACCATCTTCATTCTAGATAGTGGGAACATGTGGAGCCTAGGAAGAACTGGAGGTGTCCGTTCTTTGACGGACATTCCTTCCCCCGATGTCACCAACCATAGTACGGATTCGCTTATCCATCTCCGCAGTAGCAACCTCAAAAACTCTTTGAAACAAAGTTTCTTCTTCTTTCTCTTCTTCTTCTTCGAAGTACCTTAACTCAGAAGAACTCGAAACGGTTGTACGAGGAATTGAACGAAAAGCAGGAACGTGAGTACCTCGAGGAAACGTACAAGGAGGCAATGATGGCACATATGTTGAGACAACGGGAACCGGAGCAGATGTAGAGGCTATGTCAACTTCCCTTCTTGGATCGAGGAGCTTATACCACTTCCTCTATGGACAACGGTAAGCAACAACAATCCTTTCGTTGAGTACCCTTATCTTGAAAGGCTTCTTGTTGGCTCGTTTGCCTACACAACCAAAAGAAAAAGAAACATTAGTAAATGAAAATACACCAAGAAGAAGAAAAAAATAAAAAAAGGGAAAGGAGCTCCGATAACTTACTGAAAATTTTCCAAATCTTGGGAATTATCCAGCGGCCATCACCGCTCCAATTCTCGCCAATTAGGAGAACGTCTCATTTCCATCATTTGTCACCCTTTGGAAGCTCGCTTATCAATGGTCCCCTTTTTTCCCAGTCGAGGAGCCAGGTAATAACTCTTGTCTCGACATTCAACTATGTACAGGTATTGGAGTGTAGTTATGCCTAGACCTAGGTTGTACCACCACTAACAACAGATAGTCGAAAAGTTGCCTAGAAAGCTACGTCGCATATTTTCAAAAAGTGCGTGAGAACAATAAACAACATACGTAACGTCTGAAGAAATTATAATCATTGCACTTCAACGAATGAGATTTCGTTGAGTGTCATGGGGGGCAAGATCTAAACCGAAAAATCAATTAAGAAACAGTGGAATACGGGCCGTATGTTCAGTCAGACGGTTATGAAGGGGATCATCGAAGAGAATATTCTTTGAAAATGTTTATCAATTTCTCATTGTTTGCTACAGAATATGAGAATTTATTATTATTTAATTGTCACTTTCATGTATAAATATGAGCATGTATAATCCTAAAAGTAATAGAATAAATGAAAACAAAATCTTTTCGAGTTCTTATTCTCCCATTCTCTCATTCACTCATTCATTGAATTGTCTTTATTATTTACTAGTAATAGATTTTCCCTCACCAGAAAAATCTTTTACGGTCATCACTAAAAGAAAGTAAGATTCTAAATGAAGAATATTGGTAATGTAATACTCAAGAAAATATATAGAAAATTAATTAAATATAATTATCTCCTGAACTAAATTTACTATATTAGCAATGTGAGTATTGTACATTTGGAAAGATCAACGCTAAATGAACTACACAATAAGATCTCATTTTCAGCGTTGCTTAAAAAACAAAAATTAGTCAAGAATATTGGACTAAATATAATTTGAAATAATTGGGAGAATTATAGGAATGGCTGGTGTTGAAGGAGAGTTAGATAATAATCGGATAATTAAAAATTAGTAAAAATGGTTGAAAAAATGTTTAATTATTATAAATAAATTAATAACTCGAATTGAACCGGCAGTCATTTTTCAAGTGAGAATAATTCGGTTATTTTTAGTAACAATATCATTAACAACCATTTACTTAACTTCATCCTGAAATTTTTTTCTCATTTTCCTTAATGTTTTACTACATGTGATGTTGTAGCTTGAACTAACCACTAGGGTGAGAACTTTTCTTTTCATTATTGCCAAAAGCATATCCCCAAGAATTTTCTTCTACAAATGGAAGTTTCCTACAAATACAAAAAGATATGTAAATGCAATAAACAACTTTAACATAAGAGTTGCTAAAATTGGAAACAAATCAAACGTACATAAACAACTATTTCAAAAAAGCAATGGTGAATGACTAAAGACATTTGCTAATTGACCAATCGTAGTCCTATTTATAGACAAATGTAAACACGAGCATCCTCTAATTTATATTGATCAAATGTTATTGCAACATGTGTTCAATTAATCTACTTCACTATATTAGAGGAATCATCCACTAACTTGGACTAATTGAATAAAATATTAAGCCAAGTTAACTACTATACACATTCACACTTAATTAACCAGCTCCACGCTCAAAATTTTTTAATTAAATTATGTGGATATTCATTTGTAAAAACTATTAAGAATATTTGATATTATTTCATTATTATTGTTTTGTGATGTTTTTCTTCATTATACTATTTATATAACATAGACATAAAGTAGTCTAGATTCATCATCCTGTAATAAGTTATTATAATTATTATATAATATGATAAATCATAATTTTCGTGCAACTTAATCTACTACGGCTATTTGTTATATTGTTATATCAATTCAATATATTCTCTCTATATTATCTTAATAGCCCTATATTTAAACCACTAACGAGAACTTTGATCTATTGCTTTTAGTCCCCGCCGGTGTCCTCATTGCCGGGTGGCGACCATCCAAAAATCCCTATCAAACACTCAGCAAGTATATGCTTTGTTCTACAATTAACTCCTCTGAATCTCTGACCCAATCATCTTCCCAACACCCTCGATCAAGATTTCTCACCTATTTATCTGATTTCCGACCTGTCATATGTTCTCTTTTTTTGGTCTAAACTTTCTTTTTCGTTTAAAAAAATCTTATGTTCCGCCAGCCTCCTATCAACATTGTCCTTTCATAGAAAAACCACTGGACATCATCTTCATCAAGTCTGGCAACCAGCACAAACTTAACCACACCTCTAAGGCTCTCGAACTTCTGTTTTCAGATATTCTTTTGTAATAGAGCTACGTACTATTCATATAATCATATGGCTCGAGAAAGTTTTTTTTCTACGTATCCAAGTCCTACCTGCCAATCAAACTGGCTCCCTTGAAGAGTTTATCAGTCTGCTTATATTTTCGGCTATTTCATAATGATTGAATTTTGCAGCTTACTCCTTGAAGACTATGTGTGCCTCCAGGGTCAGTCTGCTATCCCAGGAACCCTTTGTTTAGTATTGGGGGTCTTCTTGTACAGCTTGGCCCTTTCCCTGGTGCACTGCCATCGAATCTACCAGTCTTCCTCAAAGCCAATGGGATAGAATTCCTTGCTAATTGTAGTTTTAAACTTTTTTTGTGACAACCTAGAAATGTCATGGTTCCTCATATATGCATTCCATCAAGTTATTGCATAATTTGATGATTTCGATTTTCTTTCTCCGATCCAGTTCGTTTTGTCTTCTTTCCCCTATTAGAGAAGGGCTTACGATTCTGTATGACAACAGAACGAGCATTCGCAATCCATAATTCTACACCAAATATTCTTTGAAATCTTCAACCCATCCATGGAAACTTCTCCAACAACAAAAAAGAAAAGCAAACTCGTATGTGTGAAATACCTAGTCTAAGACAAAGAAGCCCTACAAGCCAACCAATCAATATTCCCCACGTGACTGAGATAGTGTCACGTGTAAAGAAAGGAATGAATGGGTAACGGTTGATTGTCGAAGTGTTGACTGAGCTCCACATCGGTGTCAAGTTGATAATTTTTACGATCATTATTGTTATCCTCTGTAGTTCTTAGAGCCAATCATCGAGTGACGTGTGACGATCATTTGACCCTAGATTTTACGCACAAGTTTTGATAATATATTACCGTTATTGCACCCCTTTTTTAAGAAAATATTAAAAAAATTAAAGTTGAAAGAATAAGTTACTTGAAATAAAACAAATCACAAAAGAAGTCAATCAAGAAATAAAATAATAACGATGCAGAATATAACGCACATAAATAAAACGTACAAGAATATTAAATAGTGAAAAGTAAAGTAGACACAAAGGAAGAGAATAAGGAAGAGAGATTCAACACAAGATGTTTTCACGTAGTTCAGAAAAATCTTTCCCTACGTTCACTCTTCAAGGATCTCTCCTTGAAGATTTTTCCCTTGCGATTTTCTTACAAGTGAAGACTAAATTATTACAAACTCTACTGGCTTATGGTATCAATCAAACCTTGATTAAACAGCTCGGCAGAGATTTTTATCGCTTAAAGAATCACTCACTCTTTGAAAGAGTAGACTCTCAATTATTACTCGCAATAATTTTCTAGTTTTTCTCTACAGTTTCACAAATCAACGCTCAAAATACAAGGCTCTCAAAAATATAAAACCTTATAAATCTTCATCATAAAGGTGTGTCGAGATTAAAAATGTCATGAGTATTTATAAGTGTGTAGGGGAGAGATGAATCAGTTCACTGTTTTTTTTTTGGAAAACTGGTGGACCAGTTCAAACCAAGGAAAATTTTCCTTGATTAGACAACCAGGTGACTAGTTGAGAACCCGCTAGTGAATTGGTTCCCAATCAACCAGTTGTTCTACAGGTTTGTTGGTTGGACCAAAAGTTGTCCCGATTCAATGAATTTTGTCCATTTTTCTAGTTTAGTATGATTCCCTTCTCAATCTTGACCATTTTCTCTTTGATCGACTTATTGTGATGTATCGGTTCTATCTGTAGCTTTTCAAATTTGATCTTTACAATTAATTAGTGTGTTATAATGAGCTGTGAATAGTTATACTTGCAAACAACGATTATGAATTCAATATCTTCACGAATATATTGTTTATTATTTTATTTTGATAAAAAAGGTGATTTATTCAAAGAAAAATAGTATAAATCTAGATCAAGAAAACAATAAGAAAACACAAACCTAGAAACAAAGATACATAAAATCTCAAAGGATCAATAGAATAGCTTCACAACCAAAATGCATAAAACAACCACAACAGTAAAACACCTACTGAACGAACATGGATAAATAATATGGAGCTCATTATCTGGCTAATTTAGAGTACATCCACCACCCAAAAAGATTTGCTTAACTGAAAAGAGTTGAAATGTATTCTGTCAAACTATCCGATGAAAAATCTAGCATAATTTAATATAGATCTATCGAAAACCATCTATATGACATGACACTACCAAAAGAAAGCACCATGAGATATTTCCAATATGTATCCAATACTATTTCACAATCGAATTAGAATAGATCCAGTAATTAGTGATGTGATTACGATTATTACATTTTAACAACAATAGTTTACTATAGTTAGCAATCCTCTTGAAAGAACTTTGCATGGTACAATTTTCGTTATTCACTTCTTTACATAATTTATTAATTAATAATTTATCTTTATCAATTTTGTTTTCTAATTTATCAGTTAAAATTATGATTATCATTACTACTTATTAAGTATTTTATATTCACATGTGAATTACGTGTATTTAAATTTAGTTTTATTAAAAGATTAAAGTTTTAGTTCTATGAAAAAAATAATAAAATAAAATTATGTGCAATTTATATTAAAAAAATTGTATCATTTCTCCGATCAATATTAAATACATATTATGAAAATAAAATTTCACCACATGCATTAATATTATGGTGGAGAAATTTAGAGGTAAAAGAATAAGAAGCACAACAAGAAAGAGGTTTATAAAGTAAATAAAATTCACTTTTGCACCAAAAATCTAAGCATTTGGGAAGGAAAAGTCTTGCACGTCCATCAACCTCAATGTATCGTCACACCACCAGAACAGAACAGAGGGGCGTTTTTCTCTTCTTTTTTTTTTTTTACTTTCCAACTGCTACACGCAGATGCCGTAAGCAACAATAATTTTATGTGTGAGCCCACACGCAAACCTCTCTCTCTCTCTCTCTCTCTCTCTCTCCACAGCTCTTCTTCTCCTCCTCCGACACGTACAGTTTCACAGCATCCCAAAACGCGTTTCGGTTTCCGTAAGCATTTCTCTCTCTTCCTCTCTACCTCCCTATCTCTCTGCAAATTTATTGACATGACTGAATTCGTGCATCAGCATAATTGTTGAATTTGTTAATTATCGCCAGGCTGGAAATTAGGGTTTTCGTTTATGTTCTTGTATTTGATATGGTTAGCAGAGTTTGATCTGGGTATTGATTTTTTATTATTGCGTTGTAATGATTTCACTATCTGTCATTTGATCTCGTTTGGCTGTTGTGGAAACAGAGGAAGGAAATGATAAGCGAAACTCTCACCATTATTTTTCTCTTATTCTACGAAGGATGGTGATGCCATCTTCACCCGTGTTGAACCAGATTTGATTTTTTAAGTTTTACATTTGAGCTAAATAAGTCAACCTTTGGGCTTCAAAGTTCACATCCTTATTTTATTCAGTTTTTCTCGGCAGCCAAATAGAGGGAATATGTCGACTTTTATCATCTTGATGATTGTGCTTACTGTTTATGGGTTTGTGTAGATCTGAAACCTTTTTGTACTAATTTATCTTCATCTATATTGCCATTCTTTTCAGTGAAGAAGGCTCTCTTTCTCTTTGCGCGTGACCCGTTCTCTTCTCCAATCCTCCGCACACAAAAAAACCCATTGTACATAAATTTCGTTTACAAACTCTCTGCCTATACTCATCGATATACCAAAATGGAGGTCAAGCTTTGGAACGACAAGCGCGAGAGAGAAATGTACGAAAATTTCGCTGAACTGTATGCCATTATCAAGGCAACGGAAAAGCTCGAAAAGGCGTACGTCCGTGATATAATCTCTTCCTCAGAATACGAGACCGAATGCCATAAACTCATTGCCCACTTCAAGACATTAGCTTCAACACTTAAAGATACAGTCCCCAGCATTGAGCGCTTTGCAGACACATACAAGATGGACTGCCCGGCTGCTATAAACCGCCTAGTCACCTCTGGAGTGCCTGCCACGGTGGAGCACCGGGCAGCAGCAGCTGCCTCTACCACCACATCAGCAGCGACTGTTGCAGAGTGCGTGCAGAATTTCATAACAGCAATGGACTCATTGAAGTTGAACATGGTGGCTGTTGATCAGGTGCACCCCTTGCTTTCGGACCTCTCAGGTTCGTTGAACAAGTTGAACATTCTGCCACCAGATTTTGAGGGGAAGACTAAGATGAGGGAATGGATAGCGAGGCTTTCAAAGATGGGAGCGGCTGATGAGTTGACGGAGCAGCAGGCTCGACAGCTTCATTTTGACCTTGAGTCTTCTTACAATTCATTTATGGCTGCTCTACCCAGTGCTGGTACTTGATTGAACTTGGTATTTTCTTGTAAAATAGTCGACTACGCGTCTTCTTCTTTTTTTCTTTCCTTTTTTGTTTGTAATTTGATATATTGTAATCTTTTCTTTTTAGCTTCTATTAAACCTAAAAAAGTGAACTTGAAGAGGTTACTGATTTTGCAACTGCATATACGTTTTCGGAATGGCTGCACTTTCAGTATGATTTCCATGGAAATATGGATTTCATATTATTCATCTTTATTCTTAGTCTCTTGATTTTTCGTGATCAGTACCATTTTCTTATTATATTTACCCTTTTGGTGTATAAATTATCCTTACATTGTTTAATTATTTGGGCAGCTCCCTTTTGTTGAACACATTGTATAGGCTAGACAGGAAAAAGATTATATCAGTGGTCCCTTGCTTGATCTGCCTAAAGTCTGTATAAAGGCAGAGTAATTTGTTGTTCCTCACTTGGCCTTTAAAGGTGGTCCCTGTATTACAAGTTTCTATTGCTCTTCTGTATTAAATCTCTATGTTTCCTGTATGCTTAATATTTATGACTTAATGTTCACCCATATTTTGATTCTATGCAGAGTTTTAAGGCTTTTAAATGGAAGAGATGACAGGGAAAATCGAAGCTCAGTTCATCAGATTTCAATTTAACAAAGACCCTATCGGCTATATTGCTGTTAAAAAGTAACAATGGGTTAATAAGAAGGAATACAGATAGAATGTAGTTTCATTGGAAGAAGTACTAAATATGAAAATTTCTATAGTTACTGTTTTTCTGTTGCTTTGAAAGTAAAGAAATTTTCTCGGCCTTTTTCTAGACTAACTTTTCTTTAGTTATGAGAACAAAATTGGTGCTTTTTCCTTGTAAGAAATAAAGCAAAAATGACACAAAAAAGTGGAAAAAGAGAGGACAATAATGAGAACTGCACCAAGCCCTCAGGAATGCGATATCCCCCCTGCACCAAGACCTACTGAACCTGTGCACCATCCCCTCATCCAACAATGAATTAGAACGTGCAACATGAATTTCTATGTAACTACTGCGTTTTTTTTTCTGCCGTTTAGCTGGCGACCAATGCAGCCATGGCCAAGAATATTTGGTGAACTTTTGTGATTTGGCACCAATTTGTTCTTGAATTTCTGTTCTTGTATTATACTATTTGGCATCAACCATTCTCTTTGTACTCTGCATTCATTCTAGCTCTTACAACCTAAAAATTATCCGTTATATACGTTTGAGTTTCTTTACCAACTCACGGCGCTAACCACCGATTGAAATTCAGATAATTTCGCACCCATGAGAAAGTGAGCCGCAATCTCCCTACTCCCGTTTCCCTAAAACTTGAAACAGGGATTAATATGCAGGCAAGCAGCACAGCCAAACAAACTTACCGGAAAACCAATTTATACTTTCACTGCCAGAAAAAAAGAATCAAAACAGCTGAATTACATGCCAATGTTTCTTCTTTATGGGTGTATGGTGAGCTGCTGCTAAAAGGAGACATGATAGCTTCAACCTACTACCCACCTCAGTAGAATTCTCATCAGTTATTCTACTTGTACCATTTCAGTATCCACTAAAATCACAGTAAACAGATGATTATACATAATAGCATAAATAGGCTTCTCTCAACCATGAGGTAACACTTCCCATCTTCCCTTTTATGTACAGACTTGATATGAGCAAAGAAAACGGCGTGTGGATGAATGGACCACAAAAACTGATTTGACGTGAATACACCTTAGTGTTACAACAAATAAAGTATTTTGTATAAGATTAGATCAGCTCCCAGAGGCTGACAAGGAAAGAGTTCCTGATGGATTGTCCTTCTCGTCTGGACAATGGCTATCTCCCTTGTCTTCACCTCGACCGGGCTCTAATGGATTGCTTGACGAACTTCCACTACCTCCAGATCTTGATATTCTCTGTTGCCCCAGAAAACTTTCAGTAGCTTCTTGAAGTAACTTCATCACGTTGCCAGAATCCGAACCAGGGGATAGCTCTTCTTCCCTTTCTGGCTGGATGTTCAAATCAATCTGGCCTTTAAAAGGTGAAGTGGAGGATCTATTCCTGTTAGGATCATCATCAGGGCCATCTTTGATCTCCCTATTCTGGCCGCCCGGTTTGATGTTAAAACAAGGGACGGATTCATCATTTTGTTGCTTTTTACGAATCGTTTCTGCTTCTTTCTCTGTTTGTTTTCTTTCACGTCTCATCATTAAAGTTCGGAAACGGCGCTTAACCGTCAGGCAAACGTTACACGTGCATGTCTGCTTGTGTTTGGGACCTTTCCCGCTAGGGGGCTGTATGCACACAATGCATGAGCAGCCGGGTCTATGGCGTGGGTGTTTTGTTGTGGCCTGAGACGAAGATGGAACGGAATCGCCCTCCCCTAAAATGGCTAGGTTTGCAAGCGTGTCGAGCCCTTCTAAAGTATCAATATTTTCAGGGTCTGGTTTAGCAACCTTCATTTTCTTAGAAGAATTGGCTGTAAACCCATAATGATAACTAATTACAAGTAGAATAATGCATCTGCATATAAACTAGTAAATATAGATGATAAAAATAGTGTCTTGAAGAGTTTATTCATCTTACCAATATAAATATCAGAAGGAAAACCCAATGTGTTCTATGCAATTCATACCTGAATTACTGGGGGAAAGCATTTCTTCAATCTGTTCTGTTGTCAATTCTTGGGCTGCCGAACAAATGGATCTTGTAACAGAGTGCATTTAGACATTAATAGAGTGCCCAGAGGATGTGACTCATAACATAGTCAGACTCTTCTATGCCTAGTGGTCTATATTATGTGAAAATATTGTCTAAATGAAATTTTTTTCGACAGATAAAAGGAAACAGAGTATGTGCGTGAATATGCTCTTTTTGGTAAATAAAGGTCCCATCATTATTGCCTTCTAACAGTTAGGATAAGTTCACTGCAGAAAATTCCACGACAAATGTTTATCTGCCTCTCCAGAATCGCCTTTAAAGAGTTTTACGAGTGCACATAGGTCACGGAGAATTACATAAAATGCAGCTTAGCGATTCCCAGAAAAAGACTATTGTTCTGGCCATATCCCACATACAGAAATATAGAGGACAGTTCAAACTAAACTTCTAACAACCCTTCCCATATGAATGTGAAATCGATAGTCAGCCAAATTAAAAAGTTCTTGCAGCAGGACTAGACTTGAATGACATGCAATAAATTCATTCTCATTTAAGAGCCTTCACACTTTAAAACAGCACCATTGTAGCCTGCAGAATATCAGATTACCACAATTTTGCAATACTCGACAATATTCTATATCGGTGAGATTCAGCAACCAGGTAGACGATCTAGATATGACAACAAATACAGGTAAAAATGTAGGAATGTGGCTGTTTTTACCTTTCTGGGTCCCATAAATTGTCAGAACAAGTCCATTTAGAGGGAAGAAGAGCAGTGACTGGCAATTTCCGCCACTTAAAACAGTCTTCACACTGAGCCCATTGAAGTTTTTCTTTTTCACTGTCAAAGAAATCACAACATTGTAGTCTGCATATTTAACAAAGATAATTTTGCATGCCGATGAATGTTTAGCATGGCCCAGGAAGATGTTTCACCCATAGAAATAGTAAAAAGCTACATACTCAGTGAAAATCAGACACTATAATGAACAGAACTTTAACCCGAAGTTCACAGAAACCCAGAAAAACAGCACCAGCGACATGGATGATGAATCCAAACACCTCAATCCCAGGAAAAGACAAAAAAAGAAACATAAAAGGAAATAAAGGGACCTAAAAAGTGGCAAATTGTAGGCTTTCCACGAATTAATGGGTATATATAGTGTATATATGCTTGTAGAGAGAATCTGAGATGGGAAATAATAAAAATATAGATGGCGGCATAGTGCCACAAAAAATTAGCACCAGAATTCGATGAAAATCCAGACCCAAGAGATATGTGATTTACCTTGTAGTATCTGGAGGTATAATCGTTGGCTTGCCTACTATAGGTGCATCCTATAATATCAGAAAATTGAGGTCACCGCCTGACAGCTTAATCTATGCCTTTAAAATGGAATTGTAATGTATTTTATCTCACAAGATATAATTGCATCCAAAGACTAGAAGAAATTTTAACTACTTTTGAGCTAAGTTGCATCTCTTCCTCTTCAGTCAATAGACACATAAGAATCAATTCAACCACTCTCTATATAAGATTCTTTTGGGGAGAAATCACCACAACTGGGGGTGGGCTTGCTGCTTGCTGTATGTTTCAGTCACATTATGGAGAAGCTTCCCTCCTTATCGGCACAATATTTCCACCACATGAAGGTGGGAAAGAACAGGACCAACAGTACCACCAGAACTTGGTACTAGGGTAGTAAGTGAAACCAATAAACGACACAAGTTTGTTCGGTCGGTGTCCTCAATTATATCAGTTAAGGCCAGTTTTGTATGTGCGTGTATATTTTTATCTATATCTTTGATACCTACTTCCAGTATTGGCAGAGTTGATACACGAACAACTTTGCCCGACCGAACAGGCTTCTGATCCTTCAGGATACTATTTTTTTTTTTGGTAAGAAAGATATGAAAAGCAAGCTCATCCTACAGGATGCATTTTCCTTTACTCATATTGTAATTTTCACAAACCGCACAACCGATTCTTAGTTAGTGATTCGGTTAAGGTCGTTTCTTAGTTAGATATGCCATATTTCATTCCACGGTTCCATTCCATTTAAGCCTCTAAACCAGATTGAAGTGGACTTCTTTCACTCCTATAGATCCGTAGCCAAATTCACTACACATCGCTTGATTCTGACATTTTTTCCAACTCTTCTATTCATGATTACGTGTGGCTATATTAAAAAATCTAATATTGGTTACCTGACGTTACTATAACATGGCATAAAAAAATTATGTGGACCTGGACTGGAAGAACGATGAAGGGCTTTCTACCCATGCTTTTATGTCAGGTAGCTGTTGTTTAGTCCAGGGTTTGAATTGGTTTTCTGGTGTGGACTGTTCTCTGTTTTCAGTTTTTCTCCTTTTCTTGTGTAGTGGATTGCTAGCCTGGGGTACGCCCCTTGTATTGGGGTATACCTTTTGGTGGTTTCAATATTTTTAACTTTCTGAAAAAAGATAAAGAGCTTTCTAATTGACACCTGCAATTAGCCATTTAATTTAAACTCTCAATAAATATGCATTACCTCCTATCTTCTGACTCTTGCATGGTGTGGCTGGACAAATAACCACTCAACATTAAATTTAGACTAAGACCCAAGGTCAGTTGCTCAAGTTTTTAGTAACATAACTAGGTGAAATGATTCATTTATCAGTCAGAGCGAAGGAATGAGCCATAATAAGGGAAATAGCTTATGCAGTAAAATGAGAAAGAAATCACTGACAGTCAAAGTATGAGGAATAAATAGTAACTAACTGTACCTCATATTCCTCAAACTCGAACCCTTCAACGACTATAACACTGGGCTTGTGGTTAGGAGGAGGCCGGAGCAATCCTTGAGCCTCTTCCCATGTCAGCTTCAACTCTATCACGTCCTCATTTTCAATTCTAAGACGTTTACTCTTTGAACCCAATGTACTGTTCTTCCTTTTTCTAACAATTGAAGACTTGACCCCCAGGACTTCTTTTGCTATGTATCCTGACTTGTCAACTTTCATCCATGAATTAGGATCTGCTGATTCAGCCTGGGGATTCACACAAAGTTAGGTCCTCAATTATCTTCTATACGACAAATAGTAAAGGAAATTCACCGGCTTTAATTTACTAGAATACAAACATCTCCATGGGTTGAAACTCCATTACTGATCTTATTTGTTTCATTTTCCTGTCAAAGCAAACATATAAAAAGTAGAAAGTCATTAGCTAGACCAGTAAAAATTACTGGAGATAATTCTAAACCATAGAATGTACAAAAATGCGCTTGTAGAAAACCTGATCAGGTGCTGTTGAAGCCTTTCTGAATCCCATAACCAACTTTCCTTCTGGCTCTAACCGACTGAATGTTACTGAAAAAGAAAAGATAACAAAAAGTGAATCAATTGTGAATCCAACTTCGCTCTTGCTCTAACCTGGCCATTTGCTTCATATTTAGTACAGTCAACAACAGACATCAACCGAGATGAAACCTCTCTTAAGAGAGAATATGACCAGTTCTGAATGTAAATACAGTAGAGTCGTTGTAGTGGATTACCTATATCACCAGCTTGCAATTGCATGGACTGTATGCAAGGAGTGACCCCCTCAAGAACATACATCCTGCTATTGTTATTTGGCCAGAAGCGGAACTGAAATATCCAATCCTTGCCTTTTGCATCCTGGACTTTCAGAGGTAATCCCTCAGGCTGAGATATTGATGGGAAATATGCCTGTCTCATGTCAGCATTAACAATATCATTATCGATCTGGTGAAGTTATGAAATATAGTATTCCCTCAAATTATATCCAATATGATGACAAACATAATCCTGCAATTCAAAAGAGACCATGCTTTGCTGGAATGGTTGTGTCTATGACTAGAAACGAATGAGGTGGACTGGAGTAGACTGTGGAAACATTAGCTCTCACCTCGGCACATTTTTTGGGAAGCACCAAGCGTCCGATCCGCCCAGCATCACTTGCACTTAACATTTTCTCGAATAAAGGAGTAATAACAGAATTTGAACTTTTATACGTCAAGGCTTATCAAATGCTGAGTTGGAGAAAAAATAAATTAAAGAAATAAGAAACATATCTTACACCCATACCATAAAGCAAAGCCAGTTTCCTAGTCAGAAAATTAAAAGAATAATTAATAAATAACAAATTTAAAAAGTGGAAGAGATTACAGATGAAAAACATGAACTGCTCTAATGAATATAATCCCAAAACATTCTTTTCAAAGATTATAAACATGTCAAGGAGGACCGATTGAGTCAAAGGATACTCCATGGATATCTGTTGTAGCTCTTGATCAGTCAATCTAGGCCAGTATCGTGGAAGTAAATAGTTTTTTCCCCGTGGATCTCCTTTAGGCCTTCCATTGCGTGTATGAGTTTCAGTGGATGAGTCAGTTCCACTTTGGAAACTACTAGGAAACGGCTTTAGCATAGGAGGCGGATGAGTCGGTCGCAACTGAGTCCCAGAAACCCCATTAACTACATTTTGACTTTTTGGTTCATTTGGAGATGAATAAGGTACACCAAATTGTGGAGTAGATGGATCCTCCTTCAATAACATCGATAGTTGTGTCATATTGAAAAATGAATCAGGTTTCTCTTCACGGTTAATTCCTGCAACAAAATGTTGATATCTGGTTTGTTTAATACTAATGAATCAGTCATTTTCACTAAAACACTTGCTGCTTTGTAACTGATGGTAACTTATCATTGTTTTACTTCTTTTTAACATTTTTGTACAGAGTATAAGTACCTGCACTCCCATTCTCGCATATTTCTCGTGCACCATGGTTCCGGCTTCCGTTCATGTATCTTTCAGAAATATCCTCATTTCTCCTTCTTTCTAAAGGCGAAGAAATCCTTTCACTGGAATTGAGTTTGTTTACGCTAGTTGATATGTCAGCTTCATATGACAGCTTAGCATGCAATTCAGCTGTAGTAAGAGAAGAATTGAATAGACTGGGAGCTTGCCGCCATGGTACGGGACCTGATCCAGCCAATTGATTCCAATTTTTCACAGATAGATCCTTCAGTTTGTCAGGTAAAGATGAAGGAAAAAACAATGGTGGCCATGTTGAATTTGGAGGCTGAAACAGAAACACAGATATGAAATAAATTGAGTTGGATTAACATAGAGTACAATAAATATATAGCAACCAAGCTAAAATTATTCACAGTTTCAAACAGAACACCTATAACATCAAGTCCAAGACTTATCTACTAATAGACAGATGAAACTTGTTCAAATCCTCACATCTGTTCCTACCTATTTCCCAAGAAAAAATAGAAAGAAAAGATAAAAGAGATTGGGCAGAAAATTGTCAAATGAAAAGATGAAAATTATGTGAAATTCGAGGATTGGTGAAGAAATATATTAATCACAAAGGTACACAACAAGACTAAAGATTAAATGGCAAATATAATATGGAAGATTGAAAGAAAAAGGTTCATCCTCAATTCCTAGATCAACATCAACTCCCACATAAGTAACTCAGATACATCAACTTATTAGAATGTTGTCCCACATCGCCTAGACTTGCCTATTCTGTGCTAGTTGCTAGTACCCCTCTCCTTAACACCTAGGTTTTAAGGAGTGATCGGACTGGGTTTTTCAACTTGGTATCATAACTTGGTTGGGCCTTTGTATGTGCCGCTTTAACACGGTTCTTTGTCCGCTTAGTTCAGATTGTTTGGTATGCTGCTTAGTTCAGCTACTGTGTTGTGGTCCAGGAAGGTGTGTTGGAATGTTTCACATCGTCTAGACTTGCCTATTATGTGCTAGTTATAAGACTTTAGTACACCTCTACTTAACACCTAGGTTTTAAGGAGTGATCGGGTTGGACTTTTCAACTCAACCTTCACATAAGGAGTTCAAAGACAGTGGGTAAAAAACTGAGTGCACGACCTGGAAAATTTTAATGGCATGCAAACATATAATTACAACTAGAGGTTTGAGCAAAAAAGAAATTGTTCAAACCTTAATATTTTGCGTAGTTTAGATGACAATTGACTACCAGATATGGAAGCCAATATGAGTTTCGCAACGATATTACCCCGAACGTCATATACAGAAAATTTACCATATTTCCTGACGCATCTTCAGAAATACAACAGTGCAAACAGCTGTGATTAATAAAAAAAATTGCATATCTGGGTTACAGATAATAACTTGCATAGTAAAGTACTTCTACAACACTCTAGCTTGTTTGTTGCACCAAGAGATTTTCTCTTTTCGTAGCATATAATCACATGCATATAGCTGGTCTCCAGCTGACATACTTCAAATCATAAATTTTCTTTTCAGAAGATTTCTCTTGTGGTCAGCAGAATCGTAAAACTTGAGTAAGGCCTACAACATTATTTAAGGTCTAAAAAACGTAGATTTCTTCTCAAACGTTTAGTTGGTTTTATGTTGGATTGAGAGAAAAATAAATACTTTAATGTCAAAATAAGGTAGCACAAAAACCTGGAAAATCAAACACAAACAGAAATAACGTCTTATGAACAATATCTAAATTTAGTCAAGAACAGCAAAGTCCATCCTACCAAAATGACATTCTTCCTTGCACACATCATGCACTCAATACCTCCAGGATCCAATAATGTAAATGCATGAGCGGAAACAATGCATCCACAATGAACCCGCTGCGAAGGAAGATTAACCAGGTTACTTATGTTAGAGAAACCGACGCTGAAAGTTCCAACATGTGCGCACCTTTTCTTATCAGGTGCACCCTATTTTGTCACAGAAAGCAGTAAACTACAAGATTAAGTTTTTGCTCACCTTCCCACAGGATTCACAGCACCTCCAACCAGAAGCATTCAAGTGGAAAGTTTCACAGAATCTCCCTTCCTCATAAGCACAACTAAACAATATAGAATTGGTATAAGTTTAGGGGGAACACGTTGCATAAACAAAACACATCGTTTTCTCTGTTTCCCGATTAGCCTAACCCATCAAACATCAACCAAGATAATTGGATTCTTTGAATAACAATTAACATCGTAATTGGATACTTTGCATAACAATTAACAAGGATGTGCACAAAGCTTAGACATGCAAATACTTGAATTGTATACATTATCTGCTTAAGAAAGCAAAGAACTTACAGACAACATAAAGAACATAATGGAAAACCTATTAAAACAACTAGGTCACGAAAAGATATCTTGTAAATCTTTCTTCTAAATGGAAAAGATACTGCAATTATTATATGGCTAGGGCTCCACTCTTGAAATGTATGTGCTTCCCATTTTAATTTAGAAGTGTTCAAAAACATATCTCACCAACTTCCTCCACACTTAGCTTGCACTACAAGTATTACTCAATTTTGGCTGGAGAACAAAAAATGTTATAATGTTAGAAATAGGCAAGAAGAGTTGCCACACAAAATGACGGTACTGAAGATTAATTATCCACCTTGCTTAAGCTGAAGTTACTTAGCCCAAAGTTTGCAGTTTCTTAAACGATATGTGTCTTCTGTTGTAGCTACAAAACTCTGAATTTACTTTTATACAACCTTTCATATTAAAATGTACACTTACTCTGTTAGTCATGCTATCTATTTGTTGTCTGTAGAATATAAATTACTTCATAAAGTTTCTCTTACTCCTAACCAATAATTATTGGATAGTATCCATCAAGCCATTATCATTCACTAATAAGAAAGAAATGAAGTAGGTTCTGGTAGTTATTCAAAAAAAAATCAGATATATCATTCGTTCCTCAGTCCTTTGTGGATGCCTGTTTTAGGTAGCCTGAGAATATAGTGGGTAATGCCTAGGGATATCTTAGGATTTCTTGGTTGTCGGAAGCATGCTCGGAGCCGAACATTAGTCCTACTCTCTGGGTTATCATTCCTTTTGCTGCTTTTTGGTGTTTATGGAAGGAACATAATTCTAATATTTTTTACAGGATTGAGATTTCTTTTTGTGAAGTCTTTTGTTCTTTCTATAGGGTTCTTTTGGAGTGGCAAGGTTGTTTTCTCCCAAGTCCCGGGTTTAGTTTCTGAAAAATCCTGGATTGAATCCTTGCTTTTTCTTCACACAGAATAGTGTCTCTAGCGTTGTAAATTCCCTTGGGGCCTTTTATAAATAATACATGTTTACTTTTACCGACAAAAATATATACATCATTCAGAAGTAGTCCCATTAAGTAGAACTTATTAAGAAAAATTGAAAACATTAAAACATATTTCAGACTGTAGAAATCCAGTGATAAATCTTTAGATGGCCTTTTAAAAGACTAAGTGTTTTTTACTATAAAAACTAACATCAGATTTCTTTAGCTATTGTTCAAGTCGTACAAGAGCATTCCCATCTTCAGGAAAATAGATACAAAGATAGTGCTTTTAGTTTACTTTCTTGAATAGGTAGTAGCTGTACTAGGATTGATACCCAGATCAAAAGGGAAATAAAACTTATTAGGCATTAAGAACTGGTTTACTTTCAAGATCGTTAATCAAGCATTGGTTATGCATGCTTTCAAGCTATCATACAACCACCTTCTCGCGCTGGGGATGGTTATAACCAAACTCTACTAGAACACCGCATCAAACACTTTAATCATGCTAACATTAACCACTACAGTACTCTAGGAATTTGGAAGAGATTAAGCAAATAAATAGTACATTTTACCAAAACAGTGTACATGTTACAAAGTCTCCAACTGTACTCAAGAACGAAGCTTCCTAGACGGAATTTATATTATTAGCCCCACATGCACGGATCTCTCTAAAGAGACGAACTCCTCCTAAACAAGGTTCAGATGCACGATAGCCTTTTCCAATTTTCAAAAAGACAAAAACCATCAACCCAGTTAATCGGAACTTTTGAAGTTTCAAGGAATTTAATACAAATAACCACTATGCCAGTAAGAGATAAATTTTGTTTCCCCGATATTAACGGTTATTGTCTTCAACTCCTGCAGTAGAGATCATTCTTCACGAGAAAGGGTGGTTGCACTCATTTAGACGACCGAGATAGTCATTTGATCTTCTTTAACGGATCTTCTCGACCCAAGAACGTAGACTTAAAAGCCGAGTTTTCTCAAATTGGGACAAGTTGAATATGAAATTTCAGCTCGAAGGCAGAGTACTAAACAAGTACTTCTACCAAATTCAGTAAATCACCACAAAACCAGCGGTTAAGCAAAAGAAACACCCCACAACATGTTCAACTTCTTACAAATTTTAAAAAAATCACCCGAGACGACGCCTTTATAAAGATAGTCCAAAACTAACGAAACCAAGATAAAAATCAATGAGCCAGTCAACGAGCAGAAAAATTAACTTACGCGCATCGATCACAAAGCTCAGCAAACTCGCCAGTGCGTAGACGCCAACCCTTCCTAGGCCGCTCCGATTTTAATTCCTTACATTCCGAATTATAACACTTCGAAGACGACGCCGAAGACGAAACAGCAGTAGCAACAGCAGCCGACGACATCGAAGCTCCTCAGTAAACCAACAAGAAGAGTTAAAAGTCACATAAGCCCTAGAAATCCAGCAACGGAAAAGCTCTAGATAGAGAAACTAGAGAGAGAGTGAGCTGCAAAACTCATAATGGTGGTTGCGGCCTGATCTATATAATAATACTCATTATCATGGGACAAGCAGAAGGGGGTAGGAGGACTAGCAAGAGAGGGTTTTAGAGAGAGAAAAAGACTTGAGTATTTAAACCCCCGAAATTTTTTGAAGAGAGAGAAAGTATAACGCGTGTGATGGACTGCCATTTTTATACGCTTCAAGCGGCTGAACTAGAACTACTGTCTTGCCCTTATTTTATTATTCTAAATTCCACGTTGTCTGAAAAAAATAAACAAATTAATTCAACAGTCATCAAAATTTACATCGAATTTAAATATACTAAATGATAGTTTAATTTTTAAAATTAAATAAATAATAAAATATAAACATTAATAATTAACACATCACTTGATCAATTAATTTAGATTATACATGATCAATTAATTTAGATTATACATTATTATGTCTATAATTTCTCATAAAAAATAGTCATTATTGTCAGAAGTCTACCTTGTTGGATCTTTAATCCAATATTGGAGTTATGTGTAAAATAATTATATGTTACAGATTGTCAAATAAAATTACACCCTAGCTAAAAGTGATTTACTAAGGTTTAGATAATTGAGTTTTTAATATATCTGATAGGTTATGGATCATTTAATGTATAGAGATTTTAAAATAATTTCTATTTTTATAATTGGTTAAAATAGAAATACTAAAAGATGAATAATCTATAAGTGGTTATGGTCCCCACGTCACACGATAACAGAAAACTATTATATTCTCCCTACTATCTCATCATTAGAGAAAAAACTGAGAGATTTTATCAAATGGGACTCTAGGATAGAGAATCGTGTAGATCTGAAAGGCCAACCGCTTGACTCTAAACAATAATCTGTTGTCATGGATTCAGGTACGCTTCCGTTCTATAATTAGTTTGATTCTTGATGTGTTCAATATGACATCTTGAGTTTTATTGAGATACGATTTATACCGAAAAGATTTTGAATCTAACATACCATGACATACAGAAGAAAAGATGAATAAATAATAAAAGAGACAGAGAAACTTTTTTTACCTTGGTCGAAATTTGAATCATATATTTGATCCCTCTTCACCACTAGTATAGAAATTCTCTTTAGAAATAGTTAAATCTCAAAATATCTTTGCACTGACGGTTTTGGTATACTAAAAAAATTAACGAATTGAGTATTTATATTTTTAAAAAATTTAAAATTAAGTTTCCAAATATCTTAATGGAAAAGAAAAAAAATTATTTCGTTCAATAATCCTTAAATACAAAATCTTTGAAATTTTGGATTTTATGAATTTATAAATAAACGAGAGCCTCTCTTTTGTTTGTTTTTTTTAAGTCATTGTTTGTATTGCTACGTTGCTATTGGGTCAAAATTCCACATTATCCGAAAACCATTAAAAAAAGAGTAGTTATGTCGGAGGAAACACGATAGGGGTATTTCCGTCATTCTATGCGCATTTGGTATGAGGTGGTTTAGGTAATAACACCACGCGAGTGAGGAGAGACAGAGACAGCGAGTACTGGTGTTTTCAATGCTGAGCGTGAGGAACTTGTATTTCCTTGAAAGGAATGTGAATTATCATGCATGGCCCGCCATGGGCATGCAATCACGTAACGCCAACTTCAATTCTAAACACACGCGCTTTTATCGGTTTTGAAAACTTTGTTCCGTTCAGACTTGAACTTTCCCCTTTCGTTTCGTCTTAGCACGTATTATTCTCCAAATTAAATAAATTGTTAGCTTTTGTTATATGAGGAAATTGAGTAAATACTTGAAAAAATGGTCCATGTATAAAGTAAGAAAAAATGGTCGATGTATAAAGTAAGAAAAAATTGTTGGATTTTAAAAAAATAAAATAAACAACATTCTACAATTGTTTGTTTTGTTAGAAGAATACTTTAAATATTCTGGTATCGGAGATTTATATTTTAGATTATGAATAGAGCCGTTCATTACATTTAAAAAGTACATATGAGAATAAATTACTCTTTCCTGACTTGATGTTAAGTTAGAGTAGTTACTTACCTATAATTCTCTTGAATTTGAGTCTTTCATGACTTAATTGTGAAATGTTGAAAAAATATATTGTTTGAATAAACTTGTTAATGTTTTTTTTATCCAACCATTTTAAGTTTTAAACATATGGAAAAGATAAATGTATTAGTTATATTTTCAAACAAGGATATGGTGATGTACATCAGTTATAACATATAAGCAAAGATTGAGAATATTACAAATAATAATGACTTGTCTGTTAGATTTAAAATCATTTTCGTTATAAAATCGTATCTCAAAACTCCAAGAACTCATGTTGAATACACCAAAAATTAAATAACTAAATAAGCGGAAGCATACCTGAATTCATAACGATAGATCGATGTTTAGATTCGAGCGGTTAACCTTTCAGATCTACACGATTCCCAATCAGAGAGTCTCCTATGATTATTAAGCCTCTATGTTTTTTTCTAACGATAAGATATTAGAGAAAATAGAATGATTTTTTCTTAATCATGTGACCTGGGGACTATAACCACTTATATACAGATAACATAACAGTTATTTTTTGATATTTCTATTTTAGCTCATCATAAAAATAGAAATTACCCTAAAATTTCTACACATCAAAAGGTCCACGTCCTATAAGATACATTAAAATCCGAAATATCAAAACCTTAGTTGATCACTTTTAATTAGGTTTAACTTTATTTGACAGTCCGCAACACATAATTATTTACATAAAAGTCCAACGTTGAAGATCCAACAATCTCCCACTTGGACTATATGTGAAACCTTATAATTATGTTTTGTAAAAATAATTGAATGCGTTCAACTTTACTGTCATTACCATAATGTATCTATAACCAATCCAGTCCATCAATCATACTAACATAGGGTCAAAATGGTCTTCGTTACGTCAATAGTAACTCAGGCCATCAACGATCACATATATCAATGCAATTGAATGACATGGATTACAATGTGGATGTGTAGTATGAAAATTTCATATAATGTGATCTTAACATGTCTATTTCTAACTGGTCATTATTAACTTTAGTGAGATCAAACCATACCTGAATCAAAGTGAGGATAAATCAACACATTTTATTTCTGCAGAAAATAACCTTAAAATATCCATAAACCAAAATAACTGGAAATCATGTCAATATCAAAATAGCATCTAAAATAAAATAAAAACTCCCGCTAGAATTGAATATCATCAACTGATATGACACTCATGCGAGCAGTATGCTCATGAAACACCTTGGGTGGTAATCCCTTAGTAAGCAGATATGCAATCATGGAGTTTGTTCTGATGTGCTCTATAGACAACTGTCCATTCTGAACCATTTCCTTCACAACCAGGAACTTGATGTTTATGTACTTTGATTTTGGCGAGCTCCTATTGTTATTAGAATAAAGTACTATTAATCTATTGTCAAAAATAACTTTAGTGGTCTCTCAATATTGTCCACTATGCCCAACCCCGTGAAAAAATTTCGTAACCATATTCCGTGATTGGACGCCTCATAATATGATATGAACTCTACTATCATGGTAGAAGATGTTATACGAGACTGTTTAGCACTCTTCCAGGAGACAACACCTCTAACAAGTAGAAAAATATAGCTCCACGTAGATTTCATACTATCTTGGCATCCAACAAATTTGAGCTAGTATATCCATTAATCTCAATCTAATCCAACCTCTGATCTGTGAGCATGTAGTCTTTTGTTCTCTGTAAGTACTGCACGACCCGTTTAACTGCTTTTCAATGGTTTATGCCTGAATTGCTTAAGTATCTGCCCAAGATCTCAGTCACGTACGCAATATCCTTATGTATACAAACCTGAGCATACATTAAACTCCCTACTACCGAGGCATAGGAAATCTTATGCATTTCTTTTTCCTCAAAATCATTCTTAAGGCACTGATTGAACCAAACTTATATCCCTTAGCTACATGGGTATCACCTGATTTATAGTCTTGCATATCATATCTTTTAAGAACCTTTTTGATATAGCTCTTTTATGATAATCCAATAAACCTTGAGAACGATCTCGGTGTATTTGGATCTCTAATACAAAAGAGGCTTCACCAAGATATTTTGTCTCAAAATTCTTAACTAGAAATCTCTTGGTATCATGCAATAAGCATATATTGCTGTTGGCATGTAAGATGTCATATACATATTAAATTAGAAAAATATGTTTGCTCCCACAGAACTTATGGTATATATAATCATTGACCAAATTCATCTCAAAACCGAACGAGATGATCGCCTGATAAAATTTGAAATACCATTGTCGAGATGCCATCTTGAGTCAATATATGGATTTCTTAAGTTTAGAAGCCATATTCTTTGGGCCTCCCGACACAAAGTTTTTTTGTTGCACTATATAGATCGTCTCCTCAATGTCACCATTGAGAAACATCGTCTTTACATCCTTCTGATGTAGCTCAAGATTGAAATGTGCCACTAATACCATTATAATCCTGAAAGAGTCTTTTGAATAAACTGAAGAGAAAATCTCTTTATAGTCGATGCATTCTTTCTGTGTAAAGCCCTTTACGATAAGATGAGCCTTGTATCTTTCCATATTACCTTTTGAATTCTTCTTAGTCTTAAAAATCTATTCGTAACCAATGAGTTTCGTACCTTCTGGTTATACGACAAGATCTCACACGTGATTTCCCTTCATGGACTTAATCTCCTCATTCATGGCATCGATCCACTTCTTAGAGTTAGAAGTTTTCATGGCTTGACAGAAGTTGATCGGGCCATCTTCCATCACACCAATGTCAACCTCATGCTATTGGATAAATACAATGTAATCATCTGACACTACATTTCTCCTTTCTCTAGTGGATCTCCTTAATGGCATAGGTCTTAAAGTGTTAGAGTTTATCTTCCGGAACAATCTCTTGAATGAGAGGTTCTTCGATATTGTCTTGATATGTTATGTCATGAGCAATGTTAGGGACGCAGTCATGATCAATGCTAATAACACCTGTGGGAATATCAAAATATTCCTCCTGAAAGACAAAATCCCTAACCATATCTCCACCTGCAAACTCGACATCCTCAAAGAACGGGGCATTTCACATCTAAAAAATTGATCTAGTTATGGGATCATAAATCTTGTACCCCCTGAATTTTTCAGAGTATCCAACAAAATAGCAACTCACAATCCGTAAGTCCAATTTCTTTTCATTAGGCCTATAAGGCCTTACCTCAGCTGGACTTCCCTAAACGTGTAAATGCTTTAAAGATTTCTTGCCAGTTGAAAGCTTTTATGGGCTTTTGACAGTCACTTTAGTTGGAACTCTGTTAACGATATATGCTGCAGCTTTAAGTCTTCGCCCTAGAGTGATTCTGGTAAGGTAGAATGACTAATCATACTCTTGACCATGTCCTTAAGCGTTCTGTTTTGTCTTTCAACAACACCATTCTAGTGGGCGAACTAGACATAGTGAACTGTAGGATGATACCCATTCCTCTAGAAATTTAGCAAACGGTTCTGGACGTCGTTCACCTGAACCATCATTCTGCCATAATATTCACCGCCACAGTCAGATCTGGCGCTTTTAATCCTTTTGTTGAGTTAATTCTGAACTGTAGCCTTACATTTTTTTATAACTTTTCATGAATGAGATATATGTAGCCATATCTAGAGTAATCATTTATGAACGTTATAAAATATTATTGACCATTCCAAGCAACTGAAGGGAATGACCTACAAATATCCGTATGAATAAGCTTCTAAGACATCATGAATCATGTTGGCTTAAAATTTCCTTTTATCAAATTGTTTACCCTTTGTACAATTAACACAAACGTCAAATCTGTGAAATCTAAGGGACCGAGAATTTTTTCTGATGAAAGTTTCTCTATTCTTCGCCTGGAGATATGACCTAATCTCTTGTAATGTAACACAATTGAATTATCACTGGTTAATTTTGTTAGTACCTCGTGTACTTAATTGCATGGATTCTTTAAAAGAAATAATTGTATCAAGTAAATAAAGATTATTATATCCTGATAAAAATTCAGAACCAACTGAAATTGAATCACGAAACTGTTGGATTAGGTTTTAAAATTTTGAGGAAAAAATGATGAACCACGAACAGTTCGTGGGCGAAAAATAAAAAAAATTCACATCAACTATTTAGTCATATTAAATATAAAATCTTTTATGAACATGCATATTTATATTGACGTTTTTAGAAGAGGTAGAAATAATATTATACATTTCTTGTGTCGAAGAAATTCTAACTTGGTAGAATCCCATTGATTGTCTTGTGTTCTTCATTTTTCGTAGAACTTGAATCAATTTTCACACCAACAAACACTCTAGGATTCAGAAATATATCAAAATAAGATGTCATCAGGAATTGAGTGTGGGCTCTCAAAACAACAGAATTTTTTTTTCTCATTTTCCTCTAGATTTTGGCAGCAACAGGGAGGGAAAAGAGAAACTGCTTTCTTTTCTCTGTATAATCACACATTATGATCAGAGTTGTGTCAATGTGTTTAGGGTGACATCTCTAATGTCATCCCTTATATAAAGATTATGAAATTTACGCATATACCCATATACTGTAAATTGTGAAAATTCTCCTCCCTTTACTATAATTGTCAAAACTTTACATCTCCCTAGAGCCAATGCTGTGTCCAAATTGATAAATTAAATTGATCGACATCAATTAATCAATTAATTTCTTTTATTTACTAATTATCCAATAATTAGAAAATAATAATTAATTAATTTGAACATTAATTTTTGCTCTTCACTACTTTAGTGACGATACCCATCACGTATAGGTTCGGGAGGTGCACCTTGGTCCAAAACACATTTTTGGTCCAACTGGTGTTGTTTTTCATTCATGTCCTTATGAGCTACCTGTGTGACCGAATAGACCCACATGAATAAATCTATAGGATTCAAATACTCGATGAATTTATCTCCATAAATTCCTGACCTATTTAATCCTGAGATTGTACGACTCCACTATAGGTCTGATGTCAAATCAACTCTCGATCCATGCACACTACATTTTTTGTTGGTACAAATACACACTTTTGTTTCATGGTCTACATAATATTTTGCTATGTTACCCTTCGTGAATATCAGTAGCAAGTGCGGGATGTAAAATTATCATTTCACTCATCTAGTTATTATTTCTTTAACTCATTTATTGATTGTAAATAAGAAAGACATAAAAGTGGACTGTCTCGCATAGTTGACCATGTCTTATTCAATGATTCATTTCATCGAGTACCTGACCACGTTTATTTATTCATACACCCATCAATAAAGTATAATGTGATATTATTGCATTTTACAATCTCGCCACGAATTTCATATCTGTGAATCACGTAACTCCAACACAATTGAATCACGATCCCAACACCGGAGGTTTGTCTGGCAATTAGAACTCACTCTTTTGGCGTATCAAAGACCACAAGTAACTAAATCAGGTTTCATATTCAAACGATCATTTCACTTAGTTTTTGGAAAAAAAAAAGATTTTCTTTGCTTTTCTAAAAAATTTAACTTTTTATAAATTTGAATAAACAAGTTTTGAAAATTATAAACTTTTATAAAATTAAATCACAATTTAAAATTAATAACTTTTATAAAATTCACATTTTCTTTAAACTATAACACATTACAAATTTAAACTATAATGATACATGTACATGTTACATGATATTTTGATATTAACATATCTCTATTTTTATATGGCATGTTATATGATGATATGAGATTAATAATAAATCATCCATTAAAAATTAATATTTTTATGACTCATTTCTAACTACAACTCATAAAAAGAATAATAAATAAATTACAACAATTCAAATACTAATCTTCATAGCGTATGTAATCTTCTCCTTTTACTTCAGAAAGTCTCACCAATTTGTAACCTTTTAGAAAAGTCCAACCCCACTTTTAAAATTCAAATTCAATTTAAAATTTAATTTCCAACAATTTTTACTTTGATAAATAAATTACCAAGTAAATTAGTCAATTTATTAGTGTTGAAAATTTATCGAATTAAATAAAAATAATTTTTACAGATTGGATTGGGCAAAACCATAAGGTTTCATAAACTTAAAAGTTTCCAAAATCTTAAGGTTTCCTAAACCCTAAAGTTTTCAAAATCTCAAAGTTTCATAAACCATAAAGTTACAAAAACCTCAATGTTTCCTAAACCCTAAAGTTTTCAAAAATTCAAGGTTTCCTAAACTTTAAAATTTCCAAAACCTCAGGATTTCCTAAACCCTAAAGTTTCCGAAACCCTAAAGTTCAAAAAAACTTAAGGTTTCTTAATTCCTAAGGTTTCCTAAACCATAATTAGGAAACCTACGGTGTTGAGCGACGAAGGAAAATGGCGGCGTGGGGCAGCAGGAGACAGCGCAACACAGCGGCAAGTGGCGACGAATGGTGGCAACAAACGTCAACTTTTCTTACAACGACAGATTTACATGGAATTTAAAGATACAACTTTTACAAAAATTAACTTCAAATCATATACCTCAATTTCGGTGTACATCAATTCTAAAATAAAAAATAAACACCTAAAGCCAATCGATCAGGATATATTCATAAAACACATTCAAACATACTTTGAATCTATCATACAGAAAATATATGCCAATATCACAACATCCATTGATACATACATCTGATTACTAAATACGCATAATCAAGAACACAAGGCTTTGATACCAATTGTTAGACCGGGTTTTAAAAATTTGAGAAAAAATAATGAACCATGAACGGTTCGTGAACGAAAAATTAAAAAATTTCACATCAACTTTTTAATCATATTAAATATAAAATATTTTTATGATCATGCATATTTAGATTGGCTTATTTAGAAGATGTAGAAATAATATTATACGTTTCTTGTATCAGAGAAGTTCTGACTTGGTTGAATCCTATTGATTGTCTTATATTCTTCGTTCTTCGCAAAAACTTGAATCAATCTCCGCATCAACAACCACTCGTAGGATTCAGAAGTATATCTCAATAGAATGTCATCAGGAATTGAGTGTGGACTCTCAAAACAACAGAATTTTTTTTATCTTCTTCCTCTAGATTTCGGCGGCAACAGGGTGGGGAGGGAGAAACTACGTTCTTTGTTTATGTAATCAGGCACTGTGATTAGGGTTGTGTCAACACACTTGGAGAGGCAACCCTAATGTTATCTCTTATATAAAGATTATAGAATTTACACATATACCCATATACTCTAAATTGCCGAAATAGTCCTCCATTAAGTGTAATTGTCAAAATTTTACATCTTCCTAGATCCAATACCGAGTCTAAATTCATCAATCCAAATTGACAAGTTAAATTGATTTCCATCAATTAATCAATTAATTTCTTTTACTTACTAATTATATAATAATTAGAAAATTACAATGAATTAATTTGAACGTTAATTTTTGCTCTTTACTACTTTAGTAACGATACCCATCACATATGATTTAGGAAAATATACCTTGGTCCAAAACACTTTTTTAGTCTAACTGGTGTTGTTTCTCATTCCTATCCTTATTAGCTACTCCTGAGATCGAATGGACCCACATGAATAAAGTTATATGATTCAAATACTCGACGAATTTATCTCCATAAATTGCTGACCTATTTAATCTGGACATCGTACAACTCCACTATAGGTCCGATGTCGAACAACTCTCGATTCATGTGTGCTACATTTCCTGTTGCTGCAAATTAACACTTTTATTTTACGGCCAATAAAATATTTTACTATGTTATCCTTTTTGAATATCAGTAACAAAAGTGGGATATAAATTACTATTTTACCCCTCTAGTTATTATTTCTTTAACTCTTTTATTGACTATGAATAAGAAAGAGATAATAGTGAATTGTCTTGCACAGTTCACCATGTCTTATTCAATAATCCATTTCGTCGAGTACCTGGCCATTTATTTATTCACACACCCATCAATAAAGCATAAAGTGATATTGTTTCATTTTACAATCTCACCACGAATTTCATATATGTGAATTGTCTTGCACAGTTCACCATGTCTTATTCAATAATCCATTTCATCGAGTACATGATCATGTTTATTTATTCACACACCCATCAATAAGGCATAAGGTGATATTGTTTTATTTTACAATCTCGCCAGGAATTTCATATATGTGAATCACGTAATTCCAACATAGTTGAATCACGATCCCAATACTTGTGGTATTGTTCGACAATTCGAACGCACTCATTTAACGTATCAAAGACCACAAGTAACTAATTCAAGTTTAATATTCATCTCAGGATTAAGGTAACCATAAATATACCATTAAGGTGTAAACTATTAGATTTAGAACTAGATAAACGGTTTTGCTCCAAACTAATTTGTTACTGGTCTATTCAACATGTTCCATAACATGTCTAGCTTAACCGTTAGAGTCTCCACTCCCATCCTCCAAGACCGGCATCCTTTGGGCACCTTTTTTAGTACTCCTTGAACCTAGTGATTTACAACCACCCTCATTCAACCTAACAGTCATAATCATACTCGATTGTCCAGTCGATCCTTAGACTATGAATAACATTATGATCAATTTCAGAAGAGTTTGTCTGGAAGACTCTTCCGTCTTTACTCTTCTTACGTTGACAATAGTTACAGGACTTAAGTAAATTATAAACACACTTTAATAAATATAAAAACTTTCATTAATTAATTAATTCAGTAATACAATATGTGTTAGAATTAACTAAATACTCATAAATAGTTATTACACATTATTTATGAACACAATTTCAACAGAAACAAACCAAATTTTCCGTCTCCAAAAGAAGAAACATAACCAGCTTTGTCTAAAACAGAAATAGAAATCAATTTCCGTCCAAAACACGGTGCAATAAAAGTTTCATCAAAATCCAAATAATATCCAATTTTTAATAATAATAATCTAAATTTCCCTATTGCTTCAACCTCAACCGTCTTGCCATCACCCACGTTGATGAATCTTTCCGCATCATTTGACTTTTGGTAATTCAGGCAACCATGCATAAACACACTGATGTGAGTTGTTGCACCACAATCTATCCACCACGTGTGTCTAGGAACCGAACTTAAATTATCCTCAGAACAAACCAAATTAAGAAGCATACATTTCTTAGCACTCTAGGCGTGATAATTGGTGCATTACTTCTTCCTATGCCATTCAGCTCCAGAAAAGAAACAACCATTACCTTTTAAGTTTACTGATTTCTTTTGTTGTTTCTTATGCGGTGTTGTATCCGCAGCTTCCTTATCCTTCTTTCTTTTCTTTCCCTTGCCCTTATCCTTATAGGTAGATTCCAGGTAATCACTCTCTGTCTTATCATGTTTCACTCTTTCCTCTTCCTGACCACAGTGTGAGATGAGCTCATTCAGAGACTAAGTCTCTTTCTGAAAATTATAGTTCACCTGAAACCGGTTAAACTGTGCCAAAGGGATATCAAAATCAAATACACAAGTAAGTCTTAAGAGAGTTCAAGCCTTAGTGCTTTCAACTTTGAAACAATGTTTGACATTTCCATAATGTAATCCTTGATATTGTATTTATTTTTATACCTCATTGAAATTAGGTCTGACAAGAGTGTATCAATTTTTGTCTTTTCATTCTTGACAAACATCTTTTTCGATATCTGCAAGAACATCCTTAGATGTAGTTATCTTTTCAGATATAATGTCCCTAAATGCTTTTGGAATGTCATTTTTCATGATCAGCATACACATGCGATTTGATCTCTCCCACATTTCCATTCCTTCTTGTCATCAGACTCTTATCTGTAAGAGGTGCATGGGAATCGATCCTTAACGTCAAATCGAGATCTATGACCCTAAGAACTAGCATGAGTAATAGTTTAACACAGAACAAGAAACAAAATAAGCTCACATAAATCCTTAAACAAAAATAAATCCAAACAATAGTAAAAAAATAACCCATATCAAGACACCAGGTACTTCATTAATATTTTGACTTTAGCAAAAAATATTAACTTATAAGTGATATCTTGGTGTAGTAATCAAACACTGATGATAAAGAACATATCGAACAAGAAACCTTCCTTTGAGCCGGTTTATTGTTCACATGTAAAACCGAATAATTATCACACATTTATTACCACAGAAGCATATGTAATTCTGTCAAATATTTTCTTTCCTTTGGGCCCGTAAATATTCACGTAAGTTACACACACATAACATTTTTATATTTCAAGACAAATTAATTTTCACAAGAGATGTCGCTTTGGCGACATGTTGTTTCAAGTAATTTTTCATCTTAAATATATAAAATACTAATGTTCAAATTTAAAATCATAATGAATTTAAACCTTAAATTAATCGTAATTTTACGATCCTTAGAAAAATTGTTTTGAAATTATTTTAACCCAAAATCAAAACAATTTATTTGATAATCCTTTAAAAAATGTTTTGAAATTATTTTTACCAAAAATCTGAAAAATAATCAAAATAATTTATTTAAAAATCATTAAATTAAAATTAATTTTACAATCCCTAAAATTAATTTAAAAAATTGATCCGTAAAATTAATTCTAAATTAAGTTAATACAAAAATCCTTAAAATCAAATTTAAACAAAACATTTTTTATAAAAGAAAACATGGATGGGAAACCCCCATCCCACAGCATCTACCTCGTTGTCCCACCAGCCCCTTGCTTTGTGCGGCATCACCCACGTGCTGGCGTTAAGACCGCAACATCTCCAAATGATGTAGGTCAGATGACCCTCAGCCCACATTTTTTTAATATCTGTGAAACCCTAGGGTTTTCACCCTAGCGCCACGACTAGGTCATAGCACCTCCATCACTGCGGCCAGGCCACAACTTTCTGAATCGTCGCGGCCGGGCTGTGGCTTTCTCTGAATCAACGCGGCCTGGCCGCGAATTTCTCTGAATCGCTGCAGCCAGACCGCGACTTTCTCTTTGACGTCGTGGCTAGGCCGCAACTTTCTTTAACGATGTGGCCTCATCCTTACGTCGCGACTTTGCCTTGCCGGCGCTGCTAGACGGCAAAAGCTGCCGACTGGTTGATGCAAATCTAGGAGCTGAAAATGGACGTGGGGCTGATCATACACGCGGGAATGTAGCAGAACTTGCACAAGATCCTTTATCACTCCCTGGTGGTCCAATTACAAGACTTAGAGCCCAAAATTTTAAGAAAGCGCTTATTGGGCTGATTCAAGAGAATTGGAATGATTCTGGAAAAGTGAAGCCCAATGTGGGTTCAAATGAAAATCAAGGTTTTATCCATGTCATCAAGGCTATTGAAGAGTCTAATTAGCATACAAAGGCAATTGAAAAGGATAATGAACCTACAAAAATGTGTTCAACAAGATAAGACCATGAAATAGCATGAATTGGACTATTTTCAAGGCTATGAAATAGGGGGATGAATCTAGCTTAAATTAGTTATGATTAAATACATTGTTCATAGTCAATTAGCATAGAAAAGTAATTGAAAAGGATAATAAACCTACAAAAATGTATTCATCAAGATAAGGCCGTGAAAGGGCATGAATTGGACTATTTTCAAGGCTATTAAATAGGAGGATGAATCTAGCATGGATTGGTTTGCTTAAATACATTGTTCACAGTCAATTAGTGATATTTACTTATTATTAGTAGTCAAAAAAGGTCTAAAAACATGGGAACTTATTTATTTTAATGTTGGTGTTGTTTCAAAGCTAAAATTAATGCTTTTTCCTATTCTTGGAGGGTTGTTCCAAGTATAAAACATCGTACCCACGAAATTTGTAATCATGTTATGAATATTGAAATCAAGTTTATGTTATTGTGAGGTGTGTCCTCTTTGTTTTTGAAAGAACTCTTTGAACTTATCAAGTTAGTCTTGTGGCGTTCAAACAACCAAACTTATCACCTTGATTCTTGAGTGATCCTTAGGTTTCTTGGTGTGGCATTTCTATCCTTCGTAGTCTTAGTTCTTATCTTGCTAGATAACGGATTAAGGCTCACCAATCTTGTCTTTCACGTTCTTGGGGTTCTTGAACCATCATTGTTATCGAGTTTCATCGTAAATCATCGGTGGGGTTCATATCATTTGGTATCAAAGCTTTGGTTCTAAGGTAAGTTTGACTATCCTTTATCTTTATTTTTTATCTTATTTCTTTCTGTATCGAGAAAAAAAAGCAAAAAAAGGAGAGAAAAATAGAAAAAAAAGAAGAAGAAGATAAGGAGTCTACAAAAAATAAAAGCAATAAGAATTTTTTTGTTCTAATCCTGTTTCTCATTTTCTCAACTCTTTTGACCCAAAAAAGAACAAAAAAAATAGAGTTACCAAAATCCATTACGGACTTGTGTGAATTTTGGTTAATTATTGAAACCATAGAAATCGTGTATTCCATTCCTTTTCTATCGCAATCATATTTTGACCATTTGTGAGTTTGGGTTAGTTCTCATTTTGAATTGCTGCTGGATATTTTTATTTGGTTACTTGAGTTCGATTAAGGGCTAAAGAGACACAAAAGAGTGGAAAAAGGTAAGAGTGTGTGAGATCATAAGAGGGAAAAAGGTAACACGTGAGTGAATGAATAATTGTTGAGTGAAACACGTGAGGGAGTGCTTGTGAGGTTTTGAATCTTATTTTCCAGATTCTAAATATGTCCAATAATCAAGACGAAGACGTATTCGAAGAAGTTCAACAACTAGCCATTCCGAACCTTCAAATGCAAACGATGTTAGGAGAAATGAGGCGTATGATGAGGGCTAAATTAGAACCTATTCAAGAGAGGTTGGATAGGGTAGAAATGGGAACACCTAGGGGGCAACAACATGAATTTCCCAATAGACAGCGAGGTGGGCGTGTTCGTTGGGATAATGCTGAGGAAGAAGCGAAATTGGAGGAGTTTGAAGAGCCATATATGAACCAGAGCAGGTTTGAGCGTGGTTATGGGAATAGAGAAGTTAGGAAGGGTATACCTAGGAGGGATAATGATCTAGGAAATATAAATATCAAAATCCCATATTTTCAAGGTAAAAATGATCTGGAAGCTTACTTGGAGTGGGAAACTAAAGTGGAGATGGTCTTTGATTGTCACAACTGTTCGGAGATAAAGAAGATTAAGTTGGCAGCAATTGAATTCACCGATTATGCCATTGTTTGGTGGGATCAATTACAAAATAATAGAATGAGGAATAGAGAGCCACCCGTGGGCACTTGGGAGGAGATGAAATTACTTATGAGGAGACGTTTTGTACCAAGCCACTATTATAGGAGTTTGTTTCAAAAACTACGAGGCTAACTCAAGGTTCCAAGATTGTAGATGAATACTACAAGGAGATGGAGGTAGCTATGATCTGGGCAAATGTGGAAGAAGACTGTGAAGCCACCATGGCTAGGTTTTTGCATGGTTTAAATCGTGAATTTACGGATATAGTTGAGTTACAACACAATGTCGAGTTGTCGGATATGGTGCATCAAGCCAGAAAAGTCGAGGAACAACTCAAATGCAAAGGATTGGCTAGGAGAGGACAACTTGTGGCTTCCACTAGTACATGGAAGACAGCCCTAAAAGGGATGAGCAGCAACAAAGAAAGTCAAAATTTGAACACTCTAAGAGTGCCAAACCCACGACGAACACTGCTCTAGGTAACATTGAATTTGAACACTCTAGATTGATCTTAAGAATGGATATCACCAAATTAGAATGAAAGAAGATGATGAATGGAAAACTGCCTTTAAAACTAAACACGGTTTGTACGAGTGGTTAGTGATGCCTTTTGGTTTAACTAATGCTCCGAGCACATTTATGCATTTGATAAACCATGTTTTACGTGCATTTATTGGTAGATTTGTATTTGTATATTTTGATGATATCCTAATTTATAGCAAAAACATGGAAGAACGTGTAGAGCATTTGAAATCTGTTTTAGATGTGTTAAGAAAACAAAAGTTGTTTGCTAACCTCAAGAAGTGTACCTTTTGTAAGGATAAGCTTGTGTTTCTTGGCTTTGTTGCTAGTTCTAAAGGAATTAAGGTGGACGAGGAAAAGGTGAAGGCAATACAAGAGTGGCCAACGCCAACAACAATCAGCCAAGTGAGGAGTTTTCACGGCCTAGTTAGCTTCTATAGACGATTTGTGCGTGATTTTAGTAGCTTGGCCCCCCTCTTACTAAAGTCATCAAGAAAAATGTTTCCATTTAAGTGGGAAAAGGAACAAGAAAAAGCATTCAATTTGATCAAAGAAAAGTTAACTAATGCATCATTGCTTATTTTACCTAACTTTGCTAAAACATTTGAAATTGAGTGCGATGCCTCAGGAATAGGTATTGGAGCTGTTTTGATGCAAAAAGGTCGTCCCGTGGCTTATTTTAGTGAAAATTTGAGTGGGTCAGCTCTAAATTATCTAACTTATGATAAAGAGATGTACGCTTTGGTGAGGGCATTGAAAAATTGGCAGCATCATCTATGGCCAAAGGAGTTTGTGATTCATACGGATCATGAATCCTTGAAATATTTGAAAGGACAGCAAAAGTTGAACAAACGACATGCCAAGTGGGTAGAATTCATTGAAACATTTTCTTATATGATCAAATATAGGCGAGGTAAGGAAAATGTGGTTGCTGACGCATTGTCCCGAAGGTATGCCTTACTTTCAATTTTATACACAAAATTGCTTGGTTTTGAATACATTAAGGATTTGTATACACAAGATTCTGATTTTGGTAATGTGTTCAATGCATGTGAAAAAGTGGCAATTGATAAGTTTTATAGGCATACTGGGTTTCTGTTTAGGAAAAATAAATTGTGTGTGCCTATGTGTTCTTTGCGTGAATTGCTTGTGAGAGAAGCTCATGGAGGAGGATTAATGGACCATTTTGGAGTAGCTAAGACTTTTGGAGTTTTGCATGAACATTTCTTTTAACCTCATATGAAGCGTGATGTGCAAAGAATCTATGAAAAATGTATCATATGTAAACAAGCTTAGTCTAAATTAAAACCTTATGGCTTGTACACCCCTTTGCCTATACCTAGTAAACCTTGGACTGATATTTCTATGGATTTTGTTTTGGGTTTACCTAGAACTAAAAAGGGGAGAGATTCAATTTTTATGGTGGTTGATAGGTTTCTAAAATGGCACACTTCATTGCATGTCATAAAACCGATGATGCATCACGTATAGCTGATTTGTTCTTCAAAGAAATTGTTAGGTTACATGGCATGCCTAAGACCATTGTTTCTGATAGGGATGCAAAGTTTTTGAGTTACTTTTGGAAGACTTTGTGGGGAAAGTTGGGAACCAAATTATTATTTTCTACTACTTGTCATCCACAAACTGATGATCAAACTGAAGTAGTGAATAGAACTTTGTCTTCTTTATTGCGTGCTATCATTAAGAAGAACTTAAAAATGTGGGAAGATTGTTTGTCACATGTTGAATTTGCTTACAATAGAAGTGCACATTCAGCAACTAAGTTTTCACCGTTTGATATTGTTTACGGATTTAATCCTTTATCTCCGTTGGATTTAATTCCTTTACCTTTGAGTGAATGTGTAAACTTAGACGGGAAAAAGAATGCTGAATTTGTGAAGCAAATTCATGAGAAGGCACGGCTGAATATTGAAAGGAGGACTGAACAATATGTCAATCAAGCCAACAAGGGATGCAAGAAGATAGTTTTTGAACTAGGAGATTGGGTTTGGTTGCACTTAAGAAAAGAGCGTTTTCCGGAGCAGGGACGTTCAAAACTCCTATCTCGGGGTGATGGACCATTTCAAGTGGTGGAACGCATTAATGACAATACTTACAAACTTGACTTACCAGGTGAATACGGTGTCAGTACAAGCTTTAATGTTGCTGATTTGTCTCCATTTGATGCAGGAGTTGATTTGAGGACAAATCCTTCTCAAGAGGGGGAGAATGATGTAAATCTAGGAGCTGAAAATTGACGTGGGGCTGAGCATACACGCGAGAATGTAGCGGAACTTGCACAAGAGCCTTTATCACTCCATGGTGGTCCAATTACAAGACTTAGAGCCTAAAATTTCAAGAAAGCACTTATTGGGTTGATTCAAGAGAATTGGAATGATTCTGGAAAAGTGAAACCTAATGTGGGTCCAGATGAAAATCAAGATTTTATCCATATCATCAAGGTCATTGAAGAGTCTAATTAGCATACAAAAGCAATTGAAAATGATAATGAACCTACAAAAATGTGTTCATCAAGATAAGGCCATGAAAGGGCATGAATTGGACTATTTTCAAGGATATTAAATAGGGGGATGAATCTAGCATGGATTGGTTATGCTTAAATACATTGTTCACAGTCAATTAGTGATATTTACTTATTATTAGTAGTCAAAAAAGGTCTAAAAATGTGGGAACTTATTTACTTTAATGTTGGTGTTGTTTCAAAACTAAAATTAATGCTTTTTCCTATTCTTGGAGGGTTGTTCCAAGTATAAAATATCGTACCCACGAAATTTGTAATCATGTTATCAATATTGAAATCAAGTTTATGTTATTGTGAGGTGTGTCCTCTTTGTTCTTGAAAGAACTCTTTGAACTTATCAAGTTAGTCTTGTGGCATTCAAACAACCAAACCCATCACCTTGATACTTGAGTAATCATTAGGTTTTTTGGTGTGACATTTCTATCCTTCGTAGTCTTAGTTCTTATCTTGCTAGATAACGGGTTAAGGCTCAACAATCTTGTCTTTCACGTTCTTGGGGTTCTTGAATCATCATTGTTATCGGGTTTTATCGTAAATCGTCAGTGGGGTTCATATCAATTGAGTCTTTTTGTTTTCTCTCTAATGATGAGATATTAAGGAGAATCAAATGATTTTCCTTTAATCGTGTGATCTGGGGTCCATAACCACTTATATACAGATAACACATATGTTATCTTTTGGTATTTTTATTTTAACTAATCATAAAAATAGAAATTACCCTAAAGTCTCTACACATCAAAAATTTCGCATCCTATCAGATACATTAAAACCTTAGTTGATCACTTTTAATTGAGTTTAACTTTATATGATAGTCTACAAAATATAATTATTTACATATAAGTCAAACGTTGGCTTAAGAATCCAACAATATAAGCATAGGCAGATCCTCACACATGACCGATGTGAAAGAACATCCCTTAACATCTATAATCGAGCTTCTTTAAGAATCTCGGTCGGGTGTGCGGCGCACACTCTTACCGTCCCAACACCCGTGAAGGTAATTTTAAAAATTTTGGATCGCAGTACTAAGCATGTCGTCCGACCTCTGCTATCACGTGCTCGACATCAGAGCATGGCAAGAGGGAGGCAGTGGTGAGTGGTGACTTGAATATTGAATCAATTATTAGTGCTTGGGAAAAGCGATTGCACCGACTGACCAACGTGGAAGGCGTAATTTCTATCGGAGCTTCTTAAGGGATTCTTGGCCTAAAGATTCAAATGGGAATTCAGAGGATTTTGCTTGCAATGACTTAGTGGTACCTTTCTGATGATATCTCCATCTTGTTTATCACAACGGTTCTTCAATCTGATCCCAATTTTCTTATAATAGTTTAAAGGAAAAAGGACAAAAAAAGACAGATTAGGAGTGAAAATTTGGATTTTAGATTGGTACGGAAGAGAATTGTTATTCTATCTGTACTTTGTACGTGACATTTTTGTCTACTAATTTATAGAGAAGTGTAAAAGGCAAATGAAAGAACAAAATTATTTAATATAATTCTTCTCATTTTAAATTTAATTTTATTTGGATAGCTTTAATGGAGAAGAAATTCTTGCTATTTTGGGAGGCAAAATGCAGATGTATATTTAATTATAAGGTAGAAGATGTAAGTAATTTTTGAAAAAAGGACATGTGATGTGTATGCACAAACTTAATTGAGATTTTATGGTTAGATGATTATTTGATGGACAAAGAAAGTTTAGGCACTAGTAGGGAAGAGATTAAAATTCAGTATATGAGTTTATGATTTTAACCCTCATAAAAATGGTAAGTGTGGGGGTATTTTAAAAAAAAAATATACTATGAACTTGTGTATTTTCTATTATGAAATTAAAGGGAGTATCGTTGTAAGTTTTGAAACTATAAATACGTAATTAAGGTAAAATTCAGGTTAGGCGTGTAATTAAAACAAAATAAGGTTGGTGTACGGAAACAATAGAAAATTAGAGAATATTCTTTTCTTTTGCATGTTAAGCAAAAACAATAATTTGGCAAAACAAACAAACAATTACAATTATCTTAAGAACAAAAAGAATATGATGTCACAAGTTGTGGTGACATAACTAGTGTAAGAATTGGATACGGTGCACGAGTCCTGTCAGATTAGTCATGTGCGGAGGTCTAAACGTCTATGGTTACCTAAAAAATTTACGGTATTCTCTTGAGTTATGAATTTAAATTGAATAGTAAAATATATTTTGAACCCTGAAGTTTTTGTTCATTGTCAATTTAGCCCCTTAAATTTTAGTTGTGTCCATTTGATTCTAGAATTAAAAAATCATTACAAATTAAAAGTTTGTCCACTGCTTTCGTAAAAATTTGGGAAAACCCTTGAGTTTCTTACCATTTCAATGAGTGATTATATCGTTTTGCATAAATTATACACGTGCAGGTTTCGTGGATAAAGGAAATTGTTAACGAATTCAATGAAGAATGCTTACTGCTATTTACTAATGGTTTGTAAGTTTAGGACCCTAATTGACAAAATTGATAACTTCGTAGACGAAATTGACAGTGACTATAAATTTTAGGGGTTTAAATTATATTTTACTGTAAAGTATTATTCAGTCCTAAAACGATATATAATAATTAACATTTCACTTATACCATTGATGAATGTAAGCATTTACTCACATAGAGTTAGTTTAGTTGGTAAGGAAATCCATCAATTTTCATGTAAACTAAGGTTCATTTCCTTTTAGCAGCATTTTGAGAATTTAATAACTCCTAGATGTATTAGGCTGATGTGAGGATCACCTTTAAGATCACTCGATGAGGGATAGTTGGGCGCACAAATTGATCGGGATATCTGACTGTTAAATAAAAAAATGGAAGTGTCAAAAGATAATAGATGATCAACTGCCAATGACATTATCTATTTTGCAATCATACTCTTGTATTGATCTCTACTTGTTTAGTACATAAGTAAATTATTGAAAAAATCACATGTTATAGAAATATGAGAGTCATATTAGAATATTAAAAAATCATTTTTATCAATTTCATATAAACCCTTTAATACAAACGTAATTAAAAATTTCATTAGTGATTTTCTCCTAATTAAAATTAACACCTTATCATTAGTTATCATATAAGTAAATATGAGTTTGATTTGAACACGCGCATAATATTCTACACTTATTACTTTTACGTGTTAAAACGATGACATAATTTTTTTTAGAAAACAACAAAGTATCTCACATATCACCACGCATTTGAAGAATAAAAACAAACATAATTATAAGACATTTTTGTCGATGATATGATAACTACGAAACAGATAAATGAGAGATAGAGCATATCAACAAGTCTTGCCTCATTTATATAGCGTTTTCCTTGTTTGTTTTCTAGGAAAAAGCTAATAAGTTTTACAACATTGCAATTGGTGTGTGATTGACAGCCACATGTGCATATATCTTCTTCATAACAAGTTTGACTGAATAATTCAGACAAAAAAATATGACAATTTTTTACTATCAATATTTAACCAAAAACTTCTCAATGTTATCGATAGTCATAATACAAATACATGAAAAGATATTGAACTATTAACGATATGAAAATTAAATGAATCAAAGTGTTCTAGGTAAAACATATATAAAATCTTGTTACTATGATTTTGTTTAATCATGGATCATGATTCGTCAATAATAACTTTTTTTAAAAAAAATATTACGAAAATACAGTAATTTTGAAAATATTTTTGAATTAAAATAGTTTTGACCAGGTTGAAAATTATTTTTTAGAAAGACGATTTTCAATTAGACAAAAGCGTCTTTTTTTCTTCAATGCTAGAGATCATTATTGGAAAAGACAATTTCTTCCTTACTAGAAATCATCTTTTCAAAAACGGGTTCAATACAACTTCAACTCTACTTCACTTGAAATTCATTATCCCCCTATTAACCTGCATACTTATCCATAAAATATCAATCTAGGTAATATACATAAAATACAACAACATAACATTTTATAAACATGTTTTATATCCCGAAATCGAATACGCAACTTGCATTTTTGACAAAGCTTAAAACATAAATGAGTAAAATATGTCAAAAAAGAACATTTAAAATATATTATTTACCCTAGTATTTGATAAAAACATTAACAATGTCTCACACACTAAGACTAACAATTAAAGAAGTCAATCACATTCCACATGCTGATCGTCTTCTGATTCTTCTAGGACGTCTTTTATATTTTTGTAATTGTGTTTTTAATGATGGGTCTTCTTCATTAGCACATTCTTCATCATTTACACCTTCGTTAGTAACAATATATGTGTCATCCAAGTTTTGGGAATGCCTCCTACCTCCTCCTCCTAGAGCTACAACTTCTCATTTGTGTCATTGAGGTTGATGAAATGGTTCAAAAGTGGAACCAACTTGAATAACTGACTCACCCCCAAATTCATAAAAGAGTGGTGGTGTATATATGGTTCTTGTTGAGACGTGTATGGTTTTTGTTGACTTCTCTAAGATGAAGTATGTATTGGTTATCTTCTAGACAATGAAACTTGATAAGCCTCATTTGCATGTCTTATTACTTGTATTGCTGTCTCACAAACACTATGTATCCGGGGCATTATCCAAGATGACTCATGATCATCTAGTGTCAAGTTGTTGATGTTGTCACGACTGTCTGTTTACATGGATAAAAAAGTTTACAATAAGTTTTTTTATAAATAAAGTTTTTTTTTATAAATAAACCCATTAGTTGTATAGATTATTAAAAAAGTATCATTAAGTCGTATATGGCTCTTTGTTGAGTTATGAAAAAATATCATTAAGTCATATAAATCTTTGGGAGCCTTGTCCTTGTGTTTGTCGTTGAAGTTACTAGCTTCATGACTCAAACAATAACGATGATGGGCTAATGGTTCTGATCGTCCAACTTGTTAACACCAAGCCTCCCCTATGCGTAACGTAATGCCTCAAGGCGCAATACCTAAATCACGACTAACTCTCTCTATGGTTTTCTCATCAACGACATCATATGCAACTGGATAAATACATCCATTTCAATTAATTGATGTGGTAATTAACAATTTATGCTCATACTTACCATATAAAAAAGTATCATAAGTTTGAATGATAGGTCATCAATGTTTGAAACTTTCGATAGTAGCACCAAAGGACCATTACACATATTTAAACATCACATTACCTGAAAGACCACATCACATTACTTGAAAGACCAATGTCATGTGTTTTTCATTAAAATACAATCCTAGGGCTTGTTTTCACAACTATATTCAATGATGTTGGTAGCTGTTGGTATGATATCACTAAAAACTTTAACAAATGCTTTTCGCTTTTTCTTTGTAGGCCTCCCTTAATGCACATCATATCCAAATTTATCTTTCACCAGCTGATGTAGTGTTGTAACGATATAGTGGGATCTCATTTCATGATACTCTGCAACTCTCATGTAATCAATGCTAAGTATAAGTGTGAATGATTTTGTGATAGTCTTGCATACACATTGTGTGAGCCCCAATGTACTGATTTATTTCAAACACATTGTGAGTTTTGTGACAACATGCACGACCTCTCCAATTGTAACCATCATCAAATTTCTTACATTTTATAACCCAAAAGTTTAACGATGACTCTATCGCACCAAAGTATTGATGTCTCAATATTGAGTATCATTTTAAGGGATACTTGAGGTATACCCTGCTCTCAAAATGTCAACCTTCCTATAATTAATTTGTTTCATTCCATATTTCAGTACGTTGAATCTGTATGTGATCTAACTTTGCACTTACGACATCATATTCTCCTAAGAAGATGCTACGTGGAGGGCTAGATGGATTCACATGGACAACAATAGTAGGTGCATTTTCATGTGTAGATAACTAGGAGCATTTTCATGTGTCGGAGTACTAGGTGCATTTTAATGGATTGTAGGATAAATTTCATTATCATGGATTGGAGAACTCGATGCATTATTATATATTTCAAGAACACACATAATGTCATCATATGAGTTTGTGCTAAGACCTCTTATATCTCTAACAATTTTTTTCCAAAAATAATTCAATCATGTTTGGCCGAGGAAATTGTAACATAGTATTACACATAACAACCGCATATTCATTATCATGTATAGGAAATGTCACATAGTTGAATGATCAAGCACCAAGGGTAATGAAAAAACAACAAATGATCTCCCACTTCCAATGAAGGCATCACAAAAAGTATGATTGAGCCCGTCAAATGACATCTACTTTTGAATAACAATCTCTTTGATTGGAAGACGATAAGAACAATCTTTGTTTGGACCGCTATAATATTACCATTTATGTAACTACCATAAATCTTTTCACATTGTCAACCTACTAAATAATACACAAGATTTCAGAACTAAATATAGAATTCACCAATAGATCTACATATTCAAACTTTCATAATTAAAATTTTAGAAACTATCAACATATTCATAAATAAAGATTCAAAAATTGAAGGTTCAATCAACATATAACATACATAACAAGCTATGACATTTCAATTTCAATCATCACATAACAGGCTATAAAATTTCAGGCAACACATCACACAAAATTCATTAAAATTTTGAAAATGTCATACGTTAAATTACAATTTTCAGAAATTGAATGAGTTGAAAATTTACCTAGGATTTTAGACAGAGATGTAGCTGTGAGATGGAGAGCTTGCGGGTGAGAGTAAGATAAAGAGAGAGCTTGCAGGTGAGAGGAGAGCTCGTGGGTGAATGAGAGAAATGACAGATAAAAGAGATAGATGGATAGTTAGATAGATAGATAGATAGATAGATAGATAGATAGAGAGAGAGAGAGAGAGAGAGAACTTGTAGGTGAGAAAGGGAGCTAGTAGGTAAGAGAGGGAGATCAGAGAGAGAGTGTGTGGCTTGGGTCTTCGAAGAGAATATAAAATAAGAAAGAAGATAGAGAAAGAAGGAGGATCTCGGGAACTATAGGGAATTGAACTTCCAAGGTGAAATCGTTTTTTGCAAAGATGAATTCACAAAAGGCGATAATCACTTTAATTTAAGTGGATCGCCTATTGTAAAGATGATTTTCCTCTGACGATATAGTCTTTTTAAAGGACGATAATACATGGGAAAATCGACTTTTCAAAAGATGATTTTTCCATGTCGGCATGAGATACTACATCGCTAGAAATCAATTTTCAAAAGAGGATTTCCAGATAACGTGTTGAAAATCACCTTCAAGATTGGAATTAGTTTTAAATATACTGCTTTTTAAACATTTTTTTAAAAGTACACTAAAATGCTAAAAAATCCAATGAATCATTATTATATGGAAAACATTCTATTGTATGTTAGACAAATACACACGTGACATGGAAGATAATATAATTAGTAAAACGTATGATGATTTACAATTTCAAGATCCAAATTTTTTCTAATTTATTAAAGAAATTAAAAACAAAATCAACTGAGTAAGAAGGTGAAATTAAAAGAAAGAAATATATAATTGTAGTTTTCCGATAGTGTTTAACAACAACAGTTGCAGTGTAGAATTTATAAACATACGTAGTGATTTGTCGTAGGGATGGAGCAGCCTCCCCACTTTCATGTGTCCACCTCATCTCCACCCCCTCCTCATCTAATTCTCTATTCAATAGACAGTGGATAGGGATGAGTAATCTCCATTAGGGCGGGTTAACCGTCTACTTCCTTGAAACTAAAATTATGTATAGAATTTCTTAAAAAATAGAATTAATAATAGAATTGTAATATGTTTAGATAAATGATAAAACTGAATAAAACTACATAATAAATTTTTAATTACGTGATCAAATGTCATTATGTATCTCAAACTTTCATAAATAACCAAAGACATTACATAATGTATTAGAAATATATTTAGTTTTAGGCTAATGTTATGAATATATTAAATTGCAGAAAATTAAATGGGGAGGCGAAGAGGCGGGTGATGGGGTGGGAACTATCATATTGTGTCCACGCTCCATACCCATGTGGATATATCTATAAATGCCCGAACCCACTTCTACACTCATTTAATCACCAAAACTCTACCCCATTAAGAGCGTGTTCCCACGGTTTCAATGACCCATATGTGATTTTGACATCCATAATTTGCAATGGTCAGGTCAGAAAAAGTTGGAGCAGAAGAGGAAAAGAACATTCATTTCTTGGCATACTTAGTATATACGTCTATGCATATCTTAGCCTTCGACTCGCGATTTTTTTTATAGAAGCTAACAGAAAACAATTTTGTCTAAAAGAAATTCAAAAGTTATCACAATTAGCTTTTTTTGTGGGCACAATTAGCTCAGAATTCTTATTAAACGTTAGAATCTAAATCGTAACAGAAAAGGTTTTATGTTGTCAATAAGAAAATGATCACGCAGGGTTTGAACTTAGGGAAGGAGGATGAAAATTCTCTATATTACCACTTGGGTGAAGATCCTTGTTCACATGGCAAAAATTTTCTTAGATAATACAAAATAAGAGAATGTAAGCCAAAACTAACCCTCCGCATTATATAAAATGTTGGTGGTAGAAATATTCACTTTATATGTGAATTATCAAAATACTATTGTAGGGTTTGATTCCTACTGGTGTAATTTTGGACCCACATCTCCTAATAGTAAAGTCAACAACTTACATTGGCTCCGATACCGGGGCGGTGCAATAGATATAGAAGCCTAAGCGAAGTTTTTTTTTCCAGAAAAATATTATACATTTTAGGTTAAAATGTTTATGCGAAGTCATTATTTATTATTATTATTATTATTATTATTATTATTATTATATGATAACTTATTTTAATTTTTGGAGGAAAATTTATTAAGAAAGTTTGTATCAAATTTTGTTGACTATCTTTTCTAATGTTGATATATCATTTTCAGTTAAATTATTTTGCTAATTTATTCGATTTTCTCTTGTCGAACTTATCATAAAAAATTTATGTTTATGTACATACTTTTGTTACTAAAAGCCTTTCTAGTAATTTGTTTTAAAAATAAATAAATAATTAATATTAGAAAATCATGCTTTATAAAAGTTCAAGCTTCAAGATTTTTAACTCTTTCTCTTGTGAATTAAATAAAACTAACGTTGTCTTCGAATTACTCAAAATGATTATCTTTCGATTAAAAATTAAGAAGTGATTACTCTTATAAGTAAAAGTTTTAAAAGTATATCTTAAGCAAAATTGAAAAAAGAGACAATATAGGTTAAAAATGAGATATCGCAAGGAAACTCCATGTTACATTTCATTTAGAGAGAAAAAAGCCAACTTTGAAAGAGATTTATCTTAAAATAAAATGTAAAAAAGTATAAATTTAAGTCATCTAAATCGAGAATAAGTTGACTTTTATTTGGACTGACATTGTTTGCTTAGATTGATATTCTCGATAATTGAGATTCTAGCAATTTAACTCATAAAGACTGTTGAATCAGATTTGAAAATGTTAAAGACGATTGGATTGATTCATGAAAAAATGGTCAACGTTCATGATTTGAGGGTCTACACATAGAGTGAGCATTTTCTAGTTAGAGAGGTTGGGAGTTGGGAGGTAAGGGATACCTTTGACTTCAATTGATCTCAACTGATTTTGGAATTTGGTTTAATATAATAAGCCGTCTTCCATGTATGACGAAGGCTGTCATGGCCATTTTGCTCATGGACACATTTTAATTATAATTTTTAATTCTCCTATTCCAAATTTGACAAAAATAAAAATCCTGATATTACGTTTTAATTTAGACAATTGAAGTGACAATGTTTTTTTATTTTTTATTTTGTCAAAACCATTGCTGTAATTCCTTTCAATTGTTTTCCACAAATTAGTGATCTAAAAAAGTGGAATTATAATTCTTAACATAATTTTCTAGAGTTTAGTTATTAAATCAGATAATCCTAATTTCCAAAACTATATCATGCACGATAACGACGTTTTTAGACAAATATAATGTTAGCTCTTTAAATTTATTATGATTTTTAATTTAGTTTGTGTGATTTTCAATAGTTTCTTAAATAATTTAAAATGTTACGATAAAATGCATTTAGTCTCAATTTTCAAATTTTTATATTATTGATGATTTAAACAATCAAGACACATGAATTTTAAATACAAACATCCAGCTAATTATAAAAAACACAAGCAATTTTAAGGTTTTATTTTTAATTTTTTTATAACTTGATTGTAACATTTTAAATTATTCGAAGACCTGATTAGAAAAATTAAATTTATAATTTAATAGCTAGATTAAGAAGTAGAAGATAAGAAATACATATCAAGTTTTTATTAGTTTATATAAACTCATTGTCATAGGTTAGAATTGAATACTAACCTTTTTTTTATTTGTCATAGATTTTGCACAACTTGATAAATAAAAATAAGCTGTACCTTTTGGCTTTCGCTACTTTTATTAATGTCTCACTATAGGATGGTCATATAGCTAGTTGCTAATAATTATAAGCTATTTCGTTTCTCTTCGGACCAATAATTGAGGTATTCTTAATCAATGAGACTCAACAAGGGAGATCTGCTCGATAATCACAATCGTCTGTGTTGAAAATAGACAAACACAACCACGTCAGGATAAACACCTAAGTGATTAAGTACTCTGACGTATTTTTTTACTTTTCATTATTTTTAGATTTGATTTATCGGATTAAAAAATAGATGGATCAGATTTTGACATAACTCTCTCATATTTTTATGAGCAGGAGAGATGCCAAGTCCACTAAATTTGAGGTCATCGTTGTAACAGATTAAAAAAGACAGTGAAAGAAACCTCAACAAATGGAAGAAAGAATGATAAATTGAGAAAGAAGCAACATTATATTTATGATTCCGTAGACACATGTCCTACTTTGGTGGCCTGCACATAAGAAAATAAAGAACTTCCAAGGAAGGTATGGGGAGGTTTCTTTAACCAAGGACGTTTAAGTTAGTTAGAAGAGAATTGAATAAAGTTTTGTTAAGGACGAAGAGGAACTTACCTCCTTCAACGCATTGGAAGGATTATTCATAGAGCAGCTTGCTATTGACTGAACTTTTGGTAATATACTTAGTTAATTCGGGAACGACAAAAATATGAAGTATTATTCGGTATGTATAATTTGAGAATTTAACGGTCAAACATTCAGCTAAAATTCGGTCAATAATACGTGATACGTAAAAATTCGGATACAGGTTTTAAACGATTATCATACGTTTTCTTTTCAAAAATTCGGTACTAAAAAACGGCTTTAAAATTTATAAATAAATATTAATATAATAATATATTATGAATATGACAAAAAATATCATTCTATAAATTACTTAAACATTTTCATAAACCAAAATATATTGATCAATTAATAGTATTCTATTCATACAAAATATAGCCATTAATCTAAAATATTCAATCCATAAAAATTAATTGAATTAATAAAAACTATCAAATAATGGGATCGTCGGGTGGTAAAATTTCATCAAAACAAGATTCGTTTGGGGTACGAAGCAGCTCAGGCCAGTTGCACAAGCTCATGTCATCTAAAGTAAATGGTTCTTCTTCAAAAAAATATTCTGGTTCTTCTTCAAATCATTCTTCAGCAAATGGATTGATCTTAGAAAGATCAATAGGAGTCATATCCAACACTTCACGATCCTCATTCATTGTCATCATCAAAGAGTTCATTCTCACGTACACCAAATCATCCAACATCGTCGGTGCCAATCTATTTCTCATTTTCGTTTGGGCTGCTTCCCATGCACTCCAATTTCTTTTACAAGCTGACGAGCTACACGGTTGACTCAAAATTCTAATTGCAATCTTTTGCAATACAGAGAATATTGAACCATTAAGCTGCCACCAAATACCTATAAATACAACTATTTACATTAAGAATGAAATCAACATAAAACATATGAAAATCTAATTCAAAACGAAGAAACACTTACGAGGATGACTAGTGTTTATCATAGCAGTGGATGTACAATTGAACAAGGGTGGAAACTTTAAACGATATTTAACTAAGTCAGTTACCAGCTGATCTCTTTCATCTAAAGAACCCAACTTTTGAACAAGATATTCAACCCCTTCTCTAATGTCAATGTTGTCTTCTTTGAACTTCTCACTAATCATATAAGCTGGATTAAGAAGTGCAGCAGTAACATGTACCTTATGGAGAATGTTCTTCTCTCTTCTTTGCTCAAATATTTTCATCATAAGAGAATAACGAATAGGATCTTTTACACAATATTGATCAAGTGCTTCTCGTGCCCTCTCCATAGCATCATATAAATACCCCGCTGTAGATCTCTCACCATCTACTAATCGAAGAACTCTCACCAGAGGCTCGACAACATTCACATAATCTTTCGCATCTACCCAGAAAGACTCATTCTGAATTATTGAAGTCACTAACTTAGCCTTTGCAATTTTAGTAAAATTCAAACCCCTCCATTCAGAAGATGCAACCAAAATTCTCAAATTGTTTTCACGATCAATTATCGATTGAAGCATAAATTTTTTTGAAGCAAATCTAGTCTTACACAGAAATTTTAACTCCCTATCATCTGTATATTTCCTCATAAAAAACGCCTAAAATGAGAATTAAACCTCAAATCAAACATAAAATCAAAAACAAAAAAATTGAAGTGAAGGAGACCAGAGAATTAAACCTGTAAATCAATGAGAATCTTCGAGCCCTAGGTCATCTGAGAGGGAGAAGTTCCGTCGAAGTCCAGCGACTCCAGCCATGGAATGGAAGAAGCAGGATGCAGGAGTGCAGAAGCAGAGCAACGCCGAGCAAGAAGAAGGACACAGAGCAGCGCCGAGCAAGAAGCAGGACGCAGAGCAGCGCCGAGCAAGAAGCGGGACGCAGAGCAGCGCCGAGCAAGAAGCAGGACACAGAGCAGTGCCGGGCAAGAAGCAGGATGCAGAGCAGTGCCGGGCAAGAAGCAGGATGCAGAGCAGGACATTTCGCGAAGGAGCAGAGTACTGAGCAGGAGAATGGGGAAATTTGGGGATTTTGATCATTTTAGTATACGCGTTTAATACGCTTTCTATATTAAACACGTATTATACGACTGGCTCTAAAAAAATACATATTATTTTATATTTTTCAGTAAAAAATGATAAACGACAAAAAAAATGCGTATTAAAGGCGTTCTCACTAACAAAGCTCATAACTGACTCCTTTCATAGTAGTTTGAGGTTTGGAAAGAGGTTAGGGAAGGACAAAGACATTTAATGATGTAGCATTAAATGATTACTGTTCCCAAACTGATCAAACGTCATGGTAGTAGAATTAGAGGCGGAACCACGAATTATTTCCAACGTGGTCAATATATGTATAGGTATGACACGTGCAAGCGGCCATAATAATAATATTATTAATTAAAATAATAATAATAAAGCATTATCAAGTGAAACAGATAAAGATATTTACATCAAAATTAGTAATTTTTTAATAGATATTCAAATGCAAGTTTGTTGTGTACAAAATGCAACCCACTTTTTGTATAATCCAAAAAGTATAGTTATTACATTTTCGAGGTTTTTGAGTATACCGACCAACACCAATGGAGGGGGCAACTCTATGTAAGATGCAAAATTTGCCAAAATATGATGCCAACATCAGAAATATTAGCTTAAAAATGAAAAACACATAATAACATGGAAGTAATATAAATTTTATCGATTGATAAAATAATTTTTATCTCATAATGGCCTTGTCTTTTTAATAATGTTTAAATGGGAAAAACATTAATATTAAGCCATATTATATCAAAAATAAAATATGGGAATTCCACAACCATTGTAGTCTAGACATGTCCAAATAAGCAGATGAAGAAGAGTTGGGAAAGAGAACGTGGAGTTGAAGCAAAAAAGGCAAGCAAACGTAAGAACATCGACAATTTTCAAATTACATCCCTTAGTTTACCGTGGGCACTACAACACTGGCAACACTGGCAACAACCGGATCAAGTCAAGTAGGTCATTTGGGAAGAAAAGATGCTCATCGTGCTACTCTCATATCTTCAGACCTTATAATATGCAATTAGAAAATGAAAAGCCTTGAATTAGCTCTCCCTCAATCCCGATAATCATTCTTCAAAGTAAGTTCGAGTTTTACGTATCTCAGCATGAAATTTTTCAATTTCTTAGACCATATACTATACCAAATATTAATGAAAAAAGCGTTGGGATAGAATGTATCTCCATCTTAGTACAGAGCCCTCTCGAAAAGTCTAAGGACTATGCTATCTTAGATAAAAATCTTTATCGATATAAACCGTATCTCAACAAATCCCAAGAAATCATGTTAAACACATCAAGAATTAATTAGCTGTAAAGTGGAAGCGTACATGAATCTATAATAGTAGATCATGATTTAGAGTCAAGCGGTTGACCTTCCAAATCTACACTATTATCTATCCGAGAGTCCCATTTGATTAAGCCTCTCAGTTTTCTCTCTAACGATGGTGTAAAAATTTATTGAGTCAAGAACACTTACTTGATTACGCAGCGGAATAGATCGAAATGATGAATTACGTGCCGGATCTTGTAGGAAATCACAAAAATGAACTCTCCACTTGTTCCACAACCCAATAGCACTTGATTGTATATGTGAAAACTTGATTATAGTATTGGAGGAGTGATTTTCTCCAATGAATATCAATAGATCCGAATTTCTTCTTCAAAAAATCAAAATGAAGTTCCCATCTCCATAGAAGCTCATGTTGGTTATTTATATTAACCACCATTGGTAGTTTTTCATGTGAAAAACTACCAACCATCCCTTTTTCAAAATCGGATCGGGTCGATCCATCATGGGTGCCCAGATCCGAGTTTTTCAACATCTCTCACTCGCACATGATGGGATAGAACAAATTTAATTACAAACGATTAAACATTTACATACTAATAACTTCATATGGGCAAATGGATCGTGCGACCCACGAGCACATATAAAGCTAGCTGCTATGAACCTGTTAGGGATAACATAACAACCCAAAAATTGAAGACTGTCTACTCGTCTCGCTATGCCCCAGACATTTGTTACATCAGTTCAAACATCTCTAATCTCTCAAAGAGCAATACTTGACTTAATCAAAACATATATTCACAATCATGTACTAGCCACTACGAGACGACATAATTGGTCGACCGGTGAACACATTTTAGATGTAGACAAAAAAACATCTTCCTTCCCTATATATATAGCTTAGCTTCAAATAAATTGATTTCCTAGACATGTTCCATTAGGTCGAATTACCATAACCGTAGGTAACATGCTAAAGTAGCAACATTTATTTGTCACTTCACTATATAGTTGAAAGTCACATTAGGGCACAAAAATGAGGTTTCAAAGTACCTCAAAGGACAATGTGAGAGCAGAGATTCTATCTCACATTTTCCTTATCTAGTCACAGAAGACACATGTGGTATGAGCACATGTTATAGTGATTTTCTCTTCATAGAAATAATGTATGTCTATTATAATTTATATCGAACAACTATAAGGATCTTAGCTCAGTCACAGATACCAAAATATTCCTCGCGCCTAGCTCAAGATCTTACTAGCTTGCTCCTCATAGTGCCTATCATAAGTTCTCACATCCCGTCCATCAACCAGGCTATATGATCTTGGGAATCATGTCGATCTATGAATTAATATTTAGACCTCATATTGACCTATTGTCAAGGCGACAACCTAATTAAAGTACGTTTTGTTCACACTTCCTAAATATTTTAAGCATACAATGTCTCATCTCAGCTCGCTCTTCAAATGCCTGAGGTGACCGCTTGTATGAGTAAGTCAGTCTATGCTTGGCGACATACATTTTTATTTATCCAAACAGGATATATGTGTTTTGTATTACAAATAAATAAAATAATGAACAACATCAAGTTCATTAGTTAATAACATTGATACAAAATGTATTGAAAAGTACACATCATATTACAATATGTACAAACCTAGGGATTTGACATGGTTTAGAAAAATATCCCTAGGGATTGACTTTGTCAAAGGATCAATCATCATTCGATGTGTAGAGATATGTTATATCATTATTTCCTTCTACGCTATAATATCTCGTACAAAATTATACTTAATGTCTATATGCTTCATTTTTCCATGATAATTCAGATCTTTAGTATAAACAATGGCTGTTTGACTATCACAAACTAAAGCCGCTGGTTTCGATGCACTAGCAATAACTTATGAATGTTGCAGAAACCTTCTAAGCCACATTGTCTCTTGCACTGCAGTCAAACACGCTATAACTTCTTCTTCCATAGTTGATAACCCAATGCATGTCTGTTTCTTGCTACTCCAAGATATGATTCCATTGCTTAGCAAGAGAGCATATTCATACGTTGATTTGTGTTCGTCAGGGTCACCACCCCAATCAGCATCTGAGTAACCCATTAGATGCAGATCGTTTTCTCAATAGCATAAACATAAGTCTGTAGTACCTTTAAGGTATCTCAAAATCCTCTTAACAGCTTCCCAATGAGCTTGTCCAGGATTTGACTGATAACGACTGACTAAACCAACTGCATCATAAATATCAGAGCGTGTACACAACATAACATACATCAAACCTCCAATGGCGTTCGAATATGGGACTCTGGCCATGCTCTCTTTTTCTTCTGGAATCTTAGGACACATTTCCTGACTAAGAATTTCACTCTTTTCTATTAGAATGTCAATGGGTTTGCAATCTCTCATATTGAATCGTTTGAGTATTTTCTTAATATATGACTCTTGCAATAGAGCAAGAAGTCTTGAATGATCTTGATATATTTTCACACCTAGTATAAATGTTGCTTCACCCATGTCATTTATCTCAAAATGAGAAGACAACCATTCTTTAACGGTAACGAAAAATGTTTTATCATTCCCAGCCAAAAGGATATCATCTACATACAATGATAGAATTACAATATGTTTGACGTAAACACAATAATCTTCATCGAACGTTATAAAGCCATAAGAAGTTATGGTTTTATGAAACCTAAGATACCATTGTCTAGATGATTTTGAGGCCATATATTGATCTTAGGAGCTTGCATACTTTGCGCTCCTGGCCTTTTGCAACAAAATTTTCAGGCTCTTTCATGTAAATTTCTTCATCTAGTTCACCATTCAGGAAAGCAGTTTTTACGTCCATCTGGTGTAATTCCAAATCCATCTGGGCAACAATAGATAAAATTAGATGTATGGAGGTAAACGTAACAATAGGTGAAAAAGTTTCCTCATAGTCTATTCTTTCTTGTTAAGTGTAATCCTTAGCTACCAAACGTGTCTTATATCTTTCTATAGATCCATCTTCCTTACGTTTAATTTTGAGAATCAATTTGTTCCCAATAGATTTACGCCTTGGTGGAAGATTAACCAAGTCCTAGATATGGTTTGTTCTCATTGACTCTATTTCTTCTTCCATTGCCTTTAACCAATGATCTTTTACTGCTGATGAAAGAGCCTCTCTTATAGTTCTCGGCTCATGTTCATCATGTGAAGCAATCATAAAAGCTTCTCCCTCGATTTCGAAACATTGACGAGGAATACTTTTACGAGTACTTCTCTGTATATAATCTTCTTGTAGATTTGTATCATCGGCCAAATTGTTACTCCCACTCAGATCAAGGAGATGAGAACATTCTTATTCATTTTAGATGTATGATCCGTAGTAACATTAGTGTCAAGATCTTCTATCTCATATAGATTCAGATCTTGACTAGCTTCTATATTGCTAGGAAATTCATTCTCTAAAAATGTGGCATATCTTGATTCAAATTCAGTAAAACTTCCATAATTTGTTCACCAATGAACACATATCCTTTGGAGTGTTCAACATATCTCTTACCTCTCGGTCCAAGTTTACCATGCTTATAAGAAGAATTGTGAACATAAGTTGCATACCTCCAAGGTCGCAGATTACTTAAGTCAGGTTTTCCGCCCTTCCAAAGTTCATATGGGGTGGAAGTTACTGATTTAGAAGGTACATAGTTAAGTAGATATGCATCAGTAAGCAACGCATCTACCCAATATGAAATAGGTAAGCTCGCTTGTGCCATCATAGACCTTATCATATCTAGAAGTGTTCTATTCCTTCTTTCTGCAATACCATTTTGTTATGAAGTTTTAGGAATAGTTAACTGTCTAAATATACCATTTTCATAACATAATTCTTTAAATTGATCATAAAGATATTCACGGCCTCGATCTGTTCTTAATGCTTTTATCTTTTTGACTATTTGATTCTCCACTAAATTCATAAATCGTTTAAAGCAGTCCAATACTTCATATTTATGGGAGATTAAATAGACATAACCAAAACGCATGAAATCATCTTTTTTGTTGATGATTATCAGAATGAATTAAAATTGCAACGGATAATCATCACTTTTGCCTTTCCAAATGGTTTTCTAGTTGTTTTTCCAACAAGACAATGCTCACATATAGGCAACTCTATCTTTACAAGTGAGCCTAATAGATCTTCTTTAGCAAGTCTTTCATTATGTCTTGCCCTATATGATTTAATCTAGCATGCCATATATTAGCATCAATCACATTATTACTAGACAATGCTATTAAAGAAAAATAATAGTCACTACTAGCATTGTTATGTTTAGTATCTAGAACAACAAAACCATTCAAAAAATAACCAGATCCATAGTATTTATTATCTAAATAGTTGTTTGCACCACCTGAATGAAAATTGATATTGAAACCTAAACCTAGGAGAACAGTTACAGAGACTAAGTTTCTCCTAATCTCAGGAGCATAAAGGACATCATGCAGGAATAACTTCTGACCACCACGCAACTCAAGCTTATAAGTGCCAATTCCTTTAACTTCTACTTTGGAATTGTTTCCAACATAGATCCATCTTGCTCTCGCGGGGACTCAACGATACTCTATAAATGCTCCAATTTCTCTAGCTATATGGTCGGTTGCTCCTGAATCTACAGTACATATAAGATAAGATTCAATTAGCAACACACTGCTAGAAACATAACAACAGTGAGATGTAATATTAGAAAGTACCTTATCTTTCTTGGGTTCACTGGGAGATGCAGTGCATTCACACGCAAAGTGACCCTAAATGCCACAGTTATAGTATTTCATCTCACTCTTGTTCTTCCTTTTACCGCCATGTTTGCTTCTTATCTGATGGTTGGTCTCAGGTTTCTTGCCCGTGTGCTGTGGGTTTGCACCTTTGTTTTCTTTCCCTTATTGAAAAATTTAGAATTTCCCTTTCTCTTAAAACCTCTATTTTGGGAACTTGTTTCAGCAACATAAGCTTGAGTAGAAGTTTTAGTAGCTTCCAAGCACTCAACTTCTAATTCCACATGACGTGCGATATCATTAAAAGTTTTTATATTTTCATTGTACGTCGTGTTGACCTTCATGTGTTCCCAATTTTGAGGGAGAGAACGAATGACAACTTGAACTTGTTATTCATCAGTTAATGCATGCCCATCACTCTTTAACTCTCTGATCATGTTTGACATCTCTCTCAAACGTTGTTTCATTGTGTGATGCTGGCGCTTCACATATGTGTCAAATTCGATCGTGAGCTGTCTTAGTCTTGTTGTTGAAGTCAAACCAAATTTCTCTTTTAGAGCATCCCACATATCATTGGCAACTTCAAACTTTTCAAACTCATACATAAGATCATCTTGCATGCAGCTCAACAACTTAATGCGAGCTATGGTTGCCGCACTTTTCGACCCTTGAACAGGTTAAACCCTAGGGTTTTCACCTCCATAATGATTGGCGTCCATGGCTGTGGCATTTCTCACTGCGGATGTGGCTCTTTCTTTCTCATCGCAGCCAGCTCTGGCCACGACTCTTCTTCACATAGCTATGGTCAAGGCCGCAGCTTTCTCTGGTAGTCGCTGCCAGGGCCCGACTTCCCCTTACATTCGCAGCCTTGGCTGTGACTTTTCCTTAATCAATGCGGCCGGAAGGCCGCTACTTTGCCTTGCCGACGCGAACAGTCCATCACGCCGGTCCCCTGCCACCATTAGCCACAACACTAGCTAGCGGTCTAAATTTAAACAAATATATATTGAAAAATATCGTAGAAAAAATATTGTTCTCAAATCTAATAAATTGTCAAACAAATAGGGGTCTTCAAAATTGTCCCGAACCAAAAATGACCAGTTTGGTCAGTTCATTATATGTGTTCGGTTTAGGAAAATATTCGAACCAAAGTATCAGTTCGGTTAAGATTTTTTGTGGTTTTCGAACCGAAACTTTGATTTTATATTACTTTTTATATATAATTTTATATAAAACCGAACCAAACTGAATCAAATAGAAACTTTGATTTATATTATTATTTTTCAATAATATCCTTTAAAAATTATTTTTAATTTAATAATACTGAACCAAACTGAAACTCACAGTTCGGTTCTTTTGATATGGCTGGTTCGGTTTGGTTCAGTTTTGTTGCCGAACCGAACCGTGAACACCCCAACAAACAATTATCAAATTCAAGAACTCCAAAAAACATAGACATATAAACACATATAATCATGGATCAAAAACTTAATTTTGTTTCTCAATGACTCAACATGATTTACTCTGATATCACTTATTAGATAGAAATCTTTATCAGTATAAATCGTATCTCAATAAATCTCAAGAACTCATGTTGAATACATAAGAATCAATTAGCTGTAAAGTGAAAGTGTACCCGAATCTATAACAGTAGATCGTGATTTAGAGCCGAGTGATTGGCCTTCTAGATCTACACGATTCTCTATCCGAGAGTCCTTTTTAATTAAATCTCTTAGTTTTCTCTCTAGGGATGAGATATTAGAGAGAATATAATGGTTTTCCTTTTTCGTGTGATCTGAGGACCATAACCACTTATAGATAATTTATCTTTTAGTATTTCTATTTGAACTTAACAAAAAAATAAAAACTACCCTAAAATCTCAATACATTAAAGGGTCCACAACCTATCACTTTTAATTGAGTTTAAATTTATTTGACCGGCTGTAACACATAATTATTTATGTATAAGTCCAATGTTGGGTTAATGATCCAACATGCTATTCTCCTAACTGATCAATGAATGTCGTATATGCTCTGGGTCAAGTTCTCAATCGCATCCACCATTTCTTTGTTGTAAACGATCTAAAATAGAGCGTGCCCACACAAGGTCCCAACATGTAAATAATTATGGAGTCGAGAGAGAGAGACACACACAAGTCCCAATATATAAATAATTATGGAGAGAGAGAGAGGGAGGGAGAGAGGGGAGAGGGATTGGGAGAGAGAGAGTGGGAGAGAGAGAGAGAGATAGGGAGAGAGGGGGAAAGAGATAAAGAAAGAGGGAGAGAGAGAAGGAGAGGGAGACAGAGAGATGGGGGAGAGAGAGGGGGAGAGAGAGAGGGAGTTGGAGAGAAGGAGAGAGGGGGGAGTGAGAGAGCGGGAGATAGGGAGAGGGTGAGAGGGGGGAGAGAGAGGGAGGGGAAGATGGAGGGAGAGAGGGAGATAGATCGAGGGGAGAGAGAGACATATGGAGAGAGAGGGAGATGGAAAAAGATGGAGAGGGAGGGAGAGGGAGGGAGGGAGAGAGAGGGAGAGAGATAGTGGGAGAGGGGGAGAGAGAGAGACTTAGGGAGAGAGGGAGGGAGCGAGCGGGAGAGAGAGTGAGAGGGAGATAGAGCGGGGGAGAGAGGGAGGGAGAGGGGGAGAGAGAGAGGGAGATAGATAGATAGGGAGAGATGGAGAAAGAGAGATATGGAGAGAGGGAGAGAGAGAGATAGGGAGAGAGGAAGAGAGGAGGGAGAGAGATAGGGAGATAGAGGGAGAGTGAGAGGGGGGAGGGGGAGGGATATGGAGAGGGAGAGAGTGAGAGAGATAGATAGAGAGAGACTTCGGCCCGTTGCCTGAGTGGCCAGTGACAGTTGGGCTGGCAGTCACTCGACTCACTCAAAATTAGGAAGGTTGGCCAGTGACAGTTGGGCTGGCAGTCACTTGACTCGCTCAAAATTAGGAAGGTTAAAACTGACAATAAAAGAATTTTAGTGGGGTCATTAATTGAAAAAACTGTGGGGTCAAAAATAAAAAAAATCATACTAAAAATTAATAAAATTTTTCAGTGGAGTCAAGAGTTGGACCGATTTGATGGTGATGTATATATGAGGATCGTACGATCCAACCAGGTGGGTCCACGTGGAAGTTTTTCTTGGATGTTATAATACGAGAGTGTCATCCTCTATGTAGGTTGACCTAGATTATCTGAGTGATGAGCTTCCCTAGCAATAAATACTCACTCTAGAGATTTTGACTATCTCTAAATTGGTATGTCGTCATTCCCCACTGCTCTGGATTCATCGGGGTGAGTTTACACATGTCGTCCTTCTATGAATGCTCAAGAAACAAGCATAACATAAATGTTCTTTTTATATTTATTTTTTATGAAAATGTCTCGGATTTACGATCTCATTGACGCGAGAATAGTGTGTGATTAACTATTTATGTCCATCCATTTTTTATATTCAATTACTTGATGATCTTTCAACAAGAAGGGAGCAAGTTTTATTCTTAAATATTCGAATTCAGAATTTTTTTCTCAAATTGGAGATAGAATGATTTCAGCTTAAAATCTTCTCCTTCGAACAAGTATATAGTTACTATTGGACTACACAATCGCAATAGTTAATATCTTTATTACAATGACTAGGCATGTCAATTATATCCATGATATCTGTATCTGTGGTATTTGCATCTACAGATCAGGTATGAATTCTTGTAAATAAGTGTAGACTGAGTTTGGTTTTTTCAATACGCGTTGAATATCAAGCCGGTATATGGTGTAGTTATGGAGCAACAAACGCAACCATCATCATCTTCCTCAAAAAGATGGAATGCATTTTTCAAGTTACAACCAAACTAAATTATTAATTTTATAATCGAACGAAACCGAAATTAGTCAATTTGTTTTGCAATCATACCAAACTGAATCATCAATTAAATATTCAAATCAAAATCCATCAATTTTATAATCAAATAATCAATTCTACATTCGAATAACACTAAAATCATCAAGAATATAATCAAACCAACCCAAAATTTATCAACTTTACAATAATCGAATAGTCAAACTAAATCTCATCAGTCTTACAGACAGATCAAATCGTATCATCGATTTTATAATTAAATAACTTAAACTAAAATTTATAATTTTATAATAAAAACAAAACTGAAATTTATCAGTTTTAGAATCACACCAAACCCAATCACCGTTTGAATAACCAAACTAAAATTTCTCAATTTTTACAATCGAATAAAATTAAAATTCATCAGTTTTACAATCGAATGACCCTAAAATCCATCAACTTTATCATTAAACAAAATGAAAATTCATCAATTTTACAATCGAGCCAAACTGGATTGTCAATTTTATAATCAACTAATCAAACTAGAATTCTTCAAATTTACGATCAAACCAAATTAAATCGTCCATTTTATAATTGAATAACCATACAAGAATTCATCAATTTTACAACCGAATAAAACTAAACCATTAATTTTATAATTGAATGATCAAACTAAAGTTCATCAATTTTATAATCGAACTAAACCGAAATTCATCAATTTTACAATGAAACCAAACCAAAATTCACAAATTTATAATCGAACTTTAAGTTATTCCAATTCTCTCATCTCTTGATAGCCATTATACTACGTTAAAAAAGATTAAAAATTTAGACTTAATTAATAAGAGATTCAAAAAGATATTGAGAAACTAAAATAAACGGGTAATGGATAGCCCACAGGTTATATATACCCTAACATGTATTACTCATACTGCCTTATCCAATTTATAGCGGTTATGGGGCTGGTATGGACATTAAACAATAATGTGTGTGTGGCAAGGATAATTCATATCTTTATTATACCCGCCAATTGACATATCTAACAATGACCAAAAAATAAGAAAATGTATTACGCGTGCATGTTGGTTTACTCAAACTCAAAGTAAAGATGGGTATATATGCATGCCAAAATTACAACCCATCCACCAAGCAGAATGTATTTGGATTCAGATTGTCCCATGTTCGTTTAAGCTGGACGGCTTATTTAAAAGCTGGGTTGTCAAATGTCCCTCCACTAGAAGACCAAAAAGTAAGAGAAATAAACAGAATTAAAATTAACTTTTGCACAACACTGATTTACCGAACTACACCTCCTGTAGGGATTCCCCCATAGGAGGCTATCCATTTCCAAAGCATTTTAGGTTTAAGTCTTACGAACTTTTGATTGTGAGAATCAATGACTATAATGATGGAGCTTGACTAATACGATCATATTCGGATCCTTCCTATTGGGGATACAGAAGGGTTATGTCGATCTAAGCCATCCATTCTCAAAATAGACGGTCCATATCAGATCTCATTAAAAGATAAAATATAAAAAAATAAAAATAAAAGGAAAAGACTAAAAAAATTGCCAGGCTGCTTTTTCTTGACTATTGTAACAGGCTGATCTAAGCTGTTAAGATCTGAGCTCAATGGCATAGATCTCTTAAACTTTACCTCCTGTTGGGAAATACCAATAGAGAGGATCTATATCAAACACAATCAACTCATCCTTTTGGCTATCCGCTGTCACCGAAAAAAAAATCCTAGTACGTCATGATGCTAATCTATATTATGAGTTGACAATATTAAGATTCAACATTATATATAGTGTCACTCTCACAACAATCATAAAATGAAAATTACTAAATTTTTTTTAATTATGACGTAAATATATAAATTTAAATTTTGCATGCTTCCATATCATACTAATATTAAGTAAAATGTAATACTAATATTACGCCTAATTTCTTATAGGGAGATGGCGTGGAGATTTAGAGGGACATGTAGGGTAGTTCTGGAAGTGTAGGGGAAGTCAATATGCACATGTGGGAAACACCAATCCTCTTAAGGGTGGATCACAATATGGACCAAGTAAGTTGGGCTTTCTGGAGTCAAATAGACTTGCTATTAGTGGGCCCATTAACACATCTATTAGTGAACCAATTTCCTCTAGTACAGAAACTAGGAGAGTCAGGAGAAAAATCATTCATAACCGAAATGCTTCTTTCAAGTCTACGCAATGAAGTTTCCATGCCTCAAGAAAAAAAATACCTCTCAAATTGGCGTTGGAAGACATGCTTACGAGATCTGGAGGACACAAAATTATTAGAATTGAAGAACCCATAATTATCCAAACAATAATAGCTGCTGGTGAAGACTCTACATGGGGTACATACACCAACCCAAAACGCTCTCCACGGGAGCCATGAAGTTGCTATGTTAGAACTGTCAGGGTTTGGGAAACCCATGACAGTTCAAAGTCTGGTAGAACAAACCAAACGACAAAATCCAGACCTGATTTTTCTTCAGGAAACAAAAAATCAGAAATGGAAAGTGGATAGACTGAAACAGAGGCTCAAGTATTCTAGTGTTCTGATATTGACCCGATCGAGACTAAAGGAGGGCTATGCTTATTATGGAGAGACAATACACTCGTTCAAGTCAGTAATTATGCATATTTTTTTATTGAGGCTTTATGGATATTCATTCCCAATTTAATTGAAAATATTTTAGAGTCTATGCTAATCACGATAACAAAATTTAAAGAATCCAGTTTGAAATCATTAAGGAAAATATACTTGGTAGTAGCATGTCAGTTTTGGTGGTGGAAGATTTTAACGAAGTGTTGTTCGATTGGGAAAAGGAGGGTGGAAATTCAGTGCAATTTAGAGATGGAAGAACCCTTCGTAATCTTATTTGAGAGTGAAACCGAATGGATTTGGGTTTCTCAGGCAGTCCTTTTAAATGGAGTAATTTGAGGGAGTCGGGGACCATTCAGTGCAGATTAGACATGATGCTTTGTTCCTATGACTGATTTTTGAAGTATAGTAAGGCAAATGTGCAACATTTACTTGTTCTAGCCTCGAACCACTCAATTCTTAGCCTCAATACAATGTCGAGCAACATGAGTTTTCAGGTTCGATAGAGGTTCAAGCTGGATTTGAGATGGTTGAAGGAGGAGAGTTACAAGGTGATAGTCAATCAATCCTGAAGCCAACAAAATTTTATTTCCTCAAAAGATCAAATCATGGGGAAGCTTCAGTCCTTAAGGACTAAACTAACTCAATTTAGGAAAAAACACAATGCGAATTCCAAGACCCTAATTGATGAACTCTAAAAGGAGCTAATGACGTTTCATGCTACATCCAATCCTAACATGTCCGTAATAAAAAATTGGCAGTTCTGGAAGAAGAATGGTATTGGAATGAAAAATCGAGAATGGTCTGACTCAACTTGGGTGACAAGAACACTAAGTTCTTTCACGCCAAATTCAAACAACGCAATCGGGATCTATCGATTTATAGGCTGGATAACGGAGAAGGACAGTGGCTAGAGGATCAAATCGACATCAAACAACATGTTAGGGAGCACTTTTGGGAGGTTTATACATCTCAGTCCCCTTCAGCCATGGAGGAAGTAGTTAGTATCCTCAGTAAGACAGATAGTAGGGACCAAATGGATGTGTTATCGGAGGCCTTTTCCGAGCAGGAAATTCTTGAAGCTCTTCACCAAATGCACCCATCCAAAGCCCAGGCCTCGACAGAATAATAGCTAGCTTTTTCCAACAAAATTGGCCTTTGGTTAGGAATGATTTCCTTAAGATGTTTGTGAATTTTCATAGCTCGATCAAACTTCCTAAGGGGTTAAATGACACTCATATCATCTTTATTCGTAAGCAACCTCACCCATCTGCTATAAAGGATTTTAGACCGACATCCCTTTGTAATGTAGCTTACAAGCTAATGTCAAAGGTCCTCTGCAATAGGCTTAAGACCATTCTCCCTCTCGTGGTCACCGAATATCAAGGTGCCTTCTTCAAGGGAGACAGATGAACGATAATATTTTGATCATTCACGAAGCCTTGCATTAGTTAAAGCTGAAAAAGAAAGGGAAAAAAGGGGAGGCAATTATAAAACTAGACATGGAAAAAACTTATAACCGCATGGAATGGTGTTTTTTGGATGGAGTGCTTGCCAAATTAAATTTTAATCCTGTATGGCGCAAATGGATTCAGGAGTGCATTCAAACGGTTTCTTGTGAAATTTCAGTCAATGGGGAATTAACGGATCGCATCTATCTAAAATGAGGATTGAGGCAAGGAGACCCGCTATCGCCCTACTTGTTCATCCTTTGTGTAGAGGTACTCTCGGAAGCGTTTTCAAAGGCTGAAGCTGAAGGCATGCTACACGGGTTTTCCCCTCAAAGGATGCATCCATCAATTTCGCACTTATTCTTTACGGACGATGCAATTATTTTCGGTCAAGCCACGATTTCCTTTTAAATTTAGTGTAGGTTATTTAAACACTTTAGGACTCTTTAGGCTTCTAATTCTATTTAAGCATGGTTTCACAATGTATTAAACAACTTTGATCAATATAATTTTTTTGTGAGAGATTTCTCTTTGGTTCTTTTTAAAACTTTTCAGACTTATCAAGAATATTCTTATGGCGTTTAAAACTTAGTCTTATCACTCACTTTTCTTCTTCTTCTTGAGTGTTACGTTTAAACTGTACCTTTGCTTCTTTTCAAAGCATCAATTTGGGTCTTATATCTAAGGTTCTTTTGTATCATAGAAAATGGATCGGGGTTTCTTCTTCTCTAAAATTGATCATTGAGTTCTTGAACCATCATTGTTAATGGGTTCTTAGGGCATGTCGCCTAGTGGGTCCGTATCATGCACTCTTAGAGATTATAGAATGTATTTATAGAGTATTCTCATGTAGTCCACTGACATAATCATTTCATGTAGTTTTTTCCTCCAATTATTTGTTCATAAATTAGAACTGGTCAAAATTACCATTTTACCCTTCTAGTTACCTCTCGGTCCTTAAGTACCATTAATCCACTAGTGAATGGCTAATTTATTATCTTATTATAAATTTGAGCTCAATAACCATTCAGTTCCAGAATTAACACTTCAAGGAACCAATATATGATCCGTTAGGAAAACTTAGATTCCAAATCATGTAAGATGATGTCATCAACCATCCACATCATTGAATCTCCAAAATAAAAGTCACTAGCTTGATTAACAAATAGACTTTAATGAGTGAATCAAAATATCTAGTAGACATGCATAAGAGTTTATGACTACTCAGGATTCAGACTAATCTACATATGATCATCGAATTGATGTGTATTAAATATTTATGATAAAAGGCACGATAATAAAGATGTTAATTTACATCGGTCTTGTCATATATAATATTATTATATGAAGTACATTCACTAAGATGTCTATCCACATCAATGACTCAAATCTAGATCACACGGATTCATAATGCTTAGTGAACCATACTAGCGACCATTGTTTAAAGATTTCATACTTTAATATCAATTTTATTCATTATCTATGATCTTAATCCTCTCATACTAATATAAGATCAGAGTATCATTAATGAATATGAAGTTTTTAGATATTTATATAAATTATTCAACAATAATTTAAAAAAACAATTATAAGAAAAATGTGATCCTCTTTAAATTTCATATCAAAATATCAATACACATGCTTTGAGGGCATAACCTCCAATAATCTCCCACTCGCCCTAAAGCAAATGTGGCATCTTTCTTAATCTCATGTCACGCACATGACGCTCAAATGACTTCGCAGGAAGTGTCTTTGTAAAAGGATTGGTCATGTTCTGTTTCAATGCTATCTTCATAACAGTCACATCCGCTCGATGCACGATCTCTCTTATAAGATGATATTTCCTCTCTATGTGCTTTCCCCTCTTGTGACTCCTCGGTTCCTTGTTTGCTACTGCCCCACTGTTATCACAGTACAGGATCAGTGGCTTGTTCATATCTGGAACTACTTCAAAATCAGAAAAGAACTTTCTAAGTCATACCACCTCTTTCATAGTTTCACAAGCCGTTATATATTCGATTTCCATAGTGAAATCTACAATGCTGGATTATTTTATACTTCTCCAGACTCATCCACATAGGGTGAATACTGATAAGATGTTGACTTTTGAATATCTCTATCTGATTGAAAATCAGAATCAGTATATCTAGTGGGGTTCAAGTCTCCACCTGAATAAACAAGTATATAATTTCTCGTTCTCCTAAGATACTTGAGAATGTGCTTTATTGCAATCCAGTGTTCCAAATCTAGATTCGATTGATAATGACTGACAATTCCCACTGCATAACAGTTGTCTGGTCTCGTACATAACATGGCATACATGAGACTTCCAACTGCTGAAGCATAGGGAACCTTTCTCATATCATCTTCCTCCTAAGGTATCTTAGGACATTGTTCCTTGGAGAGGACAATTCCATGTCTGATCGGTTGTTGACCTTTCTTGGAATTCTCCATAGAGAATCTCTCTAGTACCTTATCAATATAAGATGCCTGAGAAAGTGTCAAGAACTTATTCTTTCTATCTCTTAGAATTTGGATGCCTAGAACATAGCTCGCTTCTTCCAAATCTTTCATTTGAAATTTCTCAGCTAACCATTTCTTTACCTTTGACAAAGTTTCTACATCATTCCCAATGAGTAGAATATCATCAACATAAATAACTAAGAAACTCACTATCTTATCTTTGGTATATTTATAGACACAGGCTTCATCAACATGTTGCTCGAAACCAAAAGATTTTATAATCTTATAAAAGGTAAGATTCCAAGATCTAGATGTTTGCTTTAATCCATAAATGGATTTAAGCTTGCATACTTTCTGATCTTGCCCCTTTTATACGAACCCATTTGGTTGTATCATATAGATGCTTTCTTCAAGAGAGTCATTCAGAAAAACTATCTTGACGTCCATTTTCCATATCTCATAGTCAAAGTTAGCAACCATGGACAAAATGATGCGAATGGATTTTAGCATGGTCACATGGGAGAATGTCTTTTCATAGTTGACTCCCTCCCTTTGTGAATAGCCCTTGGCTACTAACCATGCCTTGAAAGTCTCTACTTTCCATCTGCACCTCTTTTCTTCTTGAAGATCCATTTACATCCAATGGGCCTGACATCTTCATGTGGATCTACAAGTTCTCAGACAGAATTGGAATACGTAGATTCCATTTCTTGGTTCATGGCATCTTTCCATTTCTCCTTTTCAGGATCATTCGTTGCTTCTTCATAAGATAATGGTCTGTCCTTATTAGTGTCTGAAATTAGGACATGTGCCTCTAGTTCGTAGCCAACTGGTTGTCTCACAACTCTCCCACTACGACGTTGCATCGTGGTGTCTTTTGTAGGAACTATGGTTTCTCTGGTTTGTCGTTTATCAGTAGAAATTGAAGGTGATTTGATCTCATCAGTCGTTGATTCCTCGAGAACTACTCGACTACGAGGTTTGTAGTTTTGTATATAGTCATGCTCAAGAAAGTTTATATTTGTCGACACAAACACATTTTGATCATTGTGACTATAAAAGTACCGACCTCTAGTCTCTAGAGAATAGCCAACGAATAGGCATACCTCAGACCTTAACTCTAACTTTTTGGTCTCGGGTCTAAGAACGTGAGCTGGACACCCCCATATATGAAAATGATGCGAACTAGGTTTGGAACCATTCCATAACTCTAAATGTAAGTTGTCGTGTGTAGTGAATATCCCCAAAATATAAATGACAATGATGAGTAACTTAACATCGACCTAACCATATCCAATAAGGTTTCGTTTTTCCTCTCTGCAACACCATTTTAGTGTGGTGTTCCAGGCTTGTGAGTTGGGATAGGATTCCACACTCCAGCAAATAATCCTTGAATTCTAAATCCAAGTATTCACTACCTCAATCGGATCGAAGGGTTTTCAATGATTTATCTAATTGCTTTTCAGCTTCAGCATTGAAGTCTTTAAACTTTTCAAAAGTTTCATACTTTTAATTCATTAGGTAACTATAACCATATCTTGAGTATTCGTCAATGAAAGTGACAAAATACTCATACTCACCTCTAGCTTGTATATTGATTGGTCTACAGACATCACTATGTACTAACTCAAGTAGTTCCTTGGCTCTTTAGCCCTTTCATGTGAAAGGTCTCTTATATTTTTACCCTCTAGACAAGATTCAAACATGAAGAGTTTCAACTTTGAGCTCTCGCAAATCAGCATGCTTTGTTAACCGGTTTAACCTATTTAGATTAATATGTCCCAGCCTCAGATACCATAAACATGTGTTATCATCCTGAGAAACTCTTTTTCGTTTGTTATTTTTAGGTTTGGCTATTTTAAATAATTCAAAATTATTTAACGAGCGCTCAGTCGGTTTAAGCATATAGTCCGTTTATAATTTTAGCATGACAGATATCGAATCTATTCTTAGAAATAATAAACTCTTTATTAATGAAAGAAACTTCGAATAACTGTTCTTGCAAAAATGAAAGAGAAATCAAATTCCTCGAAAAACCAGGAATATAATAAACATTGTTCAAAACTAAGTAATTATATCTAAAAAGTAAACGGACTGTCCCTAATGCTTTAGCTGATACGAGCGCACCACTACCAACTCTCAAAATGACATCGCCATCAGCCAACTCCCTTGACGAATCAAGTATCTGCAAAGATGAACATACATGGTTAGTGGCTCATGAATCAAGTAACCAGAATGACAAATCATATTCCACTAAACAAGATTCAAGTACAAGTAAATCATATTTATCTTTCTTTTTCAGCTCAGAAAGATACTTGTTACAGTTTTTCTTCCAATGACCTTCAACCCCACAGTGGGAACAGTTTCCTTTGGGCTTGCTGTCTTTCTTGTTCTTCTTGGCTTTCGGCGATGTCTTGGCTTTCTTTACTCTTTTGTTCTTACTCTTGTTCTTACCATTGTTCTTTTTCCTTTTCGTGTTCTTAACAATATTTGAAGAAGGCTTTTGCTCGATAACATTTGCCTTACCCTCTTTGGTCATTCTAAGTTTGAGTGACTCAAAAATCTACAGTTCATTCAACAATTGGGTCATGTTGAATTGCAACTTTTGCAATTATGTTGATCGACTGGTGTGAGCAACTCTAATATGATGCTTACTTGAGTCTGCTCATCAATGGTCACCCCATGTACTTTTGCCTCATGCATTATGTTGATCATGTTGAAAACATGTTCTCAAACAGAAGTACCCTTCCTCATCTTAGTTGTCATATAGCTCCTAGTGGCCCCATGAAGACTTTGATCGGACCGCTGCCCAAACATTGTCTGTAAAGATTCCATAATCTCATAGGCAGTCTCCATGCTTTCATGCTTGGTTCTTAAAACATCATTCATGCTCACAAGCATGTAGCTTTTCGCCTTATTGTTTGATATGATCCAAGTATCATATTTATCCCTAACATTCTTAGGGGAGTTAGGACCGATTCCACGGGACATTTCTTAGTAAGAACAAACTTATGGTTCTCACAAATCAGCATTAAGTTCATATTTAATTTCTAACATACAAAATTATCACCATTCAATTTCTTAAGAACGAGTAAAGCAGTAACATGGTTGCTCATGGTAGACATAATATTGATAACTGAAATTTAAAACATACATGATTCAATATAATTGATAAATATCTAGAATTTGAAAAGTACATGTGATGCATGAATGCAATCATAATAAACACTTAAATTTAGCATTTACTAATCACGATAAAACAACCCAATGATTAATGTACCGCCTTAAGGTTGGTCAGATTAACCTCAGACTGACTATGAGAAATTCTCATCCTTATTAATTAAAACTTAAAATATGTCATTTTTTAACAATAAGGTATCGCTTGTTCGGTCAAGTCACAACTATCTACCTGAAATATTAATCGAAACTTTGTGAGTGTAATCCATCATTTCAGATTTCATGACTTCATTTAGAATATACCGCCTTAGGGTCGGTCAAAACTAAACTACATCACTTCTTCATATCTTCTTAAGAAGTCCAACCTTGATATCGGTACAACTATAAACCTTCTTTAAGGGGATGAAAACAAAGTCATCTCAAGGCCATCATTGCACCTCACGGTGTTGTACTAATGAAGGAGACAATAAGTTACATTTACATGTCAACCTTCTCCCATTCACTATTTTAGGATAATGTGTTTTTATTTTTACTAATCAATTAATTACTAGTTAAAATAATAACCCTATGAATATTTAATTATCAGGTAATCCAATCTCATTGGTCTAAGTTCATTTAACTTTCTGAAACGCCTAAGTCATAATTATGTGAACTTAGATTAACTAATTAATTATATTCATCAAACTTTGATAAAACACTTTTACTAAAGTCGGTTAACCTAAAAGTTACAATAGCCTTTAGTGTGGTGTGATTACCAAGTCTTAACTAGTTAAAACCTAGCAGTTTACATGCAATTGATTTCATAAAATAATAAATATAAACGTATTAGGACAATCCTAATAAATCATGTTTCTATAGATGAGAAGCATGATTAAATAAAACTGTGTGAAATTTTCATATATGGCATGTGATCCACTAATGCATGGACATGTTATCAAACATAATAATTAAACAATTATTTAATAATTAAATTAAATAATAATGGATCGAGTGAATATTGTGTATTTCTAAATTACAACCCTCGAAATAAAGAAATAAAATTACAAAAAAAATTCAAGATTACATATTTTTCAAATATTGCCTTTTCCTCATGATGCCAATCTTCATAATCTTCAAGTTTTGAATAAAATCTTTTTTAATTAGAAAAACTATTTTTCTTAATTAAACAATTTATATAATTATTTTTTTAATATAGTTGACTTTAACTTTGTTAAATAGACACTTTATTTAATTTGATCAAACTTGGGTCAAACCCAATCAACCTATTAATTTTTAATTTTCATAAAATAAAAAATTAATAATTAATCTTAAAATTACATTAATTTCAAATTTTAAATGAATAATTAAAAGAGTTCAGGTTTTAATGAAATATTTAGGTGATAGAGTTGGATGCATGGTTTGTTGGAAACTTTCCTAAAATGTGACAACAGTTGTCACCGACGATATGACTCTCCGATCGCCGCCCATCACCAATGCTGCCAGTCTCACCGGCGGCAGCCGCCTGCCGCGCCGGGCAACTACTGTTCACCGCCGGTACAGTACCGCCGGCAGTGTTCTCCTTCATCTGAACATTAAATTTCTGGCGTGAACAGTGTGTTCGCGGATGAACAATGTTTTCACGGATGAACAGTGTTTTCATGGACGAATAGTGTTTTCACGTGAACAGTAAATTTCTGCCGTTCGTCTCGTGCGTTCTTCATCTTTTCGCGTTCAGAATAATTACAATAATATTCAAAATAAAATTACAAAAATTCCTACGCCTCAATTCGGCTTGCACAAGATCTAGAAAAAATTAAAGCAAAGCCTAAGCCAATAATTACCGTACAATTAACGATCCATTATTTTTCATATATTCAAAAAACATAACCATCCATCATCATACATATCTCATATTATATGAATATTGTAAGAAAATCCACTCAACATTTAACATATTAATATATAAAGACCACTATGATACCACTTGTTGGTCATCACGACATGTGCGGGGCGGAAGCGTGGAGGCGCGTGGCCTATTAAAAAATAATTTTTTTAATAAAAATTGAATCTTTTAATAAAACAAAACTTGCGCAACGCCACGATAATCAAATCAAAACTTTTATTGAAAACTCTTTTTCAATCAGCTAGGATCCATTATATATTAGGAATCATATACCTCTTGTAATCTATATCCAGTGTCCTTATAAAAACTGATTGATCATCTGTTCTCACAAAATCGTTCCAACGATCAGTAAACTCTGAGATTCACACCAAGATCTTTCAAGTTAATCCTCAACGCACTAGGAGGTGTGTGGCATGTAAAATATTACAAGATACTTTTTCTGTCTCTAGATGTTCTCAACACATGAGATCTAGAGATTTACTGAGAAGAAATTTAGTAAGACGATTCTCTAAAAGAACGTGATGATTATTCTTTCAGAGACTTGATTAACGTTTAATCACAGAAGAAAATCTCTCTAACTTCGATCGTGTTCTCAATTCAACTCTTGAATGACGAACTGATAATCCCATCAACTGATTCTCTCCTCTTCTTTTCAACCACTTAGGCCATTAGAATAATATATGTATATATTCTAGATAATGACGTATTCGATTTGTTGGGATAACATGAAATAATATTTAATTATAAAATTACCTATAACAATGAGACCACTACAATTGTGCACAATTGCAGTGCCACATGGCACTGCAGTATGCCGTGAGCCAGTACAGTCCCTCACAGCATCATTGTAGTGCCACATGGCATCACAGTAGTCCATGTCAATTTCTGATACCATATCAGTGATTGACACGTGACAATTACTGTGAATTAAATATTTATTTTAATCAGATAATTATCTAGATATCAGTTAATTCAAAATTAACTTATCTGTTATTTTACAAATAACAAATTTAGTTGATTTAAATTTTTATTTAATAATAATTTAATTATCTAATTCACAAATTAGATATTTTGTCTCACTTATCGATAATTATAAAAAATGATAATTATATATATATATAATTTCCAAAAATTATATTTAAACATATATATAATTTAATTAATTAATTCTTAATTAATTAATCACACATAATTATCTCATAATATATACTTACCTCAGAATTAAATTTTTTTGCAAGTCAGTCATTTTTTTATGACCTGAAATACTCACACTCTAAACAGCGTAGTATAGAGGTGACTTGGGGAGTATGGACCTATAATCCTAAGCTATAATAAATCAGTTTAATAATTAAATAATCATATTTATTAATTTCATTATTATTGCTCTCTAAATTTGGAATTGCATTCTTAGAGATTATAGAATGTATTTACAGAGTATTCTCATGCAGTCCACTGACATAATCATTTCATTTAATTATGTCCTCCAATTATTAGTTCATAAATTAGAACTTATCAAAATTACCATTTTACCCTTCTAATTATCTCTTGATCCTTAAATATCATTAATCCACTAGTGAATGACAAATTTATAATCTTATTATAAATTTGAGTTTAATAACCATTCAGTTTCAGAATTAATACTTAAGGGAACCAATATACGATCCGTTAGGAAATCTTAGATTTCAAATCTTATAAGATTATGTCACCAGTCATCCGCATCACTGAATCTTCAATACAAAATTCACTAGCCTGATTAAAAAATAGACATTAATGCGTGAATCGAAAGATCCAATAGACATGCATAGGAGTTCATGATTACTCAGGATTCAGACTGATCTACATATGATAATCAAATTGATGTATATTAAATCTTTATGACAAATGACACGTTAATAAAGATATTAATTCACATTGATCATGTCATATATAATCTTGTTATATAAAGTACATTCACTAAGATGTCTATCCACATCAATGATCAGGATCTAGATTACACGCATTCATAATGTTTAGTGAACAATACTAGTAACCATTGACAATTTTATTCATTATCTGTTATCTTAATCCTCTTGTACTAATAAGATCACAGTCTCATTAATGACTATGAAATTTTTAGATATTTATATAAATTATTCAACAATAATTTAAAAGAACAATTAGAAGATAAATGTAATTCTCTTTAAATTTCATATCAAAATGTCAATACACATGCTTTGAGAGCATAACCCCCATCAGGGCTTCATTTGTTTTCATTCCCGATGCGTTGCTTCATTTTACGGTTCTTGCATCATGCACGTTTCTAATCCGCTAGGCTTCTTGTTATCTAGTTGTCATGTTGTCACTGGCTTGCCTTTTAAGCAGATTGGACGTATCCATTCATCACGTATCCTTTTCTGTGCCCGCCGTCTGCCATAATTTTTTCCATTTTGAATTCATTAACCATTTCGAACCTCGCTTCTGCATCCGCTGCATATATAGGATCTTAATCTTCCACATTTTCTCTTTCACATTTAATCCTTACTCTGTAAGTCTCTTCATCTCCTTTCTTCTTCTTTGTGTCCTTTGTTTCCTTCCCTTCTTCGTTTAGTTATGGTAGAAAAACTATTATGGGTTACGGTCCGCTTAGTTAGGAATCAATAAGAGTTTGATCTTTTTATTGCCCGTCATGAAGATGCTTTCCCGTATGATGTTATTTATGGTTTAAGGGATGGGATGCCCAAATTTTTTCCATGTAGTCCTCCGTACCAGGTTTCCTTACCCCCATGTTTATAGCGTTGAGACTAAAACTTCCTTTTTCTCCTTTATTTCAGAAATTTTTTAGTACCTATCGTCTGACTCCTCGCAATACACTCCTAGTGCGTATAAAATTCTTTTAGATATAGAAGAACTTAATAAGAGGAATAATTTATCCATAGGAGTAGATGAGATACGCATCGTATACACCATTAGGCGGCACAATACCTCTTATTATCTGGCCCCCGTGCCAATAAGAAACGGGGAGTCTTAGTTACTGATTTGCCACTCGAGGACAAATGATGGGATGAAGGGACCCACTGGATCAGCCGGAATTGGGGCGGTGACAGCCGTTGGACCATTCCCTGATTCTAGGACAGTTCAGTAAGTAGCATGAGCCCTTTGTTTCCTCTTTTCCTTCTTTTTTTAGATATATCTGATGTACCTTGTTTCTTCGTGCAGATTCTAACCTGAATAAGAGGTTATTTATCCTGTAAGATGTTGCAGCCCATCTTCGTGCCGCTTACAGTTGTCTCGAACGGGACTGGAGAGATCTCATTTATCCAAGGAGAGAGGTTGAAGTTGCGGTTTCTCCCGTTCCGGTCGTCGAGTCTGTTGCCCCTTCAACCTCTACAATAGAAGCTCATCGGGCTATCCTTATTCCTTATTTCTGTCGTGTAGTCTAGACAAGTTCTTCTGACACTTAAGAGTCAGAACGGGAAGAAGAAGATTTTGACCAGGAAGAAAGGGAGCGTGGGGCTCAGGGGGAAGCTGCATAAAAGGAAGCTGAATGATAAGACACAATCTTCCGTTTCACTTACAACAAGTTGGAGATGTCGAAGCGTCTCAAGAGTTATCTGCTTGGGACCGTTGGTAGGGAGGAGAGGAACATCCGTCATAAAATCAGGACCAATGGTGTTCCAAACAGATCTGTGTCCTCAGTTCCTCCCCCCATTTCAATTGTTGTGCTGCCATCTACCTCGGCCGATCCTTCGATCCCATTAAATGAGGATATTTCAGGATGGAAGGATGTTATATCTTCTCCCCCTTTGTCTGTTCAAAGGTCATTTTCACCTCCTGCAAGTTCCTAGGGCGAATCAGTGGAGGACGACGGTCTTTAGAAGTGGGTGCGTTTCTCAGAAGCCTGCCCGTTAGAACTTCGGTGAGCTTTCTTAAGGATCTCCTTCCTTCGCATGTTTTTTGCAAAGGGGATCTGGTCAGACAAGGATTCAGCTGCACTGCGTCAGATGTCTGTTATACATAAAGTCGTTGGCCTTAGTCATGGTTTAATGCAGGTAAAAACTTTAACTATTTTCGTTTGATTTATGCTTTTGGTTTACGTTCGCTCTACTAACACTTAGCTATTTTTTCCTTTGTAATTCTTACCTTTTTGATGTCTGGGAAGCTAACCGACTTTATGATGATGTCCTCGCTGAACGAGAGCATCTAAAATAGGTTGAGGCTGAGTTGCGACAAGTTAACGCCCATTCGACTGCTGACTTGAACGTGGTTGCAATTGATTGGGTGAAGCTGGAAGAATCTCTTATGGAAGCGGAGATGGTAGCCGAAGCAAGTGGGTAAAATCTGGTAATAGTTGAAAGGAAGTTGGCTGAGGCTGAGGCTAAGTTGTCCGCAAAAGAGATGAGGTTGACCTCAACCGAGGCAACTTTGGATAAGGTGAAAGAGCGAGAAACTGGTCTCGAGGTTCAGTACCAAAACATTGCCAATAAGGCTGAGAAAATGGCCCATTCTTTGGGTTTTCGCGATGCTAAGTCTGACTATACTCCTCGCATTCCTCTCGTTCCTCTTCCTGAAGATTCTGTTGACTGTGAGGCAGAGGCCCGTGCTGACCCCATAATAGAGACCATTGGGGCCACCTTAGAGGTTCGTGCTGAAGCTACTCACGAAGCGGAAACTTAGCCTCTGTGTTTTTTCCTTTGTAATTCTTACCTTTCTGTTTTATACTCTCTATTTTCCTTTTAATGAAGCGGTCTTTTTGCAATATATGTTTCATATCTTTTCTATCGATAATAACTTATCATTCCTCCGAGAGTATACTTAGCAAAAAAAATTACCAAGAAACTCCTATGCTTTCTAATAATTAATGTGATTTTTTAGAGTTATCTTTGTCTGTTCAAAGGTCATTTTCACCTCCTGCAAGTTCCTAGGGCGCATCCGTGGAGGACGACGATCTTTAGAAGTGGGTGCGTTTCTCGGCAGCCCGCCCGTTAGAACTTCGGTGAGCTTCCTTAAGGATATCCTTCCTGCGCATTTTTTTTGCAAAGGGGATCTGGTCAGACATGGATTCGGCTGCACTGCGTTAGATGTATGTTATACATAAAGTCGTTGGCCTTAGTCATGGTTTAATGCAGGTAAAAACTTTAACTATTTTCGTTTGTTTTACGCTTTTGGTTTACGTCCGCTCTACTAACAGTTAGCTATTTTTTCCTGGAAAGCCGTGACTTATCATAACGGGCTTCATGTGGATTTACGTGCTATGGAGCTCCAATTGACGAGCTGCATGAGTGAGGTCTGGGAAGCTAACCAACTTTATGATGAGGTCCTCGTTGAATGAGAGCGTTTAAAATGGGTTGAGGCTGAGTTGCGATAAGTTAACGCCCATTTGACTGCTGACTTGAACGTGGTTGCAACTGATTGGGTGAAGCTGGAAGCATCTCTTATGGAAGTGGAGATGGTAGCCGAAGCTTGTGGGCAAAATATGGTAATAGTTGAAAGGAAGTTGGCTGAGGCTGAGGGCTAAGTTGTCCGCAACAGAGATGAGGTTAACCTCAACTGAGGTAACTTTGGATGAGGTGAAAATGCCGGAAACTGGTCTCGAGGGTCAGTACCAAGACATTGCCAATAAGGCTGAGAAAATGGCCTATTCTTTGGGGTATCGCGTGCTAAGTCTGACTATACTCCTCGCATTCCTCTCGTTCCTCTTCCTGAAGATTCTGTTGATTGTGAGGCAGAGGCCCATGCTGACCCCATAATAGATACCATTGGGGCCACCTTAGAGGTTCGTGCTAAAGCTACTCACGAAGGGGAAACTTAGCCTCTGTGTTTTTTCCTTTGTAATTCTTACCTTTCTGTTTTATACTTTCTATTTTCCTTTTAATGAAGCGGTCTTTTTGCAATATATGTTTCATATATTTTCTATCGATAATAACTTATCATTCATGCGAGACAATACTTAGCAAAATTTTTTACCAAGAAACTCCTATGCTTTCTAATAATTAATGAGATTTTTTAGAGTTATCTTTTTAGCTAATTTCTAAAAGGTAATGTTGTAAAGAGTTTAGCTCCCCTTTGTTTACCTAGGCAAGAGTATGTTTACCTATTTTGGCCATTTATGCTTTCCATCAGTTTAGGTTGGAGTTCCCTTTCCGATTGCGATGTAATGGGTTCATTCTCTCTTCTGTTTGTTGTTATTATTTTATGATGGAATGGACCCATTTGGAGTCACCTACTTCAATTGTTTTATTCTTCTTTCCTTTTGAGAGTAGGTTTATGGGATATCCCTCAAGGACTCTTCATGTCCCTAGATTTTCCTTTGGAAGTAGGACTTACTAACTGCCTCTCCCAGAGACTTTTTATGCTCTTAGTTCCTTCTGAGAGTAGAACTTATGAACTGCCCCTCCCAAAAACTTTTTTAGGCCCTCAGTTCCTTCTGAGAGTAAGGCTTATGAACTACCCCTCTCAAGGACTTTTTTAGGCCCTTAGTTCCTAATGAGAGTAGGACTTATAAACTGCCACTCTCAAGGACCTTTTTAGGCTCTTAGTTCATTTTGAGAGTAGGACTTATGAACTGCCCCTCTCAAGGACTTTTTAGGCCCTTAGTTCCTTCTGAGAGTAGGACTTATGAACTGCCCCTCCCAATGAACTTTTTAGGCCCTTAGTTCTGTTATTAGTAGTAGTCCGGCTGAGGAGAGAAGTTCGACGCTACTGTTTTTGCATGAAAAACTTTTGAGGAAGAAGTATAGGAAATATGTCTTATTATAATGGGTCTTTTACATCCTTTATACAAAATATTTTTTTTGATGAATTGGGTTCCATGGTTTCTACAATTTTCCGTTCCTTCACCCATTTCCAAGTGGTAATAACCGCTTCCTCTTATTTTACGGATGATGAATGGTCCTTCCCATGTTGGCCAGAGCTTTCCTTCCATTTGGAAGATTTTTCTGAGGACCAGTTCTCCTGTCTGGAATCCACATTTCCTCACTTTTTTCAGAAAATAAGATCTCATTTTCATATTGTAACGGGTCATTTTGATCAGGGCTGCTTCTCTTCTTCCCTCTAGTTCATCGAGATCTTTTATCATGAGCTCCCCATTTTGTTATTTGTTTAGTTCGAACATGATGGTAGGGCTTCCAATTTCTATGGGGATGACCACTTCTGCTATGTATGATAATACAAATGGGGTTTCTCCGTTTGTTTCTCTCAGGGTCGTTCTATATGCCCATAGGAATGCGGGTAGCTCTTCTACCCATTTCCCTTTTATGGATTCTAGATGTTTCTTCAGGTTATCAAGTATGGCTCAGTTTGATTTTCAGGTCTTTACAAAAAGTTCTTACCAACTTCCCGGTAAACTGAAGTCTGTTATCAAAAATCAAGATCTGGGGGATTCCATACCTGTACACTAGGTTCTTCTATAGGAACTCTTTTATCTCTTCTTCCTGAATTCTAGCAAAAGCTTCAGCCTCGATCCACTTAGTGAAATAGTTTGTTGCCACTAACAAGAAGCGTGTCTAGCAGGCGCCATGGGGAGCGATCCAATAATGTCTAAGGCCCATTCCATGAATGGCCAAGGACTAACCACTGTTTTAAGTTCCCGAGGGCCATTTTTGCTACGGGCGCAAAACACTGACACTTATCATATTTTGTTGCATACTATTTGGCATCTTGATGCATTTGGGCCAGTAGTATCCTTCATTCATGATTTTTTGGGCTAATGATCTTCCCTCGGTATGATTTTCGCATATGCCCTCATAAATTTCTGCTAGTACATACTGAGGTATGGTCCTGTAAACATTTTCTTATATAGTAACCCGTTAACCATTGTGTACTTGATACTTCATTGTCATGTCTTTTTGGCAAGTAGTTTATCTTCAAGAAGCATCCCATTTTTGAGCAAACAGATTATGTTGTCCTGCCAACTAGACTCCCATTCAATTTCTACATCGGCCACGTTGGTTAATGGGAGCGAGATGCTTGGTTCTTTCAGAACTTCTACGGGGACGTTCCTTCTATTAAAGAAGTGTAATGAAGATCTCGGGTTTGCTAGGGCATCAACATGCCCGTTCTCCACTCTTAGAATTTGCTGGATTCTGTAATCTTTTAACATTTTGAGATCCTTCGCTTGTTGTAAGTATTTTATGATCCGCTCATCCTTTGTTATATATTCTCCCATGACTTGTTTTACGATCAACGTGGAATCGCATAAAATCTTAACTATAGTTACCTCATATTCTTATAGCAGGGATGTTCCTGCGATCAGTGCTTCATACTCTGTTTCATTATTTGACGCACTAAATTCGAAGGAGATAGAATGCCCCAATGTTTCCCCAAAGGGAGTTTGCGCCATCTCCTCTGCTCCTACTCCACTATTGTCCAACTTCCCCTCCTGTGAAGTCGGCTACGAAGTCTGCTAATACTTTTCCTTTTATTGATGCTTGAGGCTCATAGTTGATGTCATATTGGTTCAACTCAATTGACCCCATTTTGTTGTTCTTCTGCTTGCCTCTGTTGAGTTCAGAAGGCTTTTAATGGGAGATTCGATCAATACTTTGATGTTGTGGCTTTAAAGTAGGGGTCGTGCTGCAGTTACAACTACTAATACTAGTTTCTCCATCCGTTTATACCTTGTCTCTGTCACTACAAGGCTTTTACTTACAAATTATACATGGTTATATTTCCTTTGTTCTTTTTTTATTAGTACTGCACTGACTGCCCCCGTTGAGATGGTTATGTATAACAGAAGTTGTTCGTCGGGAATAGGTTTGGAGAGTAGGGGGTAATCAAGTACTCTTTTATTTTTGTAAACGCTTCTTCACAATCTTCATTCCAACCGCTCACAGAATTTTTCCGCACCCTTTCAAAATAAGGTTTGCATCTGTCCGTTTACCTGGAAATGAACATGTTTAGGGCGACCAATCTTCAAGTTAACCCCTAAATTTCTTTGAGGTTCCACGGGGACCTCATTTCTATAATTTCCTTCACTTGGTCCAGGTTTACCTTGATTCCCCGTTGTGTAATTAGATGTCCAACGAACTTTCGCGCTAACACCTCAAAAGTGCATTTCTCCAGGTTTAGCTTCATGGAATTTTGCCTTAGAACAGAGAAGGCTTCTTCAAGATCCTGAATGTGGTGTCCCCGCTTCTTACTTTTAACCAACATGTCATCGACGTAGACTTCCATATTCTTTCCAATTTGCTCATGAAAAACTTTATTCACCAACCTTTGATAAGTTGCGCCAGCAGTCTATAGCCCAAATGGCATGACTTTGTAGTAATAGACTCCATACTCAGTAATGAAAGAAGTGTTTTCCTGATCGGGTTGGAACATCCTTACCTGATTGTAACCTAAGTAAGTGTCCATGAAGCTGAGCAGTTCGTGACCAGAAGTGAGATCTGCCATCTGATATATCCTTGGTAGCGGGTATTCGTCTTTGGGGCGTGCTTTATTTAGGTCAGTGAAGTCGACGCAGATTCTCCACTTTCCATTCTTTTTCGCACCATTACTACGTTAGCGAGCCATTCGGGGTGTTCACCCATCTGATGAACCTACTGCTAATAGCTTCTCAACTTCTTCTTTGATCGTTTGATTCCTTTCAGGGGCGAAACTTTTTTTTTTGTTTCATAGGTTTCATAGTCAGATTAGAGTTTAACATATGGCAGATGATTTCCTCTAAGATGCATGGCATTTCCTGCGCTGCTGTCACGAACACATCTTTGTTTTCCCTTAGAAATTCTATCAACTTCTTTTTCTCACTATCTTCAAAATGGGTACCAATGTTTGTTATCTTATTGGTCCCTTTCTCTAAGAATACGGGATCTGTTTCCTCTCTCGCCTCAAACCTCGGGTCATCCTACCCATCTCCCTGTAATTTCTATAGATCCAGATGTCCCTCGACCTTTTTTGTAGCTTTTTTCTTTGCAGATTCTAAAGTGGTTACTGATTAGATACGAGTCATGGCCTGGTCGCCTTTCATTGTTTTCACTTATTCTGGGGATGGGTATTTCAACACTTGGTAGAATGTTGAGGGTACAACATTCATTTTGTGGAGCCAAGTCCTTCCTAGGATTGCGTTGTACGAGGAAGTTGTTCCCAACACCATGAATTCGATCCTATGGTTAAACGGGTGTGCGCTAACTGGGAGCGTTAGGGTTCCTTTTGAATAGATAATGACTCCATTGAAACCGATCAACGGTTGTGATGTTCCTTGTAATTTTTTATCACCCATGGACATTTTCCCCACGATTGCCCGATATAAGATGTTCACTGTGCTTCCGTCGTCTACCAAGACTCTCCTTAACAAGCAGTTGCCAACCTGAATTGAAATGACGAGGGCATCGTTGCGGTGCTCATCATTTTCTAGATCAGAGTTGCCGAACATAATCGGCGAGTCCCCGTTGCTAATTGAGTGCTTCAGCTGATGTCTTTCTAATGTTGCCCACTAGCAGTATATATTTTTTTCCTTTTTTATCGTCTCTTCTTGCTCAGCTAATGCTATAACCGTGTCGACGATACAGAGGGGTTGTTTCCCCTTATCCTTCATATCTTCTCCCCGGTTGTTTTTCTCAACCTCGTATTTCTGCTCAACTCTCTTCACAAATTGGGTAAGGTACCATTCTTTGATCAATTGTTCAATATAGCCTTTGAACTGGAAGCAATCCTACGTGTAATGTTCGTTGCTCTTATAATAAGAGCAATATTTGTCTTTATCTTTGTAGCTAGGTTCTCTAGTGAGCAGGGCTGGTCTTTTCATCTAAGGTTTATCTTTGATTGTCTCTAGTATTTGGTTGACTGAGATGGTCAACGACGTGTAGACCTTGTCCCTCAGGTGGATTATGTCAAAATCGCACATCCGTTGGGAATTCTTGTTCTGTTGGGCCTTCTTTCCATCGACTCTTTTTGTTTCATCATGCTTCCTCCCTTCAGGTCTTGGGCTCCTCTCCCGCTTCCGAGATTCTTCTTCCTTCCGTTCATTCGTTCTTCATATACTTATCTTCTCTTCCACTAATGTAATATAAGCCGTTGAAAATCCTCTGCCATGTAAATGGGCTTTACTTTGAACATGTCCTCAAAGAAAGGTGATTCTGGGTCAAGACCTCGTCGGAAGGACAATCTGGCGAATCGGTCATCGCAGTTCTCGACTTTGACCATTTTGTCATTAAAGCGGTGGGTGTACTCCCGCAAGGACTCCCCTTCCTTGGTATAGATCTTCATCAGGTGTTTCGAGTCTTTTATTACGGTACAGTACATTGAGTATTATTCTATAAAAATGGAGGACATGATAGCGAAGGTCGTGATCGAGTCAATCCGTAAGGAGTGGTACTACTTCAAAGCTGTCCCATCTAAACTGGTAGGGAACATTCTACACATCAGCTTGTCGTCGTGTTGGTACAGCTCCATGTCTTGTCTGAATCGTCGGAGATGGTCTACAGGATCAGACTTTCCCTCATAACATTTGAACCTGGGCGCGGTGAATTTTTTGGGTACGAGTGTTGCTATAACTTCCGGGCCTAACAGTACCCTGATAAGAGAGTCAAGGTCCCTCTTTCCCATACTCCCGAGATTTCTTATCTCCATCATTTTTTGGTTGAACAGCTCCTCGACTTCTTCTTTTTACATGATTGAGGGTCACCAAACCTCTCCCGTAGTTTCCTTCACAATGTTTTACGATTGGACTTCTTCTTCTCATCATATGCTTCTGTCGTTTTCGCGGTCCCCTTGCATTTCGTCTCATTGGTCGCCCTCAGAGGGGGTTTCCCATTTGTCATCATTCACCCGTTGGCTCACTTCTGCTCATGTTTTCACAAGTTCTTGTTGTAGTGTGTTGATTTTCTCTTGCACATTCTGCCATGCATTATGCATCGCTTCAGTATTCCTTCTTTCGATCTCGTACATCCCGTTAAAGATCGTCTCTAGCATTTCCGTGGGCGGAAATTCTGCCATGCTTGTCTTCATTTCTGGACATATTGTTTTCATTTAGATTCGCATTGGATTCGGTTCTAGGCATGTTTATGATTTTGCAGGGTAGGTCTCTTGAGCCTTTTTCTCAGGCTCTCAATGAAAGCACCAAAATGTAAAGGTTTTTTCTCGTCCTCTTTAAGATTAAGAGAAAAATGTATTAATGTGGATAAAATTTGTATTAATGTTAGTGAAACATAAAGAAATGTTTGATAATCTAAAAGTTCTCTAGAGTTCCAAGTGTACCATTTTATTGAATAGATTGGCATTATATATACCTCCCCAATTGCATGAGTTTAATTAAAAATAGCTAATTAATAATAAATATCAGATGAGGTCAAGCCTATGATAACACTCATTCGTGGGATCCCCTTTGATCTTTATCTTACATCTGCCACACTCAGCCTCCCATAAATCGCTACCACATGGCAGTTCCCTGTGGTTTCGAGTCAATTAGTTAGAACCACTTGGATACTTACCAATCTTTCTTGTCCAAGTAATGCAGTTTACCTGGTCAATCAAAACCACTTAACTGTCAATCTGAACTCCCCTTATGTTCTGATGTTCTGTCTAAGGGGTAATGATTCCCCGTTCTCGAGATGTCGATTCTCATTCTTGAAGCGATGATATCTCATTCTCAATATGTCAATTCCCATTCTTGAAATGATGATCTCCATTTCTCGAGATGTCAGTTCTCGTTCTAGAGGCGATGATTTCTCATTCTTGAGATGTCTATTCTCATTCTGGAGGCAATGATCTCCCGTTCTCGAGATGTAGGTTCATGTTCTTGAAGTGACGATCTCCCGTTCTTGAGATTTTCACGACTTCAGCCAGTCATCCGTTTCTGCTTTCTCGACGCTTCTCATGAGTCCTGGGTGAATCCCTTTTGTTTCACGTGGCAGTGAAGTACTTTTTATCTATTAAAAAAAAAGCTCTATCAGTTATCAATTTGGCTGAACTATTAGCAGTTCATCAACTAAAATACAAATAATAGAAATACAATCATATAACTCCTTTAAAACGTCTTTAAAGACACTAAAAGTAGCCACATAAGAGTAACACAAGGACCAAAAAATATAGCTAGACGTTTCAATCTCCCGATTCAGCAGAAAAAGTGATCCCATAGCTCTAACTATGTCTATAACAGCTGCACAAGTTGCATTAAGGAGGGAGGCAATAGGGTTCAAGGAGACCCAGCCACCTCTAATATATTCACCACAATGTTCCCTACATATCTAGCCTCCAACCAATCTATTCAAATCTGGGAGAGAGGAGCAGTTAACATTAATTTTAATATATCTTTCACCAGGTGGTAACCATCTGTTTTTGCCTCTATGGTCATCAAATTGAAATAACTTCTGGATATGGGATTTGGGCCTTTAGAGATTTGATTAAACAAGATGGAGCATCGTTCCTTTGACTATTTGGCACATAAGAATCATTCCCAGAGAGCCTCCATTTCAAAATGGTACTTTCAATAGATGGAGTTATGCCTCTAGAAACACATTCATTATGGGTTAGCCAAATCATCCAAAAACCATCAGCCAGAAATCATAAAGTGTGGGACCTATCAGCACGATAATAAAATTTGCATAACATAAAATTCCAGATTAAATAAAATGCGTCACCTCGAATCCTGTCCATTCTAAATTGAATGTTTGAAGCAAACCAAAAAACCTTTGTAAATGGGCAATGGATAAAGAGATGAATAATGGATTCATCCTTTTCGTTGCACATATGGCATATTGAATTATCAATTCTGCATTTATTTTTAAGGAGAGTGTCCTACGTAGGGAGACACCCTTTAAGACATCTCCACACGAAAAATTTGATTTTTGGGGCAACATCCAATTTCTAGATTGAGGACAAATATTAGGGTCATTTTTTAGTATGCCATCACCATCACTCCTACCCTCGTACAAACCAGAACCAAATTGTGTTACTGCTAATTTGTATCATGTACCCAGTGTGTCCTCTCCATATTTCTGAAAGTCCCACCAATAAAAGTCTGCAACCGGTATTGGATTGAGGGGGATTCTAAGTATGATAGTTGCACCTTCCTGATTGAACACCCTGCACAATTTCCAAATATCCTAGTCCATTTGGTTAGCAATGAGTAAGTCTGAGACTACCATAACCTCATCATTAGTAGGGGATTGAACTTTCAACACGTTGTATCTTGGAATCTAGGGATCAATCCATACTTTAATTAACCGCCCATCACTAATTTTCTTTAATACACCCAAATCAAGGAGATGCTTTCCCCCATAGAATGAATGCTTCTCCAGCCCTAAGAGGCATTACCTTGAGATTTTGCAAGTGTGAAATCAGAATTTTGAAAATATTTATGCTTAAACATGTGGGCAAGTAAGCTATGTGGATTGGTCAATATCTTCCACCCATTCTTAGCTAATAAAGCTTTATTCATACAAACTAGGTCCCTGAAATTGAGACCCTTCCTTCTTTGATTTCGTTAAAGAATTCCATGAAGACCAATGGATCTTCTTCCTTGAGGGTGTAGATCCCCACCAAAATCTTGCCATTATTCTCTCCAAATCCTTAATAAGAGAGTCTGGCATCTTAAAGCATCTCATCGTATAAATTGGGAGTGCCAACGTGACCGCTTTAAGTAAATTTTTCTTTTTAGTATAGGATAGGAATTGTTCTGTCCATCGATTCACCTTATAATCAGGCTTCTTCCGAATATCATAAAAAACAAGCTTCTTTGGTGCTTTCATTGAGAGCCTGAGAAAAAGGTTTAAGAGACCTACCCTGCAAAATCATAAACATGCCTAGAACCAGATCCAATACGAATCTAAATGAAAATAATATGTCCAGAAACGAAGACAAGCATGGCAGAATTTCCACCCATGGAAATGCTAGAGATGATCTTTAACGGGATCTACGAGATGGAAATAAGGAATACTGAAGCGATGCATAATGCATGGCAGAATGTGCAAGAGAAAATCAACACACTACAACAAGAACTTGCGAAAACATGAGCAGAAGTGAGCCAACGGGTGAATGATGACAAATGGGAAACCCCCTCTGAGGGCGACCAATGAGACGAAATGCAAGGGGACCACGAGAACGACAGAAGCATACGATGAGAAGAAGAAGTCCAATCGTAAAACATTATGAAGGAAACTACGGGAGAGGTTTGGTGACCCTGAATCATGTAAAAAGAAGAAGTCAATGAGCTGTTCAACCAAAAAATGATGGAGACAAGGAATCTCGGGAGTACGGGAAAAAGGGACCTTGAGTCTCTTATCAGGGTACTGTTAGGCCCGGAAGTTGTAGCAACACTCGTACCTAAAAAATTCACCGCGCCCAGGTTCAAATTTGATAAGGGAAAGTCTGATCCTGTAGACCATCTCCGATGATTCAAACAAGACATGGAGCTGTACCAACACGATGACAAGCTGATGTGTAGAATGTTCCCTACCAGTTTAGATGGGACAGCTTTGAAGTAGTACCACTCCTTACGGATGGACTCGATCACGACCTTCGCTATCATGTCCTCCATTTTTATAGAATAATACTCAATGTACCGTACCATAATAAAAGGCTCGAAACACTTGATGAAGATCTCTACCAAGGAAGGGGAGTCCTTGCGGGAGTACACCCACCGCTTCAATGATAAAATGGTCAAAGTCAAGAACTGCGACGACTGATTCGCCAGATTATCCTTCCGATGAGGTCTTGACCTGGAATCGCCTTTCTTTGAGGACATGTTCAAAGTAAAGCCCATTTACATGGCAGAGGATTTTCAACGACTTATATTACACTAGTGGAAGAGAAGATAAGTATGTGAAGAATGAATGAACGGAACGAAGAAGAATCTCGGAAGCGGGAGAGGAGCCTAAGACCTGAAGGGAGGAAGCATGATGAAACAAAAAGAATCGATGGAAAGAAGGCCCAACAGAACAAGAATTCCCAATGGATGTGCGATTTTGACATAATCCACCCGAGGGACAAGGTCTACATGCCGTTGACCATCTCAGTCAACCAAATACTAGAGACAATCAAAGATAAACCTTAGATGAAAAGACCAGCCCTGTTCACTAGAGAACCTAGCTACAAAGACAAAGACAAATATTGCTTTTATTATAAGAGCAACGAACATTACACGTAGGATTGCTTCCAGTTCAAAGGCTATATTGAACAACTGATCAAAGAATGGTACCTTACCCAATTTGTGAAGAGAGTTGAGCAGAAATGCGAGGTTGAGAAAAACAACCGGGGAGAAGATATGAAGGATAAGGGGAAACAGAGATACCCGAGCATTTACCAAAGCCACCACAATTTGATATGTTTAAGATTGCAACCAACTGTCTTTGTAAAGTGGAAGGAGTATTTGGGGAGAAGCACATATAATACTTTTGAAAATTAACCTTCTACCCCGAGGACTCTTCATATAGTTTAAGAATATATAGAAATAAGGAACTTGTAATCCACCAAAAAGACTCATATTGGCTATCCACTTCTAGATTAGGATTATCAAGGTGTCTTGCTTCCTTATCATCATTTAAAATGTCATGTCATGCTCCATGTGGAATGCCATGTAGCATGCCACGTCGTCTCCATGTGGGGTGATATGTTGGACTCCACACCATCCTCCATATAGGCTACCACGTTGGATGCTACATCATGTTCCACGTAGGATGCATGTTGGACGCCACATCATGCTCCATGTGGACTGCCGTGTTAGACGCCACGACATGCCCCATGTCGGTTGCCATGTTGGACGGCACACCATGCTCCATGTAGGCTGGCATCATCCACGTCATACCCCATGTCCTTTGAGCTTGTGAAACCGGATCCTCACCATTCCCTCCCTCTTGAGAGAGATTTGTTCTCAAATCGTCACCTACATCAAACGAAAACAAGTTAGTTACATTAAATTTGGCACTTACATTGTACTCACCGGGAAGATTAAGCTTGTAAGTATTGTCATTGATTTTTGCAAAGACATGGAATGATCCATCCCTTTTAGTTAGGAAATTTGATTTCCTTTATGTTGGAAACCTTTCCTCAGGCATGTTCTCACAAACCTAAACTCCAAGTTGCAAAACAAACTTTAAACGCCCCTTATTCGCTTGCTTATAATATTGCGCATTCTTACTTTCAATGTTAGCTCGAACCTTCGCATGTGAAACATTACCAAAATCTTGTTTGTACCGAATGACATATGAAAATGTCTCAATGAACTCTACCCAATGAGCATGTATTTTATTCATCTTGTATTGCTCCTTTAAATGCTTCAAGGACTCATAACCGGCGTGAATCACGAACATCACATTAGTGCAACTCCCACCATCGATAATCACACTACATGCTTTGCCTTGAACATGACATCTTGTATGGAACAAGTTGTCTCGTTGCTCCTCATGGCATTCCTCTTTCAATTAGGTGTTAAGAGCACGTCTTGTAACCAAAACATCACCCCTAATCGTTTTCTCAATGCTTCCTTCACTATCACTCTCTGATTCAGGCATCTCCTCCTCATCATTATCTCCACTTTGGTTTGACATTGCTGCAATAGATTGTTAGAAACAAAGAAAAAAAATATTCAAGGACCTCATCAGCACCCTCTCACGTGTTTGCACTCAAAAGATTGAGGTTCACTCAATTTTCTTTCCACTCGTGTTTTAACTCTATATAATCGGCTTTTACCTTCTGATTTTCTCACACACTCTTGCCTTTTATCGCTCTTAGTTTTCTCTTTCGGTTCTTGATCAAACTAACAAACGAATCTAGAATTTTCAAGTAACAACCAAAAGACTTAAACAAATCAAACACTATGAGAAGATCAGGAAAGGAAACAACTAAGGGATAACATTTGAGATAAGGTAACAAAAGGAGATCAACTTATACTATCTTTTTTTCTTACAGAATATAAGACATGATAAGATAAGGTATGGATAAGATAAGGTAAGATAAGATAAGATATGATAAGGTATGATAACATAAGATAAGATATGGGAATAAGGATAAGGATAACAATGGATAAGAGTTCAAATTTAAATTGAAATTCAAATAGAATTTAAATTCAAATTCAAATTAAAGATGAGGAAAAGGATAATAGAATTTAAAATATAGAGATAAGATATGGATAAGATGTGATAAGATGATTAGATGATTTGATTATTAGATGATAAGATAGTAAGATGATGAAAATTCAGATTTTTAGGTAAAACGATGCAGAAACATTAATGATCTCAAACATGGATGTAAACGATAGAATTTGGCTTCTAACTTTGAAAGAACATCATAGGAAATGAAAATCAGTTCGATTTGATATGCAACAATGCTCATTTAGACCCCCGAATAAAAGGTTATGATTGTCAGATACACCGTCAAAATTAGGAAAACAAATCAGAATTGAATCTGACTCTAGAGAACCAAAAGCTCTGATACCAAATTATATAAACCCACTAGGCGACCTGCCCTAGGAACCCATTAATAATGATGGTTTAAGAACCCAAGGATCGATTTTAAAGAAGAAGAAACCCTGACCCGTTTTCTATGATACAAAGAGAATCTTAGATATAAGACCTAAGATCCAAATTGATGCTTCGAAAAGAACCAAATGTATGGTTTAGACGTCACACTCAAGAACAAGAAGGAAAAGTGACTGATAAGTCTAGGTTTTAGACCCCACAAGAATATTCTTGATAAGTTTGAAAATTTTTAAAAAGAACTAAAGAGAAATCTCTCACAAAGAAATTATATTGATCAAAGTTGTTTAATACATAGTGAAACCATGCTTAAATAGAACTAGAAGCCTGGAGTCATAAAGTGTATAAATAATCTAAACTAATTTTTATCTATGAATTGCAATAAATAAGGAACTTGCATTCACCTAAAAGACTCATATTGGATGTCCACTTCTAGGTTAGGATTGCCAAGGTGTTTTGTTTCCTTGTCATCATTTAAAATGTCATGTCATGCTCCATGTGGAATGCCATATTGAACGCCACATCATGCTCCATGTGGAATGCCATGTAAGATCCATGTGGGCTGCCATGTTGGACGCCACGACATACCCCATGTGGGCTGCCATGTTGGACGCCACGACATACCCCATGTCGGCTGCCATGTTGGACGCCACGACATACCCCATGTAGGCTGGCATAATCCACGTCATAGTCCACGTCTTGCTCCACGTCCTTTGAGCTTGTGCAACCGGATCCTCATATGTGCAATTCTATATTTATAGTGGAGTAGCAATGTAATTAATAAATAAAATTATTTAATTAAAGAGTTTAATTAATAATCTGGTTTATTGGAGCTTAGGATTATAGGTCCATGGTCCCTAAGTTACCTCTATACTACGACGTCTAGGGTGTGAGTATCTCAGGACATGAGAAAATGGCTGACTTGTAAAAAAAAAATTATTCTGGGGCAACTACATAATTATGAGATAATTATGTATGATAAATTAATTAATATATTTAAATATAATTTTTGGAAATGATATATAAATAATTATCGATTTTTTTTAATTATCGATAAGTGAGACAGAATATCTAATTTTTGAAATTAGATAATTAAATTATTATTATATAATAATTTAAATCAACTAAACCTGCTATTTGTGAAATAATAGATAAGTTAGTTGATAGGGTTAATCCGATATGTGAATTTTGAATTAACTGATATCTAATAATTATTTGATTAAAATAAATATTTAATTTACAGTAATTGCCACATGTCAATCACTGATAGGGTATCAGTAATTGACATGTGACACTGCAGTTGTGCACAATTACAGTGGATCCCACTACAGTAGGTAATTTTATAATTAAATATTATTTCAGTTTATCTCTAAAAAACTGACACGCCATTATCTAGAATATGTACAGATATTCTTCTAATGGGCTAAGTAGTTGAAAAGAATAGGAGAGAATCATTTGATGAGATTATCAGTTAGTCAATCAAGAGTTGAATTGAGAATACGATTGGTGTTAGAGAGATTTTCTTATGTGATTAAACGTTAATCAAATCTTTAAAAGAATAATCTCACTAAAATCCTTCTCAGTAAATCTCTAGATCTCATGTGTTGAGAACATCTAGAGACAAAAAAAAGTGTCTTGTAATATTCTACGTGCCCACACATGTCATGGCCTGTTAAGGATTGACTTGAAAGATCTTTGTGTGGCTCTCGGAGTCTACTGATCGTTAGAACGATTTCGTGAGAACGGAGGATCAATCATTTTTACAATGACACTTGATATAGACTACAAGAGGTATATGATTCCTAACATTATATATTGTAGATTTAACTAATAAATATATAATGGATCATGACTAATTGAAAAAAAAATTTCAATAAAAGTTTTTATTTGGTTATCGTGACGTTGCGCAAGTTTTGTTTTATTAAAAGATTCAATTTTTTTATTCAAAGTTTTATTTTTTTAAAAGGCCAAGCGCTTCCACCGCGCACGCGCCGCGACGATCAGCAAGCCCATGCGCATGCGTATCACGATGAGGTAAAACAAAATTAAGAATAATGAAGTTTCCAAGGAACGCGTGAGTAACCCAGAAACGAGGCAACGATGATACATTATCTCATTATTTGAAAATATTTATGACATTTCTTGCACAACACTTAATGTTTTGTAGAATAAAAGAGGATCCTGAATTGATGAAAGTAGATCAAGAATAGCCGTTCTCTAAAAAAACAGGGCGCGTGCTGAGGGTATTCATTGCACATCGACGAACATCGTTGAAATGCAATTGGGGGGGCAAATGAACAAGTAAAAAATACTTCACTGCCACGTGAAACAAAATGGATTCACCCAGGACTCATGAGAAGCGTCGAGAAAGCAGAAACATATGACTGGTTCAAGTCGCGAAACATCTAAAAAACGGGAGATTGTTACCTCAAGAACGAGAACCTACATCTCGAGAATGGGAGTCATCACCTGCAGAACGGGAACAGACATCTCGAAAACAGGAAATTATTACCTCTAAAATGAGAACTAACATCTCGAGATTGGGAGATCATCGCTTCAAGAATGGGAACCGACATCTCGAGAACAAGGAATCATTACCCCTTGGACAAAACATGAGAACGGAAAGGGGAGTTCAGACTGACAGTTAATTGGTCGTGATTGATTGGGTAAGCTGCATCACTTGGACAAGACATATTGGCAAGTCTCCAAGTGGTTTTGACTAATTGGCTCGGAACCACAGAGAATTGCCATGTGGTAGCAATTAATGCGCGACAAAGTGTGACAGATGTAAGATAAAAAAAAAAAGAGATCTCACGAATGGGTGTTATCCTAGATCCGATCTCATCCGATATTTTTATTATTATTTAATTATTTTTAATTAAACTCATGCAATTGGAGGTATATATAAAGTCAATCTACTCAATAAAACGATACACTTGGAACTCTAGAAGACTTTTGGATTATCAAACATTTATTTACATTTCACTAACACTAATACAAATTTTATCCACATTAATACATTTTCCCCTTAATCTTGAAGAGGACGGGAATATTGCTCAGAATATTGCTCACACCAAAAGAGTATGTACTGTTTCTGGAAAGTAAGGAAGACTTCACTTCTGTTATTTGGTTTTATTTGATTAATTGGAACATAGAGTAGAGTAGAAATTTTATTACTAAGTTACTTTCTTTTTATTTATTCCACATTCTATATACTTTTAGTTTTCATGGATAAACCAAACGTTTGATTCCTAAAAATATAAGATTTTCTCAATACTGGACAAATTTAATTTAATTAAATTAACAGTTTTGCCCCTCTTTGATACTTTGAATTTTATCAGATCCATCCCCTTTTTAGTCCAAATAAATTTATGGCACGTTTACTAAATTTTAGATTAAGAATTTAGATTAATGATTTGAATTCTAGATCTTGAATTTGGATTTTAAATTTATAATATTATGTGTATTATGAATTTGAATATTTGGATTATGTCATATTAGGTAAGTTTATTATAAAGCTCTTTAATTAAAAATGTTACTCTTTTTTACAATATTTAGGTGTCGGGTTGGGGTTGGCGTCGGCGTCGGGGTCAAGGTTGGGATTGGGGGCCTGGTCTAAGTCGGGGTTGGGGTTTGAGTTCAGGATCAGGCCAGGATCCGGGTTCGGGTCAGGGTCAGGACCCGGGTTCATATCACGGTTGGGGTCTGAGTCGGGGTCTGGGTTTGGGTCAGGGGTCGGGTCGAAATTGGGGTTTGGGCCCGAGTCCGGGTCAAGGGTTCAGGTTGGGGTCTGGGTCAAAGGTTCGGGTTCAGGTTCGCATTGGGGTCGAGGTCGGGGTTCGGGTTCACGTTAGGATCGAGGTCGGGGTTCGGGTTTGGGGCCGGGTCAAGGTCGGGATCAGGGTCTGGGGTCCGGGTCCGGGTCCAGGTCGGGGTCGGGGTCCGGGGCTGGGGCCGGATCCGGGGTCGGGTTGGGTGGAAAGAAATGAGTATTTTTACCCACAAATATTTTTGTCATCTATATTTAGAGTGTAAAATAACACTATAATTTGATAACTTTAAAAAGGTTATTTTTTACTTTTAACATTTAAAGCAATAAAGATTTGGATTTGGATTTGTAATCCCATTTTGATTTGGATTACAAATCCACAAAAACACGAATTATAAATTCAATTAAGTAATGGGTATCACATAAATTTTTTAATCCAAATCCATCAAGTAAACACTTCATTAGTTCTCGCTAATTTCACTTATTGTTTATGATACGAAACCAATAGATGAAAGTTGAGAAATTTTTATGAACATCTATTTGTGAAAGAAGATAACTATTTTAGAACTTCTCTGTTTTTAATTAAATTCAGCCTCTGTTATAAAGAAAAAGATTAATTACCCTTTTAGTTTACATTTTGTTCAGTTAAAATCAATGACCGCTAGACCGCAGAGTCTAGTGAAATGTTTTAGTGAGATCTTTATTTATCGAATGTAAATTTTAATGACTGAATACTAGACCAATGTATAATAGCAATCAATCGCTGTATACATTTTAAACTTCTTACCAGACAAAATGCCACATTTCATTAAAAAAAATCAAATAGTCCTAATTTCATTTTCCCGCTCTCATAGGTCTTCCTCTAGCAATTTCTAGTGAAACTTCTGTTCTTTTTTTCTTTCCTTCACAACTCCTAACTGTCAGCCTCAACGTAAACAGCGAGGGCAGCCAGTGCAGCCAGCGCAGCCAGTGCAGCCAGCGCAGCCAGTGCATGTGTTTGTAGTGCGTTCTTAACACCATTGTGTGTGTCAAATTATTCAAAAAGAACTAAATCAGGATACTTCTCCGGTACAGGGCATCATTTTTCAAATACCAAATTGGTACATGAGCAACATAGATCAGTGCATGATAACACAAATATAGTACATTTGATTTCAAACAAAATTAGTACATGACAACACAAACCCGTATCCCTCTATGATCCCGAGGAGGATTTTTCCCCTGATACCATAGACAAACCCGAACTCTACGTTGCCTTTAGAATGATAATCCATTACAAAACTCTTCCTCTTTAATTCCTCTTATTTTTCCACTTGGTTCTTTACAGAAACAAACAATTGAAAATACATAAACAAAATTCCTTCCTGGTAGAAAACAGATATAAAATATTAAACCATCGGATTAAATTCGACTCTACAATGGGGAGAAAAGAGTGGCTAACCCTTGATGCATTCTTATTTGAAGCTTATCATATGTCATCAGGGTACTCTGACCATAACTGAATGTCCCTTTTCCTCTGGCCAGTACCTCACCATCTGAGTCTATGATTCCTTCCTTGGTTGGGTCTTCAACGCGAGTACCAGGCTCCAATATAAAGGCTTTCACCTGCAGTTAATTTCCACGTATCCATCATTGATAACCGAAAGAGTATTACAGCAAAGATAATGATTTTTTGTATACTAACCTTAAGGTACATGACAAAGGGTGATTTAACATGGTTTCCATTATTCATTTCTGTCATCAATGATAGTAATGATAATATTGGGCACTCTCTGATAAGGATCAAGTCCAAATAACCATCTGAGAACTGCATATGAAAAGGCAAAAGAGATGCAGATGGTCAGTTTTGGACCGTTAGATATTAAAAATTGTCAACATGAATGAACATCAAGAAGTATCTTGCATGAAGAACTCTCGTATGAAGGTACGAGTTCATGAGATGCTATAGGGCTTTAGAAGAAGAGACGGACAATCATTCATGTTGGAAAATGATGCTTAAGTCCACTCAGTTAGAAACCTGTTAAATGACGCTTAAGTCCACTCAGTTAGAAACCTGTTAGTTACTTTACGGAAGTACAAAAATATCCTTAACCATTTTCTAAAAAGAACAGTTTTGGAATCTGAAAAAAGTTTAGAACAAGAGAAGAGGGCAATTTGAAATCTGAAAATGGTTTTGGGTTAGAACACTCACGGTCTAGTAAGGCCAAATCTGGTACTAAAATTTATTTTAACTACATTAGTGTAAGAAGTAATGTTTTTGTGTTTATTAATCAATAAAATCTTAAAATAAGGGAGATCCGTGTCAATTTTCTAAATAGGCGGAGGGTTTGTGTGAGACTTTTCAATAGAGGGAGGGTTTGTGTGTTTCTCTGGGTTAGAACACTCACGGTCTAGTAAGGCCAAATCTGGTACTAAAATTTATTTTAACAACGTTAGTGTAAGAAGTAATGTTTTTGTGTTTATTTATCAATAAAATCTTAAAATAAGGGAGATCCGTGTCAGTTTTCTAAATAGGCGGAGGGTTTGTGTGTCACTTTTCAATAGAGGGAGGGTTTGTGTGTTTCTTTTCAATAGAGGGAGGGTTTGTGTTATTTAAGCAAACTGAGAGAAGGTTAGAGGAATTTTCCCTAAAAAGAAAAGAGACATAAGAAAACTAACTTTGGCATCAGGTGCAGCCAGGACATCTTCTCCCCCCCAAGGAACATTATGAAGCCAGACTGACACAAACGGTCCATTAATCATTCTCCAGTCCAAATTCTCCTCGTTGATATCAGGTCCTTGGTAGCCAGGCTTCTGAACCTTAACAGGCTCCACATCACTTGACCTGTAGACATCTTGTTTACTAGTAGATAATACATCTTCACAATTAGTCGCCTCTCCATAACCTTCAAAGCCAGGTGCAGGCACAAAGGATATACGTCCATTGTAATGTCTCAGATGTAAAATCCGTTGAAGAGCCTGAAATAAGCAGAAACAATCAAGCATTACAGTCTTGATTTACCAACTCCTCTCTGATGATGATTTATATTTTATATTTCTCTAATCACTATTACATAAAGAATATGCCTTACACAAATTGGAAAAAGAAAAAACAGATCCTCATAGATAAGAGCCTATTTAAGCTATCAAATACAACAACCTACTGCTTAAAGAATTGGAACTAAACATCCCCACAATATTTTAACCAATCATATTTTAGAAGTGTAACGCTAGAGCAATTTCATTAACATTTTCAGGAATCCAATTGATGGATATCTATTTCCACAAATATTAAATTCGTACAGGTGATGTATTCGCATAATGGTGGAATCAATAATTTAAAGCATACTCGCTCAGGTCCATAAATGTAAAATAAAATACAGGAAATCAAAGTTATGACGTATACATGTTTGGTAGTGGCCATCATTCATTGCAGCAATATAACTTTTTTGTTTTTCGCTTGTGTTATATGATCAGCAGTAAATTTTAGGACACAGTCACCGATAGAGACGCATATAACCAAATACCTCATAATGAGCTCTAAAAAATCAGATAACACTATTAATGAGATAAACATACATAGAAATCTATTCGGGAACTTCCCATCCATCTGTACTTCTCTGACTCAATGTCAATATCTGCTACCAGCCCTGAAATAGATTGAGATTCAGTAAGATGAAATTATGTTAGTTATCTGAGAATCAATAGCTAGCACCAGATGGAAGTACACAACTAGGATTCACATCTCCATTGCAATAAAGAAGACACGGACAGTAGTGTTTGAATTGTACCCCATGCAAGCATCAAGACACTAAAAAAATTTGTCTCCCCTTGTGAGATGGTAGCAACATCCAGTGAACATTTATGGCCTGCCAGAAAGATGCAACCAAACACTCTTCAGTTATAACAATGTAAAATAACTTTTTTAGGGGTTGGCCGGGGTACGGGGAAACTATAGAAGCCAAGGAAGGCTGACAAAAGTTAAATCAAACCTCTAATAATGGCAAGAACAGCATGAGATACTGTACAAGGATCACCAGTTGAATGAAGAAGTGATTTGGCCATACCATTTCCAGTACCTGTGCGCATCAACATCACAATCAATGCTTGTGCTAAAGCATCACCATTCTATTGTTCAATGGTGAAAAAGAAGGAACCTAGAATCACTAATTCAGTGAAACTTACACTCTTCAACACAAGACACCTAAAAGAACGGAGAAATGGGCTTGTCTTAGTTTTACAAACGAGATTTTAACGTCTTTATTATGGAAAAGCAAAGAACAAGTGTTAGAATTCGATGTAATTACAAAGAATCACATATTGTAGTACCTTTCACACAGAAACTATTGCTTGGGGAGTATAATTTAAGTTATATGTAGTCGGAAGACTCGGTAAGACAGACCGATCATAAAAAATTTAAAGGGAAATTTTTTTGGTTGGTAGAGCAGACGTAAGAACCAAATAATTTGAAATAATAAATTCAGAGGAACAAAATTCAGAAGAATCTAAGGATGCCTTGTCATAGGAACTCTAAACCACATGAAGATTAATATGTGAGGTAAGAGAAACCAACCTGCAGGAACTACTCCAAGAGGCATCTTAATTGCAGCAGCCCAATCTTCTCTTTGGAGCAGTCCATTTATTACCTACTAAAGATGTCGATTGCTTGTAAGAAGAGGAAACAAAAAGAGTAAAAAGACCTTTAAGTAAAAGTACCCAGTTACACATCAATACACGTACTCACTACTCACTTCAGATTCTCCCTAGAAACAAATCCTAGAAAAAAACCCATAAAAGGAATAACAAAAGGGTAACTCTATAATCGATGTAGAGACTAAGCAGAGACAACAAACTTACCTCGACTAAAATTCCATCCCCACTCACACAAACAATGCCATCATACTTTGTAAGATCAAGTGTATAAGCGACCTCCTTCGCATGCAGTTGATGCTTCGTCTCTGATAATTTTTAGTGGAAAATAGAAGAGAAAATCGTAATCAATAATTATGGAACAAAGGGAAATAGCCAATTCGCAAAGTAATTATTATACAATCATATAAGTTGTCCATACCTTGCAAGGTAATATGTATATCAGCTTCCTCAAGCAGAGGCTTTACATTATTAAGAAAAATCCTAATAGCAGATTTTCTCCCACCAAATGGGTTCACGAAAAGTAACAGCCTCTTCGGCCGACCTGGTACAAGACGCCATAGTTTAACAATGATAATGCAAATTTATGACGTTTCTCTATTTTTTTTCAACCAGAAGCAGAGCATGAAAAATTCGAATACACCTTAAATTATAATTTACATCTGATTCAGTAGATGCATTTGAACATCGGAGGAAAAGTTTTAATCACAAGTAATTAATTATGGCATAAATGGATTGAAATACAGAGAAAATGGAAGGAGAAACGGAAAATACATAAATAAGAGCTACCAATACCAACAAGTCAACAGTTTCTATTCCATTCCGACGCTTTCCCGTTGACCAAAACATCAAAAACCAATCACAAGTAATTATGGTTGATCTGACAATTTGGGGCAGAGTGACCGAACTGAATATAACTTAAACGAATTGAAATACAGAGAAATTGGAAGAAGAACTGTAATTCATACATAAGAGCTACCAAGATGATACCCGAAAGTCAAAAGATTATATTCCTTTCCGACACTTTCCAAATGACCAAAAACAAAAACCAGACGGAAATCACAACGAGAAAATTACCGAGTGCATCGATGTATTCGCGGAGCTTCTGGCACCAGAGCCTCTGGGACTCCTCAGACAAAGGCTCAAAAACGAAGTCCTTCCTAACCAGAGTTCCTTTGCTCCCTAGGCAAAATAATCCATCTCCACCTTCCACAATGGCTCTGATCTTGATCTCCGGCCCCTCCGTGACAAACCCGAGCACCTCCTTCTCAACCGTCAAACACCGGTGACCACTCTCCGAGCACCTGATTAAACCGTCGGCAGTGAAAGTCACAGTCGTTAAGGTTCCATTAACGATAACCCGCTCCGATAGAATCGGCTCAGGGTTCTCGGGTTTATCCATCTCGAAGCCTGAAGTTGAAGAATCTTCTCTTGGCTTTCGTTCTCTCTGTTTTTATACTTTTTCAACCTGTCAAGGTTGGCGGAAAACCGGTTTGTTTGTTTCTTTGAAATTTTTGAAGACCGGGCTCGGGAAGTTGCTCACTTCCGCAACGCGCCTCGTCGTTGATGTCACGCGCGTTTCTAAAGTTTAGGTCCTCTTTGACTTTTGAGAAATCACGTGTGAGCAGTTGAACACAATCACCTGATTTCATCTGATTTTGATGGTCGGATATATCTTAATCGTCGATAATAAAGTTAACGGTCATATGTTATTCTCTCAATGGTAAACGATCCAAATCCTTTTTTAGGATACCTAGACTGTATTTTTGCTTTCTTTTCCAAGAACTTTGGAACCTAAAATTAGAAATACATAAAACTTTATTTTAAAATATTAACATTTTATCTGGTGTTTTGTGTTATTTTGACTAGAATTAAATGTTACTTATCATTGCAGCATGCAATTTTTTTGGTCAAAACTGAACCTAATCCATTGAGTAATATCAAAATAGTTGGAGGGGCTTAAACCATTGAATCAATTTTTTTTGTCAAAAAAAGGGTTGAAACACCCTAATTGAAAAGCCCTTCATTAATATAAGATAAATACATAAATTCAAGGGACATACTACAGGGTCACAAAAAGGTAAGACGCATGACTGGAAAAGGAAATCAGCAAGCACACAGGGACATCCCAGTTAGGCTGACTCCTCCTTAGCACCCTCATCACCTAGACCAACCAATAACGGAATGAAATTTGGAAGGAACACCACAGACGGAGCCTCAACCAGAAACCAGATGAAAAGACCCCTGGCTAGCCTCTTTTAAACCTTAGCTGAAAAAAATCTCTGTCCGGAAATTCCAGAAAAAAAAGTACTAGCCAATAACAAGAGTATGATAAAATGAAACTAAAAATAGACTGGAAACTGTCATCAGAAGCCATTAACACAATTTCATCCAGAGACGTCATACCCAATCTAGTGTAATCGTGAGCAGGCCAGTTGATCTTCCTGGAACAATGGGTGAACGAAATGCTACTGAACCTCTTAGTGAGGTGAAGGATATCAGAAACAATGGGTGCGATATCACGAGACGTTTGATTGTTGTTGTGTATATCATCAATTAAGCAAGAAGAATCTAAAAAGATTTTAATACCAACCATACCCAGAAAATGTGATCGATCAATAGCCCAACGGAGAGCCAAAGCTTCCGCAGTAAGGGGCGCAACTGAGACATAGATCTAGGGCAATTAACTTTAGGGATAATAACAATATGCATATGATTAATACCAGAAGACATATGACAAAAATTTAAAAAAAATCTTGAACCATATCAATAATATATGAATGGATCATATCCCAATTCTTATGATAGAAATCCGCCGTAAAACCATCCGGATCCACGAGATTTATAAGTGTGTATGTCTCGAACAGCAGTCTCAATCTCCTCTGAGAGACTTCCTCTTCTAGGAGCAACCTATCATCATCATTAAGGAAACAATCAATGTTATCAGTAATATGGGAGATCATGATATCATGCGGATTAGAAGAACGGAAAGGTCCTGGAAATAAGAGAAAGCAATATTCTGAATAAATTCAAATTAGTATGCCAATTTTCATTAGCATCCTCAAGACAAAAAATATGGTTCCTCCTTCATCTAGTTTTAACACAGGCGTGAAAGAAAAATGAGTTGCTATCTCCATTTTGAAGCCATTGAATATGAGCCTGATTCTTCCAGTATTTTTTCTCACGAATATTGTCTCCTAATATTGAGCTTCAAGTCTTCCAATATCGGAAAAATAGTATGCTGATGAGAAAATGCGTTATGTAGCTTCAACTTAGTTTCCTTCATAAGTCTGCTAGAGTTGGCCGAAGAATTATTCTTCCTCCACTAGATCAAATGATTTCTAGTATTTTTTAGTTTATCCATTAAATTACTTCTAACATGATCATCACTGTTCCCCAACCATCCACACGAAATAACATTCTTACTATCGTCAAGATTAAACCAACGCCTATCATATCTGAAAACCTAACCATACTGCATTTGCTCTTCAGTGCTATCAAGGAAAATAGGCAAATGATTGGAACCTAACGCAGTCAGGTGAGAAATTCTGGCCATCTTGTACTCCTGGAGCCACTTCGGATGGGCGAAACATCTATAAAGTCTTTCCTTAATCAATGCAGGGTGATCATGCTTATTTAACCAGGTAAACGTGGGGATTACAAAACCAATATCGACAAAGTTACACACATCAACAAAATCTGGGAGAAGTTTCAGCGTACACGAGTCTATGTCGATACCACCGAACTTCTCACTAGCAGTCATAAGATCATTCAAGTCACCTATAACAATGCACATCTCATTACACGCCTTTATCTGACCTTTAAGAGAATCAATTTGTTAACTGCGAATCTCAACAACGTGACTCAAATAAATTATAAAAGACGTCATACTAGGAATTTCAACAATTGAACAGAATCATCACTCATCCAAAAAAATGCTAACCCTCTATTACCCACAGGGTCCACTAAAAGCAAACCTGATGCATTAATAACATATTTGATATTCTCCACCACTCTCGATTTATTCTTTGTTTCAAGAAAAAATAAATAAAATCTGGGGATGTGGGAACAGTCAAAGGGTTCCCTACACCTGACAGTTCCACCGTAGGACCCTCATTGATGACCATGGGGTCAGTTCGGATTGGCTACCTCCGCCCTATCAGTACAAATCTTATGAATATTAGCATCTTCCTTTTATTTTTTGGTTGCTTCACGAGTTATATCATAATCTTCAGACACACCACCAATACCCTCCATTTTACGTTTGGCGCCATGCAAGCATCCAAAAGAATTTTCCTCATGCAACGAACTTCCAGAGTAATTTTTAAATTTCATATTCCCTCTAGCACGTCCACCCCTTTCGCAGTATCCTGTTAGGCTTACGGTGATATTTACCTTTCCTGGGTCCACCCTTATGAGTATCCTCTATCAATGGGCCTAGGTTAAATTGGTCACATAAAGACCCAATGGATACTTGCACCGGTGCAGACCCAAAAGTAAATGGGAATTTGGTCACCCCTTCCACATCCACATTAACCAAGTAGCCAAAACCAACCTTCGTTGACTCCCCCTTATCTTCATCCACAAAATCAGTCACTAAATCTTCCCTAACATCCTTCTCCAAATTTTCATTGCTGATATCACAATCCAGATTATCCTCCATATCAGTCCCCTCCGAGATAACCCTTTGATTTCCAACATGATCCTAAAAATCAGTAATTTTTCTTCCCGGATTAGCTTCATTTTTGCTCCTATCAAAATCATCCTCAACCGAATCCTTATCTTCTCCCCAAGAATCACTCCTTCCTTAATAAATCTATCCTCCCTCTCCTCTTTGTTCAGTCGGCAAGTAAAAATGGATCCCAAAAAATCCTCCCCAACATACCTGTCAAGATTGCGATTTGCTTCAGAATATCCTCCGAATTTTTTGACTGTCGCAAGCTTCGCCGTGGACTGACCCCCAGATTCCTGGATCACCTCGAGCTTCACCGTCAACTAGATGGAAGGAGACTATCTCTGTACAAAAATGAACCCCTTTTGATATCCCTTGTTTCCCCACTTAGAATTGTAAAAGGGGTTATTTTTGTAATTAGGGTTTGAGGCCTTCAACCAATTCTCATATTTATTTTCAGTAACCACCCCTAATCTTTATCATCCCTCCTAATGGTACAATGCAAATCCTCATGGCCTAAGACCCCACAATGATAGCAAAATTTAAGAAGACGTTCATACTTGCACTAAATCCAAAATTTTCATCATTATGCCAAATGAAAACTCCTCAAACCAAAGGCTGATGAATATTAATTTCGACTTTGATACGGATGAATTCTCTTTGCTCAAAACCATCCTGTATAACTCTATATCGATAACTTCCCATAACCATTGTCGTATGGTTCTGCCAACTTTTTCACCTATGTATTCTATCGGTAATCCACACAATTGGATCTAAAAAGCACACAAGGAAAATTCTGAATTAGATAACTTCATTCTCATCCTCCACAGAATAAAGAGAACAAGCTTATTTTCAAATAACCACGGGCCATTCTCCATAACAAATGACATATTATTCTCCTCTTGAAAAATAATTTGAAAAATATTATTTTTAATTTCCAAAAATCTCACGCCCTCTTCCAAATTCCAAGCTTTTCATCAATGTTTCTCGAAATCCCAACTTGTTAATCCTCTTTTACGAGAGGATCTCAATCCCTCTCCCTCACTTTGGTCAAGGATAACTTATTAGCCACCTCTTCCACCGTCTCATTCATGTTGTGAAGAGCACTCTCCTCACCATCTCTCATATTGTAAGGTATTGAGAGAGAATCAAGAACGAAAAGATTAAAGGGTAACAAACGCAAAGGCATAAGACAAAAAGAAGAAGAAACAACTCTCTAAGGTGAAATCCTAGAGAGAAAACGTCCTCAAGCCAAGAGGAAAACTGCTTAATGTTTAAACCATCGAATCAATTTTACTTGTCAAAATCTTATAAACATCACTTGTCAAATTATGCTACCATAAATTATTTGGAAGACTTGTCAAGTATCACGTGCGATGCACTTGTCTCGACCCGTGTATTTTTTAATCTATTAAAAAATTACATGTGAAGGTATAACATGGCATATACAATCATGAAAAAATAATTCGAGTCAAATAGAGTAAAGTAAATTTTTATAGAAAATAGATTCATTTAATGTGCTTAATATTAATCTTGTTTCATTAAGTTTTAAGATAATTTTAAGATAGTCTTGTAATCTATGCCACTTAAATAAGTAGCTAAAGAAATATTGAGTTAATTTGAGACTTATCATTTACTTGTAATTTATCATTTGATATTTTACGTAGCAAATAAATGATGAGAAAATATCTTTAAAGATGATAATTTAAACAAAATTATGTAAAACCCTCAATATGACTTTGTATGCTTAGTTTTGAGTTTAAGAATAATGCATGAAATTTCAAATATGTTGTGGTTCAAAAGAAATTTCAAATATATTTGAGAGTAATATTATTTAAAAATATTCTCAAAATTCTGCACTTTTATATATTGTATATATGTATATGTACAATTGTGATTAGGAAATAGTTTTATTTGAAAAACGAGAAAAGTAGTTCTATCCCACCAAGTTTTTAATATTTCTCTGGACGAAGTCTTTATTAATAACATGAGAAGTAATATTTAATTGCTTGTTATTTGATAATTAGTTCAGGGTGTATTATTAACTGCAATTAACAAATGTTAATTACGGCCACTCAAGCAACATGTGTGGTAACATATATTGTCGTTCCATTATGTTGAAAGAAACTTGATTCAAGTAATGGTAAGAGGGGGAGCCGGTCAGAGAATGAGTTGACATAGATTCATTGTTAATTCTCCTAAGATATTCAAAATGTTCGTACATTCAGTCACCTTACTCCAAATCATATAATATTTGTAATTCAGAAAAAAAAAATATTTGGGTCATTATCAGATAAGATGAAACTCATTTTCATCATTACCGAATTACTTTCTGCCATGTTTGAGTGATAAATAGATAATAATGAGTTTTACACTTATTTAGATTTTCGGTCAAATTTGGGATTGAGTGATTTACACTTAAAACCAATTTTTAGTGGAGATATGTGTTTATCAGTGGCATCAAAGACAATACACTTCTTACTGTTGAGACCTATTATTTATTAAATTAGAGTCTCATTTGATTTGTGTTATTTTTCTTTATAATATTCTTATAATTGAATTATTATATTTATTTGAAGTAATTGTTAAAAAGTGATGTAATTGTAATGTGCACGTAATCTGAATTTGTAATCTATTGAGATAATTGAATTATAATAAACAATGAAAACAATCGTAATTTATAATGTAATTACAATTCTAATGTCAAATATAATTATTTTATACCATCATATGAAATAAATAAAAAGCCCATTCTTTCTCTCATTTCTCTTTCATTTTATTAATTGAATTAAATTAACTTTATTAAAATTAGTCAACCGTTATTTTTTATTTAGATATTAATAGAAACAATTAAAAATAATATTAAAATTCACGTGAAGATAATTTTTTCATTATATCTCTTATTTTATTAATTTAATTAAAATTATTTTTTTAAATTTAGTCCAGCTGTAAAGGAAAAAATCCATCGTCTTTGAGAATCGGTCGTGAATTTCTTACATCATAATATGAAAATCGAGAGAATAATTTAGAGAGAGAGAGAACGATGATACCATGATTTACATAGAAAACCCTTAAAGGGAAGAAAAATCACGGTGAGATTTTGATAGTATTTCATTATGGAGAAAGGGTTTACAAGGTTAATGAATGTTTAGAGTTGTTCTTCTTCGTTAGAGTTACATCTTGCCTTTATTTATAGGCCTTCAATTGGTTACATAGAATTTGATATAGCCTATCTAATTTTATCTGAAAATATAATCAATAGAATATTCTCTGAGATCTAGCTTATCAACAATAACAACCAAGTGAATCTTGACCGTCTGATCAATCCAATGGTCTTATTAGCTTCTCTTTGAATTGCAATGCCAACAATCCATGTATTTTTCTGATTGGTCTATTCTTTATAACCACCTAGTTGATCTTATGATTCTCGCTATATCTTTTCTTTGATGGAGTCTTCGATCTAGATCTTGTCACGCGTCATATGAAATTTTTCCTGTTCATTTGCCCACATTACACTTGATGAAGTCTTTCTTCATTCAGGTGTAATGATTTGATTCCTTGGTCCTTTACATTAAATTCATTGGGACCTGCAATAATAATGATCCACAAAAATTATCAACAATTATAAAGAGTTGCTTTATCGATTGACGTGCGTTTAAGGGTTGCGTGTGCTTTCTTTTATTTCATTCTCCTGTTCTCATAATGGTATGTTCCAACATTTTTAATTCTCATTCTCGCTAAGAATATGACTCAGCTCTCTAATTTCCATTTTTGTTAAAAAGCCTAATCTGGCCCTTCGGTCTTTGTTCCCGATAAAAATCTGATCTGGTGCTCGGTTTCCATCTTCGCTAAAAGGTCTGATCTAACGCTCGATTTCCATATTCTCCAAGAGGTCTGATCTGGTGCCTGATTCTGTTCTCGCTAGGGGGTCTAGTCTGGAGCTCGATTTCATTCTCGGTAGGGCATCTGGTCTAGAGCTTCGAATTCTGTTCTAACGTTTTGACTCTCCCCAATCATTTATTTCATCGCTTCCTATCCTTGTGCTCAGGTTTAATAGTCGTTTAAACAAAATTTCCAAGCAACTATTTAACATGTCGTTGTTAACCTTCTCATTGAGGATGCAGTTGCCAACCCTTCTATTGAAGATGTTGCTGTTGATGCAACCATATTCTCTTATATCTTTTTATAATTTTTCCTTTCTTCCAGACATAGCAATTTTTTTCCTTTATTTGTAGTTCTTCTTCCGTCGTCACTTTTTTTTCGTTCAGAGGGACTGATTTTCTTGAAGATGACTTCTAGTCTTCTTTTGAGAACAACTATTCATTGTGGAGTTCCTCCAATTTTCTTTTGCTACAAGCTCATTGATAGAGTTTTCTCATTTTCTTCAATACGGGCTCATTGATAGAGTTTATCTTGTTTCTTCATTTTTCTTTTCTTTCTCTCATACGTTAAGATCTGTGACAAGAATATTGTACAAGAATAATAACATAATAATTTATTGAAATGAGTATACCGTATCATAGTTTCATTGCAGGAGTTTGAGTTTGATGTCCCACTTCCATTGATTGAATTTCTCCCGTTTCCTTGTTTTTCTTTTTTCTTTCTCTTATTTTGTTTTTTTCTTTTGTACTTCAACTTCAATCCATATAAATATTCTGTTTGTGCAATTTTTCTTCTATTGAACTCTCTTTTTGTTGTATTGCTTTTTCAAGAATTTAGGTTCAAATAAAGAACCATGGCTTCGTCTTCCTTTTGAGAAAATGAATTACGAATTGTCATTTTATTTTGAGAGAATGACTTAGGTTTAAATAAAAAATAATGGCCCCGTTTCCACTTTAAGAAAGACTTACGAACTTCCCGTTTTCTTTTGAGAGGTTGACTTAGGTTCAATAAAGAACCATGACTCCATTTTTATTTTCCGCAATCTGGGAGAATGTCTCACGAACTGTGGTTCAAATAAAGAACAATGGCCCCGTCTTCATTCTGAGAGTATGACTTATGAACTGTCATTTTCTTTTGAGAGAAGGACTCAGGTTTAAATAAAAAATCATACACCGTTTCCGCTTTAAGAGGGACTTACGAACTGCCTATTTTTTTAGAGGAGAGCTTAGGTTCAAATAAAGAACCATTGCCTCATTTTTATTTCATTCTGAGAACGGCGTCCATAGACACTCCCAAGGACTTAGGCTCCTTCGCGGAACAACAACCCCGTTTTGATTTACTATCAGTTCATCGATTGAGTTTTTCATGTTTCCTTTCTTTTCTCCCACATCTTTTTCCTTCGTTTTCTGGCTTCTTTTTCCTTTCTTCCTGGCCTTCCCGTTCTAAAACGTTGAAACCACATCCTTTCTTGACTTTTCTTTACTGGCTTTTTCTTTACTCAGTTTTTCTTTACTCTGTTTTCTTTTCTAAGCTTTTCTTTACTCAGTTTTTCTTTACTGAGTTTTTCTTTTCTCAGCTTTTCTTTACTCAACTCAGTCGTTCTTTTCTCAGCATTGAAGTTCTTTCCTCAACTTTTTTTCTTTCCCGAAGTTCTTTTCTCAATTCTTTTCTGAAGTTCTTTCCTCAACTTCTTTTCTTTTCTGAAGTTCTTTCCTCAAAATATTATATTTTCTGAAGTTTTTTCCTAGACTTTTTTTCTTTTCTGAAGTTCTTTCATCAACTTCTTTTCTGAAGTTCTTTCATCAACTTCTTTTTTGAAGTTCTTTCCTCAACTTCTTTTTTTATGAAGATCTTTCCTCAACTCTTTTATTTTCTACTCTGAAGTTCTCCGAATTTTCCCGTTCTCAAGATGTTTCCTTTTCCCATCTCCAGACTTTCCCATTCTGAATATGTTTTCTTTTCCGTTCTGAAGATATTTCCTTTTCCCATCTCAATATTTTTCGGTTCTGAAGATGTTTTCTTTTCCGTTCTGAAGACATTTCTTTTTCCATTCTTCAACTTTCCCGTTTTGAGAATGGTGTACGTAGACGCTCCCAAGACTTAGGCTCCTTCAATGGAACTATGGCCTCGTTTCCACTTTGAGAGGGACTTGTGAACTGCCCATTTTCTTTTGAAAAGAGGACTTAGGTTCAAATAAATAACTATGACCCTATTTTTACCTCCTTCTGAGAACAACATCAGTAGACATTCTAAAGGACTTTGGCTCCTTTTGTGGAACCGTGACCCCTTTTTGATTTCCTTCTTAGAACGGCGTACGTAGACACTCCCAATAGGCTCCTTCAGTGGAATCATGCAATTTTCTTCTGAGAGTAAGACTTATGAACTGCCCCTCCCGAGGACTTACGCCGTTAGTTCCTTCTTAGAGTAGGACTTATGAATTGCCCCTCCCAAGGACTTACACCCTTAGTTCCTTCTGAGAGTATGACTTATGAACTGCCCCTCTCAAGGACTTACGTCCTTAGTTCCTTCTGAGAGTAGGACTTATGAACTGTCCCTCCCAAGGACTTACGCCCTTAGTTCCTTCTGAGAGTAGGACTTACGCCCTTAGTTCCTTCTGAGAGTAGGACTTATGAGTTACCCCTCCCAAGGACTTACGCCCTTAATTCCTTTTGAGAGTAGGACTTATGAATTGCTCCTCCCAAGGACTTACGCCCTTAGTTCCTTCTGAGAGTAGGACTTATGAACTGCCCCTCCCAAGGACTTACGTCCTTAGTTCCTTCTGAGAGTAGGACTTATGAACTGCCCCTCCCAATACGCCTTTAGTTCCTTCTGAGAATATGACCTATGAACTGTCCATCCCAAGAACTTATGCCCTCAGTTCATTTTGAGAGTAGAACTTATGAACTACTCCTCCCAAGAACTTATGCTCTTAGTTCCTTTACAGAACAGGACTTACAAGTTGCCTGCTCTTAAGGACTCACGCCCTAATTTCCATTGTTGTTGAAGAAAGGAGAAAGTCGACACCAAGTATTTCGTCTTGAAAAGTGCGTACTTGTATCACGCCATAAGTTTGATTGAGAGCTCCGAATTGAATTCTGTGAAATTCTCCAATAAGTAGACTTCTGTATCTTTCCATTGACATAATATTTGTCATGTAGTTGGCTCTCAGTCGATAGAATTGAATTTCTGAATTTACTATTCTGCATAATCTATTTTTCTGTACGACCTTCAAGAAAGATATTATAACTTTTTTTCGGGAGCTTCGAATTGAGTCCTGTAAAATTCTATAAGAAGTAGGCATCTATATATTTCTAATGATATATTATTTGCTATATAATAATATATAAATTAATACAGTCTAAAAATTAAAATTGAAAAACGTTTATAGGTTTACTTTCCTAAACGGCACCAACAAAAATTATCATAGCTTTTGATCGGAAGCTTCAAATTGATTTCTGTAAAATTCATGAGGTAGATTTTCGTATCTTTTTATTGATTTAAGATTTTTCGTGTAATTGAATCCTACTAAATTCAGTTTAATTTCTGAAGTTGACCATTCCGCATATTCTGTTTTTTCGACCAGCCTTCACGAAAATCATCATAACTTTTTGTTGTGAGCTCCAAAATTAATTCTGTAAAATTCTTCAGGAAGTAGACTTCTATATCTTCATGATAACATATTATTCCCCATGTGGTCAGCTCCCAATTTCCGAAATTTACCATTGTGCATAATCTTCATTTCTGAATAACTTGTATGAAAACTGCCATAACTTTTGCCTCGAAGTTCCAAACTGAGTTCCGCAAAATTCCTCAAGATGCTAATTTCTGTATTTTTCAAATGATGTATGATTTTCAGTATAGCTCTCTTTCTTTCTCTTCAGTTTAAACACCGAATCTGGTTTCATATGTAATAGTTTCCACGTCAAAGACCACTCTGGTAAGATGATCGAGCGTTTAGTTGGCCGAGTTAAAAACGCTATTTTTAGTGTCTCGAGTTAAATGTATGATCTCAAAAAAGATATTTTGGTTTGATAATATTTAATAACTCAAATAAATTTAGACATGACATAATAAATTATTTTCATGATGCTCGATTATGAGATAGTGTCATGCTAATGTTTGTTTGGTTGAGCTGTCAATATGAGTATACTAGCCGATCCAAGCATTATAAATGTGATTTATGCTAACACATGTTAAGCATGATCATATGCACTTAAATTTCGAGATTATGCATCAAATAATAAATTCACATTTTTAATGGATAAAACGGCATATTTAAAGAAGCAAAGTAAATAAAAAGTGAATACTTAGCTTTGAGTTCAACGTATTTTTATAAATTTCGTTTGCAAGTTCTGAATATCGTTGCCTTCTCTTCGTCTGTCATTTTTTCCACTAACTTTATGCCCCTTCATTCTTGGTTTTGGTTTGTGAGATTTCTGTTGGAACTTTCAGTCTGTGGCATCTATTTTCCGTTTATGTTGTTTGTCCATCCCTTACTTTCAATTTTCACTTCTAGTTCTGTTACCATGCCGCTTCCGTTTCGGCTTCCATTACGCTCCCGTTTCTAGTATCGTACCCATTGTTGTTTTCATTCTCGTTGCCACGACTTTTCAATTGCCATTGCCATGAAGTTTCCATTCCCGTTACCACAATGTTACCCGTTCTCAAGTTTCCCATCCTCGTTGCCACAACTTCACCCGTCTCAATGTTTCCCGTTCCCATTGCCACAACGTTACCCGCTCTCAACGTTTCTCATTCACGTTGCAACAACATTTCCCGTTTTGAAGTTGCAGCTTTCTTGACTGATGTGAACGTGATATTCTTTACTCTTCTTTTCTCTGCAATTTCTGCTCTGGAATTCTTTTCTTATCAATTTTTTCTTTCTCAAATTTCACCTATACCTTTGAGATTCAAAACACAAATGCTTATAATTTCTCTTCTGAAATTCTTTTTCTTTTCTGAAGTGCTGAAACTTCTCTGTTCTGAATTTTTGACTTCAACTTCTCTATTCTGAAGCTCTGATTTCGATTTTCCTGAAGCTCTAACTTTAACTTTTCTATTCTGAAGCCTTTTTTATTTTATAAGATTTCTGATCTGAATCTTCTGAACTTTCTAAGTTCTTCTGATCTGCGCCTTCTGAGCTTTTATGATCTGAGCTTTATGAGCCCTTCTTTCTGAGCTCTTCTCATCTTTTATGATATGAGCTTTCTGAGCTTTTCTAATATGTGCTTTCTGAGCTCAACTTTTAATATCCGCTCTGATTTTTTTTTCTTGCTTGAAGCTTCCTCGGTAATAATGTTTCCATGGTGGCGATGCTGCCCCTCGCATTTGGTGATGATGGCAGTGGCCATTACCACAATTTTCCATATTTGATTCCACGAATAGAGTTAATTATAATTTTTTTATAAATAATAATTGTACAAAAGAAATATTTTAAACGAATATAAATGAGTTTACCACTATTCGCTTCTGTTTTTAATTTTGTAGTCATTTTCGATTCTACTTCTGTTTTGAGTTTCTATATTGCTAGTTTTTTCGTTCCTGCTTCCGGTTCGACTTCCGCTTCCACTTTTTTCTTTCGTTTCCACTTCTACTTCAGTTGTTGAGGAGGGGGGGGGGGCGTTTGGTTTAGTTTTGAGCGTTTTGGAAAGGGATTTCTTGAGTTTTTCTCTCACTCTCAATAAAAGCACCAAATGTAAAGGAAAAAATCCACCGTCTTTGAGAATCAGTCGTGAATTTTTTTCATCATAATATAAAAATCAAGAGAATAATTTAGAGAGAGAGAAACAACACTATGATTTACGTGGAAAACCCTTAAAGAGAAGAAAAATCACGATGAGATTTTGATAGTATTTCATTATAGAGAAAGGGTTTACAAGGTTAATGAGTGTTTAGAATTGTTCTTCTTCGTTGGAGTTACATCTTTCCTTTATTTATAGGCCTTCAATCGGTTACATAGAATCTGATATAGTCTATTTAATTCTATCTTGAAATAGAATCAACAGAATATTTCTTGAGGTCTAGCTTATCAACAATAACAACCAAATGAATCTTGACCGTCTGATCAATCCAATGGTCTTATTAGGTTCTATTTGAATTGTCATGTCAGTAATTCATATACTTTCGTCTGATGGGTGTATTCTTTATAACCTCCTAGTTAATCTTATGATTCTCGCTCTATCTTCTCTTCGATGGAGTCTTCGATCTAGATCTTACCACGTGTCATGTGAAATTATTCATGTTCACTAGTATTATTAGTTTATTTAAATATTAATAAAAGAATAATTAAAACTAATGTTAAATTTAAAAGTCAAACTATTTTTCAAAATAAAATCTCTAATCTGTGCTACTTCTAAAAGCTTTGAAAGCTTTATGGACTAAATATCCTACAATTTAATCACTATCCCTAAACCACTCTCACAATCCTGCATTCAATGATATATAACAATTAATATTACAACTTTAGTATTCTCTTAAACACCCATAAACCCTCCTACCAGTCTAGCTTAACGCATGTTTTTTTGGTTTAGATTTGGAAATTTTTTAAAAAACAACAAATTTAGTTTGAAAATGCATACAATTTCATTTCAAATTTCACACTAATTATAAACCAAAGTGATCACGAAAGTAAACCATTGCCAAATAATACCAATTTCATATTACATTTCATATCACTTATAATTTAAGATTCTATACTATAATATATTAAAAGTGGAGAGGAAATGAGAATCATTTTTGAAATTATAATAAATTGATCAAGTAGCTAGGTATTAATTTCAAAATTCATTCAACAATTTAATGAATTTAAAAGAAGTTTTTAATAAAAAAATTTAAGTTAATTTTAGTTGATAATCTTGATTGAATTGTAGCAAGTTATTTAAGAAGTTATATAGAGAAAAATCAACTTTATATTAAATTATTTTTAATGTAGAGGAAAGTAAATAATCTCTATAAAACTTAAATAATAGAATTTAGGATATAATTCAGTTACAACACAATTTTAGAAACCTTATTTATGCCATATTGTATACGTTAGTATAATCAATATATTACATAAATATAGTTACAAACAAAAAAAATTAAATTTGCAATATAAATGAAAAATTAAAATCAAGTTAAAAATAAAACACGAAATAGATGATTTAATTCGAATGACATCACTTTTCTTTTAATTTTGAGAGCACATTTATACTATATACTATTTTTTTTCTAAAAACATATATGTGATATTCTAGAACTTAATTGAATAATAATATAACATAAAATAACAACAATATATTTTTTTGATCTTACTCACATAAATTCAAACAAATATGATATTAAATACATTTCTTTTTTACTTACATAAACACAACATGATTATAAGTAATAATCATAATTAAAAATATAATAGATTCATTTATACATGCAACGCACGTATGTATTGACTAGTATATTAAAAGGGGTTTAAGGGAGAGAAACTTTTGATTTTCTCTTTTACCCTTTAAGCCCCACTAAATATAGTATAAGATTAAGTTCTTTTATATTTAATTTATTTATAATTCTATTAACTAATTATTCTTTTAATAATACTTTATAAAATTTAGTATTTTATATTATTAGGTTATTAGAAATTTAAAGGTTCATATATATGTTTTAGAGATCCTTAAATGATAAACATTATTTTCAGTCAAGAACGATGAGTTATTGCATATCTGTAAGACTTTTTTGTTATTTAATTTTTTAGTTTTATAATAAATGTAATAAATTTCAATGTACATTATCCGCCGTAAAATAATTTGTCATATTTAATTTTCTCTTCTCAAATAATTATTTTTAAATTTTCAGGTTATCTTACGATATAAATTTATTAGGGTCATGCGCTCTTTAATTCAAAAATTATTGTAGTACATAAATTTATCATCTCAAGATGTGCACAACTTAGTCAAGTTTCAATAATTTTATTATAAATATATCATCTCTAGGTGATGCACGACATATTCCAATTTCTTATTATTTGCAATAGTTTAATTGTCAATATGAGAAAATTACAATTGTTATTTTCTTTTCTTTTAGATTTGCAACATTTTGAAAGCTAATGCATCTATTTTAACATTAATAATAATTTTAAAACTAATTGTATAATGTTAAAATTCTTCAATATGTGCGAAACACGTACTTTTTGACTAGTATAACTAAAATAATATTTAAGTAACTTCTTATTATCTACACAAATTTACTATAAAAGTTAACTTATACCAAACGTAGCAATCATAAATTACTATGCATCATTTTATAGATTAACATGCATAACCAAATATGACAATCATACACGTAATTGAATTGCGATGATCATTATGGATTGCGCGAATCAAACGATCCCTAAATGTAATATTGTACAAATTGACTTGGCCATGTCAACCCTCTCTCACATGGTCAGGATGCAAGAATATCGTCATGGAAAAAGAAAATGAGAATGAATATCGATATAGATCCAAGTATTGACTCAATATTACCGAACATGTAACCAAAAACAATATTTAACGAAACCATTGAAACTAATTGATGTACATGCATGAAAACTTAAGCGTCATAGGAGGCAACTCCTTAGCTTGTTCAAATAAATCTTCCACCACTCGAGCTGATTTGTCCAATGAAAGCAATATGCATTTTTACATTATAATCACACAATAATAGTATGATAATTGTAGATGCTAAAAATATATTGTTGAGTATACTGTCACGCATCGCTTGAGTGTTGTTTGTGAACACAAGGATGAGAAGAAACATGAAGGTATAGCTTGACACGAGTGTGATGTCTAACTTAATAACTTCAACGCTCAAGTCATTGAAGTGAATAAGGAAAACTAATAGTAAAGTTAGATTGTAGAATACGATACCTCTTATGAGATTTTATCGGCATATAAATTTTTTGATCCCATATTTATTTCAAAATATGAAAAGTCTCCTTTTTTATTTCAATATATAATAACTCTCCTTATTTATTTTAGAACATGATAAGTCTTCATATTTATTTTTAGATTCTTGTGTCTCACAGTCATGGTTGAACCTGATAACGTTGATGAGTTTGGAACAATATTGTGCGTCATTCAACATGTTGTTATTAGATGCAGCTGTTGTATCATTATGCTAATTATACGAGACTCGGCCATAGGGACACGGCCAGGCCATACGGGATGCGGTCAGGCCAGACGGGACTCGGCATTACAAGAGTCGGTCGCACAATAGTCGGTTGTACGGACTCGGCCATATGGTCCTTATGCCAATCATAAGTTTGTTAGATCTGTGCCTGAAAAAAACCTTGTTTCCATCTTATGAAGGGGGATTGGGTCATGTGGGCTCTAATAAAGGAAATATGTATATGTCATATTTGTCCCTTTACAATAATTTCTTGATGAAAAGATGAATATGAAACAATTCTAGGATAATTTAATGACCATATTTATTGGACTAAATTAATACCATTTATTGAAAATTAAAAATAATTAAAAATGAAAATAATATCGTATAATTAGTGTGGATACATAACCTGTAGATGATTAAAAATTAACTAATCTAAAGATTGTGGGTTCGAGTCATTTTTTCATATGAATATATAATCTAGAGATCATAAGTTCGAATCAAATTTCCTCATCGTTCTTAAATTTTATAACTTAACGTTGACGAAAAAATAAATAAATAAAATTATTCTCTCCTTTTAAAGTATTCATAAAATATTAAATTTTAGGGTTAAATTCTATTCTTACCTATAAAGTTGTAGCGGCTAGCAATGCATACCACTCAACTATGGATTTAGCGTCGTATATCCTTAATGTTTAGAAATTAGCAAGTCTGATCCTCAGTCTCTAACGATGTTAAATTCCTAACAGGGATTTCATTTGACCATGTCTCCCACCATTGTTGAACAAAGAGGAACACAAAGTGGTTCGTTTTTACATTGTTTTCACCAAAACAGAGGTCCATGATCTAAGCATCTGCCTCTTGAACTGCATCAATTGGTCTCTAAAAACTCATTCGCTCTCTTTAATTTCTCGTCCCATAATTTTTTTTCTGGACACACAAGCAGATATTAAAGAAAATAGAGTGAAAAAATTTACACGAAAAATTTTACGGCTTTGTTGCTCTTGCTCCCAACCTGGAAAAAAAACCCAAATCTAATTTGTTAGAATATGGGTAAACCAATCAACACTATCAATGTGTGAGCTAGGCAAGTTTAAGCCAAAATGGCTTCTTCGATTTCTTCTCTCTTTTTGTGGTATTCTCTTGTTATATAGAACGTTAAAGCGCGGGAAGGGGGTTGGCAATTACAGTGGCTCATCGTAAAAGCACAGGAATTCACTTCAGAAGTTGGCGCCAACAAACAACCCACATGTTTTCTTTACTCAGCTCCGTTAATTATTTGACGTCTGTTATGTCAAGGGTTTAAAATTACTAATTTATAAACCTTAAGGGTATATGATATTAAATTCATAGTTTAAAGGTATAAATTATTAACGGCTGAAATTTTAAGGATATGCATTGGATTTAACATAAATTTTACTACATACGATGCTATATCATATGAAATAATATTAAACATTTTAGCGTCTCAGAAAACTTTCTTGCCTCTTAGAGGAGAAATTATTGGGTCTATCTACCATAGTGTGGCCTGTGACCCACGTTGAATTATTTCAGTTCATTGATTCAGATCTGAACGATTTTAATCTATTTAAAATTTAAATAAAAAAACAAACCTATTATTTATTATTATTTTTTAAATCAAAATAAGTTTTAATTATTTATTCTATCATTCATGACTGACGGTTACATTATGTTGTGGATCTCTGTAACTTCTCCTATTGGGGACCATGTTAGTAAGGTGAGGTTCTTGGCAAAAAAAAAAGAATAATAATAGATAAGGTACTTGTGAACGTGTGGTTTTTAAATCATTATAATAGATGACCATGTTAGTTAGGTGAGGTTCTAATGCTTTCTGGTTGTAAGATGACCATCTAACTAGCCACATCCGCAATGAGAACATGTGGACAGACTCATGCTTATTAGCCACACATACAACCAAACTATCCATTATCAAATGTTTTTTCTCTTTGGTTGCTCTGCAATTGTTTCCATACACAGAGAGACTCAGGTAGTCTCCTGTCAGATGTGTCTTTTTATTTACAACATATAGATCTGATTTAAAATAAAAATGAAAAACNCAATATTATATATATATATATATATAATATTGGTTTTTGTATATTAATAAATTCCGGCGTTGTTTTTACATTTTAACGGTTTAAATCTGTAGAATAAATATGCCTCAAACAAGAGAAGAGACGATCCAATTCTTAAACAGAAAAGTAGAGAAATCAAGGAGCCATGTTGATAGTCCAAAGCTCCTGAACTCTTTGCTCAACAACAATTATTTTTTATAATATTTTTGTCTTAGGATAAAAACTGTTGAGAACTAAATTTATAACTGTTTGACTATCTAATTCTGAGTTTCGAACCTACAAGATAACTCTAAGATAAGTCTAATTAGAGTGGTGGGAGCCTTCAACGATCAAGTTAGTATATGATTAAATAAATGATTGATGATATAATGATTTGATGTCGATCTTAAGATATATGTATCTCTTACATGTCACGCTGCATGCAGTGAATGACTGAGTTATTTATTGAAAATATCAAAATGCTAAAACATCATTATTAGACTAACACTGTACATTAAACATAATTAATTTTGTTAGTGTGCAAGCATTAAAAACCATATGTATTTTATCTCTTAAGCGGAGATTTGAGCTCTTCATTTTATCTTAAACATACATTGTCATTTAGTGCCGAACTAAATCATATCCAACTTAACTGACATGATCTATACTTCATGTGTTTCAACTTGTACAGAATGCAATCTTGTTCATGTTGAAATTAGTCGATGAAGAATTTATTCCATAACAAAAACTATAATTAATATTACATAAGTGATGTTGTGATAATAGGATGAAGAAAATCAGCTAATCATTATTATAATTCTCTTAAGATCAGATTCTACACAAACTCCCGTTTTGTTTTTGTGAAAGCTAGACAAAATCAATTTCAGAGACTTTTAATCGATAAATTTTAAAAATTCTGAGCACAATCTTTAAGTTCAAAATGTATTTTACTAAAAAAAAGTGATATATGAATGGAAAAGGCACGTTTCTAAAAAAATGGTAGTAGTTTTTTTTGGTTTTGGGAAAAAATGACCATATTATATAAATAATAGGTAAAAATGACACTTGAAAATACTAGATGCAAATATAACTCTTTATCTAATATTATATAATGAGTGAAATATTAAATTTAAAAAATACACGTGTTTATTTGAAAGAAACTAACACACCTTTTTCACTTCTTATTACTCTTTTCGTTCACTTTTTCTAACATTTCTAGTACCGACTAATTCATTCGGGCGAGACATCTTACGATGTCATGATGCGCCCATTCCCATGGCCAAGCTATGACCCTCTTTTTTAGATCGTTCTGTAATATTCCAGTGGTTGCCGCAAGGAATGACGTCGTAGCTCCTGCAGAAGTAATAACAATCAAAGTCGTAGGTGGGTATTCAAATAAAGGGGAGCACCAATAAGAAGTAAAATACAAATAAGAGTTATGGCATTCAATCTCATATTGCAAGAAATCAAAGAATTCTTGGGGGCACTAGCACAAGCAAAAATGGTTGAAAAGTCTACTGTTTGAAAGAGAGTAAAACGACCCGAAATCCCAAGAGCTAATCCAAAATCACCTACTCGTTCCCTCTCTCTAACCCGCAGGAGTTTCGGTGGAGGGTGAGGCCCCGGATAGAGAAGGACCTATGGCAGTAGTTTAAGTTGGCCCAGTGGCGGAGCTAGCAGCAGCAAAGCGAGCCCCTATCAGAGAAAGCCATTGCGCACTAGCCTAGCTAGCTAGCGTTTTTCAGCTGAGGCGTCAGTGAATAGGGCTGCCATCTATCTTGCCAAGTTCATGGTGGCGGGCTAGCATTTGAGATCGTTCAAAAATAAATTTCCCTGGAGCTGGGAAAACTCCTATTAGATTTTTGAGTTGAGCAGCCCTCTTCGACTAACTTACCTTTCAATGGCTCCCTTAATTATGTGCGAGGAATTGACCTCTTGAGTATGAGTCAGAATGAGGCTGGCCGTTGTTCCGGTCGAGCACTCTCTTTTCTTTGTCCAATTCCATCTTACCAAACAAGACTGACTTCTGACCAACCCGCGAAGGACTTCCGTAGAGGAGAGGAGAAACCTGCTTAGATAGGGCGTCTCCTATGGTATATGTAATTAACGAGAAAGTCGAGAGACTTCCCAGTAGTGTGTAACCCACCACCATCGGAATTCCGATCACTTTTACGCGAGAAAAGGGGAGTTTTGTTTTCGTTTTCTTAACGCCTCATTTCCCTTTTCCCGAAACACTAACGAAATCGTGGTTTCCTGAAGAATGTTCACTTTTATAATCAATAGAATAAAATAACATATTTGGTGAAGCAAATAGCAGAAACATCTATCGCGCACTCAATCCAATGAGCAAGCACATAAGCAAGACGAATCTCTTTCTCTTTCTATATTAAATTACAGAATCAGGGCTAAAGCAGCAAGAAAACGGATGCGCTAACGCGCAACGGCTTTCGCGCAACTCAATCCCTTGCTTTGTTCTATAGTAAGGGGCTTTTGCTCACATTTTTTGGCTTCCCTAAAATTGAATCTTTGAAAGTTGGTAAAACTCACCCCTTGTTTCAGTCAGAATGAGTCCCAAAAGACCTCGGGACATTACCTTCCGCCAACAGTGGACTATTAAGGATCTGACCCGAAGTGAGAGCTTCTAGTTAGTTCAGTGGATAAGATGGTAAACAATCATGACACAAGGGAATGGGAAGCGCAATAGCAACCCATAAGCTTGACTAAGAGGGGCATTCCAAATGATAGAAAGAGCTCGTTGCGTTGCACAAGATGGTGTCGTCTCACTTCGAGTGCCTTCCTTCGTTTTTAAGAAAGGGCATCCCTAAATTTGCGTGGTATCCAGATCAGGATACCCCAACATGAAGACTTATTGGAGGGTCCATTGGCGTGCATCCAGTAGGAATTAAACCTACGAATTCGCTAATTATGAGTTGGGCGCTTTAACCATTCAGCCATGGCTGCAAAGAGACTCAGCGAGTGAACTAGGTTTTGGTATTCCAAGATCGGTAAACCTTGAAGCCGCTGAACTTCATACTCGAGTTGAGAAAGAGGGCTAGGCCCAGGAGATGAGGGCTTTCAGGGACTGGGGAAGGCGGGTGGATTATAGAGCTAGGGACGAATCGAAGGTTTGTCCATTGGGATCGGGCAGGGCAAGATGGACGAGAAAAGCGACGAGAAAAAGACAAAGAGAGGGAGGAAGGGGGACCTTTTTCTATTGCCTTCCCTTTCTACTTCTAGACTGGTTCGTCTGCGGGACAACAAGCCAAGATCCGATTCGTCAATCGACGAATCCATGCCACCAAAACATTAAAAATGATCATTCTTTCACATTAAAAATAGAGTAATTCTATGATGATCAAGTAATTGTCTAAGTTTTAAATGACCAAATGATATATCTATCATTTATATATTGATGATTTAAAATATTTTAATAAATATTAAAATATCAATTTATAAATTATTGACATATTATTTGATTATTTAAAATTATTCCTTGATGGTTACGTTCAGTTTGGACTGGACTCGATTAACCTGTTACCGGGCTACAAGTGCCAAACTCAACAACCCCATCCAGCCTATTGACGTGCAAAGTTCCTGCAACTCACTAAGATTCTAACCCAAAAGAAGCACCAACTGGTTTTAGAGGCATTTCGCAATGGAAGAGAAAGGGGCGGCAGCAGCAGTCGAGCTTCAACAACCTCGAGGCCGTCACATAAAGAAACGCTCTCTGAAAAACAAAGCTCTATCCATCAGTTTCAACGAGAAAGACCTCAGGTGAACTAAATTTTTTGAAACCCATCTATCCCTAAGCTTTGTTCTCTTATTGTAAAGGAAGAAACATGTTAATTTTACTGTTTATGTTTGTTTATACTTTGGTTTAGGGGTTTCTGTCTTCGTATTGAATGCATTTTTGGGTTTTTTTTTATTTGAAAGGGACTATGTAACTGGGTTTCACAAGAGAAAGAAGAAAAGGAGAAAGGAAGCTGAAAAGCAACAAGAGGAGGCGAAACGGCGTAAGCGTATTGAAGATCGCAAAAAGGTTTGTTGTTCATTGCTTTCCTCCTTAATCCAAAATTTACTTGAAATATAATTCAATTTTTCTAGGATACAGTTTGTAAAGCAAAATCTCTTTTCGGCTTACATAAAATGAGATTTTTTAATGGAGATCGATGAATTACATGATTCTGGGGGCTGGAACTTATTCTGCTGTTTTGGCCTAGAAGGAGAAACTAAGCATGTTCTAATGAGAAATATAAATCTGTTGAACATTAAGGATACATTTTGATTTGGGAAAGTTCAGGTAAAGGAATAAAATTCTAGAGAATAAGAAGAAATTAAGCGTAATAAAAAAGTTTACAACGTCAGCAATTCTCTATATTTTCCTTCTTATTTCTTTTACTCTTACTCTCTGTTTCCTTCCAAAGCCCAAACATAGCCTTGTTGGTAATTTTAACTAGTGAATTGACATTAAATTGTGATTTCAACTACGAATTGTTATCCCTCTGTAGAACCTAGTCCTGTGTACAAGCAATGACATCCATTATTTTTCAGACCATTTTCATTGATTTGCTTTGAAGCAGTAGTCATATATCGATGATTACCAAATTGAGATCTTTCTACCACAAAAGCATGGATATCATAGTTTGACCTGCTATTTGTGTATTATCAAAATTAGATAACGTGATTATGCTGGAATTGGAAGAGATGGAAATGGTGTCCTTCTGTAAGAGTTCTTTACTGGCCTCTTTACTTACTTAGAAGCAATTTTAGCTGTAGGAATATGGCCTTAACAGCTCAATCATTCTTCTTACAAGCATAAGTACTTGATTGAAGACTGACCTCAGGATGCCTAGTAGTAAGGACATGTTTGTGAACTGTGTGGTAGGTGCATGGGTCCTGGGATCGATTTGTACTTTGTTGCCAGTCAGCCTATTAGTGCTTTCTCTTGGCACTGCTTATACTTGTATCCCTTTACAACTCATTCCCTTGCTTTTGTGATGGTATATTCAATTTTGAAACTTTGTTGGAACTTATCTGATTCTAAATTTCTTGGTCTTATTTCTGCAAACTAATCTTGCAGAGGAAATTAGAGAAAGAATATGTTCTATATGGACCTGGTGGTGCTCCACCACCCGTTGGTGACGGGAATGAGGATCAAGTGGGGGATGGAGTTGAGGAGCCAACTACAACAGTATCTGGTAACTTTCAATACAATTTACTGGTTTCAAACTTGAGAATCTATTTGTTTTGAAGCACTTAGTTCTAGTTTTTTTTTCGACAATTAAAATAGTTCGTATTAATACCGAAACAGTGTGTACAAATGTACAAGGGCATACTCCAGGAATAACTATAACTTTGTCAAATCAAAAGACCACAAAAACTACAAAACTAAGAAACAAACTATATCAACTTGAAGAGAGCAAGTAGGAATGGATTCCTACTTAGTTATAGTTAACAAGTTACTCTTTCCTTTTTTCCGAATCTATAAATAAAGTTTGTATTATGCACAAAACCCCACTTAGGGGAGAATACAGCACTAAAATGTCAGGTTTTGTCAGAATCAAAACCTGAGAAAAGACATCCATGCAATTCTAAAAGGACCCAATTAAGCAAATGACTAGATTTTATTCTAATTCAGCTTCACTATGAAGGCACTGTGATTAGCTTGTCAGTAGTATATTTGATAAATCACTTCGCCATCTGCTTCTAGAGTAAGTGTTTTCATGTGTAGAATAATGATTAAAGTAAAAGCATATCTGTGGTTTAATTTAGTATGTGTAGATGCATAAAAGCTCTTTTGCAGATAAACGCTGACAAACTCACCAATAATTGTTTATCAGTAACTAATATATTCTTCGTAAAACAAATATTATTTCTTTTAATCATCTGACTTTTGGATGGAATGTTCGTGTTATTGTTAAAAGGAACAACAACATATGATAACGGTGAACTACAAGTGACAGTCAGAACAAGTGAGATCTCTCGGGAAGAAGAAGAAGAAATCCGTACTAGCGAGAAGACACAAGCAGCGGAAATTGAAGCATTGGCGAGGGATAAAAAGCATAATCTGCCTGTCAGCAAGAAGAAACCATTCAAGAAAGCTGGAAAACACAAAGCTCGGCCAAAACGACCGAGTAAAGTAGATAGAAAGAAAGGAAAGAAAAAGAACAAGAAAATACGTTAGCTATTTGCCTTTCCCTGCATTAAATGTTTAACTGATTCGATCTATCTGTTCTTAACTATGTACAATGTTCTTCCTCTGCTGATCGGATTGATTTGAGCTGAAGGTATAAATTAAATCACGTTTGCCATTTGTTTTTTACAGTGTTTATCATGAAATTCTGGGTTTTCTTTTTTTGTAGTAAGCTTTTGGCTTCTAGACTCCATAGAGACTTAACAGTGTTGTTCATGGACATTTTTTTAGCACCTATGTTTCTCAACTTTCAACTTTAATTTTGGCTTCTGTTTGTTCTAATGTTAAAAAAAAGGCCTAAAAATCCCTTAATCAATTCTCCACCAATCAATTTCGCTCAAAATCACATGTCCTAATTCGTCAATCATGTTCAAAGTTTAGGGACCATCTAGAACTACTTCTGAAAGGGTGAGAGTGTTAAACAGGTAATTCTACGTTATAGCCTACGTGAGAGTGTTATAATAAAATATATATTTTATATTCAAATGTACATAAAAATAATTACTGACCATATAATGGAGTGTACCATAGAATTTTTCGTGTTAAACAAAAAGTAATGTTCATGTCAACAAATACTAAGAGATGAAAGATGAAGGGTCTAACGAAAATAATGTGAAATATTTTTTAGAAAATTATTACAATTAAAAAATTATTAAAAAGTCTTATAAAGTAGTTTGTATTTTTTAGGGTCTCTATCACTCTATGTCATTCAGTGACGCTTAAATAGCGAAGCAATTAAAAAAATCTTTTTCCCCTTTGTTCTTTTACTCCGTTGTTGGTATTTGATTTTAGCTAAATTATATACTTTTCTTATAGTTTGTCTTACTTAATTATACAGAGATTCTCTCTAATTTTACTAATTAGATAGAGAGCTCACTTATCCTTGTTTTAGGAATTTGAGATATTAGAGGGGTTATTGAATTGATAAGAATTTGAATAAGTAAAATTAGATGTTCTAAAATGTAAGATTATTTTGTTGGGTAATATTTAGAAATATTTACACTTGATTACTAAGAATGTAAAATAATTGTGTTTGATAATTTAGATGTAAAGAATCTATGATCTGATCACCACTCGTCACTCGGTGATTTATCCCACGATTGTCACTATCCTCCTAAAGCAGCTAAGGCTTTCCTTGTGGGGAATTCCCTTAACTGGGGTTTCCATGTAGAGAGGAGTATTTCATGAGTAGCGAACTTGGCAGATGTAAATGGGCCTCGGACATCAATGTGGTCTCGGACTCGGTCAAAGCTAGAGGTTTGGTTCTGGTGGCTTGGGATTGGACCCGTGCTCTGATATAATCCCTTGGTCTATGGTGACCTCAGATGAATAGTGGACGTCCCAGTCTCGGATGAGGTTTAGTTCGAGACATGGCTAAGACTATGCCCTGTGATGACCTCTTGGGTGTTAGAATATGTTCATAAAGTAGCGTGTAATAACTATTTATCTGTATTTAGTTATTTCTCAGAAATTTGTAAAACTGAATTTTTTATGAATAAATTGAAAGTTTTATTTTAAATTAAATCGTGTTAATAAATTACTCAAGTCCTGAAACTATTGTCAACGAAAGAAGAGTGCGGACAAAAGCGTCTCCAGACGAACTCTTCTGAAATAGTTCAGAACGATATTCGTAGTCTTAGAATCGACTGGCAATCGAATCTGATTATGACTGTTAGGTTGAACCGTTAGATGTCAGTCTTGGGACATAAGAGTGGAGACTCAAATGGTTAACCTAGACATGTTATGAACATGTTGAATGGACTGATAATAAATTAGTTTAGAGCCCAAAATCGTTTACCTAGCTCTAAGTCTCATTGTAACACCTTAAAGTATTTTTGTAATTACCTTAATCCTGAGGTGAATACATAACTTGACTTGATTAGTTGTAATATTTGATATGTCAAATGAGTGAGTTTGAATTGACAGGCAATACCTCGACTGTTGGGATTGTAATATAATTAACTAGGAGTTGCGTGATTCACAGATATGAAAATTTGTGGTTGGATTGCGAAAACAACATCACCTTAAGCTTTATCGATGGGTGCGTGAATAAATTAACTTGACCAAATTCGATGAAATGAGTCATTGTATAAAACTTGTGAATTGTACGAGACAATTCACTATAATGTTTTTCTTATTCAAAGTTAATAAAGAAATTAAGGAAATAATAAAAAGAGAAGTAAAATGATAATTTTAAAATATTTTGTGGACCGTGAAAATAAATAGAGTTTATTTACACCAACAGAAAATATAGCGCACATGAATCGAGAGTTGATTCGGCATATATGTAAATGAACTAAATTGAACTAAATTGGACCAAAATGTATTTTGGTGCCAAGACATATTTCCTACACCTATATGTAAAAGGTGATGTCACTTAAGTTAGTTAAGTGTAATTGTTGCATTGAAATAATTATTTATTATTTTCTAATTATTAGATAATTAGTTAAATAAATTAAATTAATTGATAATGATCAATTATATTTATCAATTAGATTGATAAATTTTGATACAACTAAAACTCTAGGAGATCATGTAATTTTTGGCAATAATAGATAATTAAGAGAAATTTCAAAAAATTTATAATATATGGGTATATTTGTAAATACTAAAAATTATTTTTTGTTAAGTATCTAATAGCAATTTGATTGCAAAGAGATAAAAAAATTTAGATACAGTTGTTATCAACACACAAAAAAAGAGAAAAGCATTTTCTCCTCTCACTACTGTTGCTGTCGAAATTAATCTGAAGAAGGAAGATTTGATTTTTCTTCTTCAATCGTTTTGAGAGCCCACACTCAAAATTCTACGTAAAATTCTTCTTAGATGTATTTTTTAAATTAACGGGTGGTTGTTGGTTGACTAATTCAGAAATTGTTCGTGGAAGATCAAGTTCATGATTTTGATCTTAAAGCTTGAAGAACAGGAAGAACGCTCGAGGGAGTTCCACCAGTTCATAAATTCTCTGATACAGAATAAATGTGAAAATTTACTTTCCCTTAATCTATTAGTTTTAATATCGTATATGCATGATTAAACTAAAATTAGTTTTAAATTATTTAATATGATTAAATAAGTTAAATCAAATTTTTTTATGTTCCGCTCACGAACTGTTCGTGGTTCAAATCTAATTTTCTTTAATTATTAAAACCGATCAATCCTAGCAATTGGTATTAAAGCCAGGTTTAAGATTATGCATATAGATAATTAAAGCGAACGTAACATAATTTTTATAGATATTGGCATATGTTTGTATGGTAGATTCAAAATTACTTTGAATATGTTTTGTGATTGGATCCCGAACTATTGGCTCTAGGCGTTTCTTATTTAGAATTGATGTACGTCGAATTTGAGGTATAGGAATTTATGTAATTTAATTATCGCAGTTGTTGTAAATTTTAAATTCGTTGTAAATTCATCATCCTTTCGATATCGTCATCAGAAGTCGCTCGGAACCGTCGTCGAGAAGTCATCGGACGGCCACCGAGAAGATGCCGGGAATGCTACTGTTCACGCGCACTGTTCATCGACGGTAATGTTCACACCGATACTCTTCACTGGCAGTACTGTTCATGACAGTACTGTTCGCTGGCGGTACTGTTCACTGGCCGCTGCTACTATGTGTTGCACCTTGCACGGTAGAGTTCTAATCGGATTAGAAAACCTACAATTTTGAAAACCCATGGTTTTAGGAAACCTAGGGGTTTTGAAATTCAAATTTTAAAATATGATTTCAAAATCAATTTTAGTCACTTCTTTAATTTTAATTTAATTTAATAAATTTTTCAACACTTGTATAATTGTAATATCTTTAAATTGATTTAAAAATAAATCAATTTACTAATTACTTGGTAATTTGTTTATCAAAGTAAAAATATGTTAGAATTAAAATTCTTAAATTGAAAATTATTTTTAAAAATGGTACTAATATTTTGTAAAGTGTTACAAAATGATGAGACTACATGGAGACGAAGGAGCAGATTGCAGACGCCATGAAAATTAGTTCATAAATTAATTTGTGATTTATTTATTATTCTTTTATGGGTTGTAATTAGAAATGAGCCAATAAGGAGATTAAATTTAAATGTATGATTTTTAATCGTGCATCATCATATAGCATGCTATATAGATTAGAGATATGTCAATATCAAATTTTCATGTAGCATGTACATGCATCAATGTAGATTAATTGATAATGGTTATTATTTAATTATAATATGAAATTTATAATGGTTATGATTTTAAATTGAGATTTAAATTAATAAAGGATTTATAAATTTCATCACGTTTTTTAAATTAATAAAAGTTAAGTTTTATTGAAAAACAACCAAAAATCTAATTTTTTTCAAAAACTAAGTGGGATGGTCATTTACGTTGAAACATTCACAAATGTCTCCAACGCAAACTTGATCGTGCCATGAGGAAGGGTTTAGAACCGCCCATAGTGGTCCTCACTTGAATGTGAGAAACTTTAGAATTGTGTCACTTTGAGTCATCGAGTTGCTTCAGAAGTTAAGACTTCTAAAGGGAGTGGTAGGACAGGGTCGTCCCATAGACAGACTGTTAGTCCATAACAACTTTTAAGAGATCGATGCGTTGGTTAAACACTTAGACTGAAGCACATTCGAATCCCCCCCATAGAGGCTAGTCAATGGGGCCAAGGTGACCAAAACCATTAGTGATTGGTTAAGCTAGATGTGGAGACATTTGAGCGTTAACCAAACGAGAGGAGTCTCGATGCGATAGGAGATAGTTTGGACTTCATCCCACGATGAGACAAGCTATCATTTTTTTATCGTAATATCATAAAAGAAATATTTTTAATGGATTTTAAAATATATAGTAGTTGCATCATGCATCATACTTTCCTAAACAATTAAGCATTTATTTACACAGCTTTATTTTATTCTTTTCAGTAATCATGTCGTTATCCCTTCTCTCAACTATTCTTAACGCGAACAAATTCAACGAAGAAAATTATGTGGATTGGAAATGAAATCTTGATATCGTTTTGACGGTAAAACAGCACAAGTCCGTGCTTTCTTCCCCTTGTCCTCTTGAGACTATTGTTGAATCGACTCAAGAAGAAAATGATGTTTATGCTTCTTGGTTGCGTTCTGATGAGAATTTCCAGATGTTACATCTTGGCATCTATGAACAATGTGTTGCAACATTAGCATTATAACTTTGAGACGACCGCTGAAATGATGCTAAACATCACCGAAATGTTTGGAGATCAGGGTCATCAAGCCAGACAGACAACTGTGCGTAACTTCATGAACTGCAAGATGGAACCCAGAACTCATGTTAGAGAACATATGATGTTGACCATAAGTTATCTGAACGAGATGAAGATCATGGGTACTGAGGTCAATGGAAAGACTCAAGTGGATATGATCCTAGAGACTTTGCCTAGTACCCTTGAGAACCTCAAGCTTAATTATTCGATGAATAATCTGAACTACTCACTTCCTGAGCTCATGAAGGAGTTGAAGGCTACTAAGACCATGTTTCTGAATGGCAAGAGGAAACCTGGAGAGGCTAACTTTACTGAAAGTACGCCTTCCACCTCTAGCTCTAAGAAGAAACAGAAAAAATGTCTAAGGAAAGCGAAGAAGCAAAAGCTGAGAGCTGCCAAAGGAAAAAAGCACCACGAGAGTAGACAAGTGTCATCACTGTGGAGATACTGGTCATTGGAAACGTAACTGTCCAGAGTATCTCAAAAGGTTGAGATCTAAAGGTATAGTAATGGTTATCGAGGCCTGTTATGCAGTTGACTCTATTTCTTCTTGGATTGTAGACTCTGCAGCTACTAACCACATTTGTTGCTCTCTGTAGGGGTTCAAGGAAATCAGAAGGCTTGATGAGAGCGAGTTCAGCTTCTGCTGGGGGGATGAAGCACTAGTATCGGCTGTATCAGTAAAAACTTTAAAATTATGTTTTGAGAAACATTTTTATTATTTTGTGTGATGTTTATTATGTCTCGAGTTTTGAGAATAATTTGATTTCTATTGGTGCATTAATTGAGTAAGGATTTGATCTAAAATTCATTGATAAAGATATTTGCATTTTTAGAAATGAATGCTTAATTACTATTGCACGGATGATTAATAAATTGTATCATGTAAAACCTGTAGTACCCATGATTTGTGACATTGAAGTGAATATCGATTCACATAGGGATAGTGAAAGGTTTGAACTATGACTTAACCGATCTAACCTATATGCGGCACTTACGTCTTGGACATATTAGCCTAGACAAGATTAAAAGACTTGTGAATGATGGTCATTTGTAATCTTTAAGTGTGAGTTCACTACCCACATGTGAATCTTGTATAGAAGGCAAAATGACCAATTTACCTTTTTCATCAAAAGGTGAAATAGCCACTCAATGCCTTGTACTCATACATCGTGATATGTCTGTGGGCCATTGAAATAGCCACTCAATGCCTTGTACTCATACATCGTGATATGTCTGTGGGCCATTGAATATTCAAGTAAGATGAGGTCATGAATACTTCGTAACCTTCACTGACGACTACTCATGTTTTGGTCATGTTTATCTAATGCATTAAGAATCTGAAACCTTTGAAAAGTTCAATGAATATAAGGCCTTGGTCAAAAAAAAATTAGAAAAACAAATAAAAAAAACTACGATCTGATCGTGGTGGAGAGTATTTGCTAGGAGAGTTCGAGGACTTTCTTAAGGAAGAATGTATTATTTCTCATCTTAGAACACCTGGTACGCCACAGGAAAATGGTGTATTAGAGAGAATGAATTGAATTCTGATGGATATAGTTAGATTCATGATAAGTTACTCATCCCTCTCAAATTCATTTTGGGGATATGACTTACTAACAACGGCATATATTCTGAATCATGTTTTGTCAAAGACAGTGCCTAGTGCATGATATGAAAGTGGTATGGGCGAAAGTCGTTCGTTCACCATTTTAGAATATGAGGTTTCCCAGCACATGCTCTAAGACCAAAGACAGACAAGTTGGTCAGTCGTTTAGAATTGTGCATGTTTGTAGGATATCCTATGGTAACGAAGGGGTATATCTTTTACAGTACGACTAATAAAAAACTGTTCATTAGCATAAATGCTTGTTTTCTGGAAGAAAATTATATTAAAACTATACAGCTGAGAAGCGCAGTTGTGCCAGAGGAATTATTGAGTGGAAGAACACCGACTCTTCAATAAAAAATTATTTATGATTCAATAATGGAAGAACCATGACAGGAGTCATAGACTATGTTGCCTCGACGTAGTGGGAGAGTTGTGAGACAACCTGAAAAGTACATGTCCTATGGATAAGCTTTGACAGTTGTCTCAGACAAGGACCTAGATGAACCAATCTCTTACTCGTAGGCCATGGCTAGTCCTGAAGTAAACTTATGGCAGAAAGCCATGAGCGTTGAGATATATTGGATGTACTCAAATGGAGTCTGGAAACTTGTAGATCCTCTTAAAAGGATAAAACCCGTAGGATGCAAATGGATCTAGCAGAAGAAAGAGGTCCGAATGGAAATGTAGAGACATTCAAAACTAGGCTAGTAGCCAAGGGCTACATCCAAATGGAAGGTATAGACTACGAGGATACCTTCTCACCAGTAGCTATGCTTAAATCCATCTGAATCCTTTTGTCCATTGCTGCTACCATTGATTATGAAATCTGGCAAATGAACGTCAAGACAGCCTTTCAGAATGGCAATATTGAAGAGCGTATTTATATGGCTCAACCAGATGGGTTCATGGAGAAAGGCCAAGAGGGAAAAGTTTATGAAATACATAAGTCCATTTATGGACTTAAGCAAGTATCACGCTCGTAGAATATTAGATTCGACGAAACTGTTAAGAACTATGGTTTTGAACAGCTGGTGGACAAAACTTTTGTGTATAAGCGGATACACGAAAATGTGGTTTTTTCTAGTATTGTACATAGATGATATTCTACTCATTGGGAATGATGTAGGAAAAAGTCTGAAGTCAAGTTTTGGCTTACAAAGCAATTTGACATGAAGGATCTTAGAGTAGTTGAATTTGTCTTAGGTATTGAGATCTTTCGAGATCGGAAGAACAAACAATTGACACTTTCTCAAGCATCTTATATTGATAAGGTGTTAGATAGCTTCAATATGAAAAACTCCAAGAAGGGATTTCTTCCCTTTAGACATATAGTCAGCCTCTCCAAGGAGTAGTCTCCAAATACTCCTCAAGTTAAGGAAGACATGTGAATGATACCCTATGCCTCAGCCATAGGAATCCTTATGTACGTGATGCCTTTGTACTAGACCTAATATTTGCTATGTCGTTGGGGTAGTAAGTCATTTCCAATCTAATCCTAGAATCGAGCATTGGAATGTCGTCACGCATATCCTTAAGTATATTAGGAGAATAAGGAATTACATGTTTGTGTATTCATGTAGTGACTTGAATATGACGGGGTATACAGATTCCAGTTTTTCAAGCTGATAAGGACTCCAAGAGGTTCACTTCAGGATCGGTGTTCATCCTGAATGGTGGAGCAGTTGTATGGAGAAGCATAAAGCAATCTTGCATTACTGATACCATAGAGCAGTTGTATGGAGAAGTATCAAGCAATCTTGCATTGTATTGCTGAATATGTGTTAGTTTGTGAAGCTGCAAATGAGGCTGTATGACTTAGGAAGTTATTGAAGATTTTGGAAGTTGTTCCAGATGCTGACAAGCCCATGACATTTTATTGAGATAACAGTAAGGCTGTAGCGAATTCTAAGGAACCTAGAAGTCATAAGAGATCCAAGCATATAGAACGTAAGTATCACCTAATTAGAGAGATTGTTCAGCGTTGAGACATTGTGGATGCATATTTTGATGGTCAACAACCTGGCAGATCCATTCACGAAAACTTTAAGGAGTAAAGTTTTTTATGGTCATCTGAAGGGCTTGGGGATAAGAGATTGTACACGCCTACTTTAGTCCAAATGAGAGATTGTTGGAATATGTCCATAAAGTAACATGCAATAACTATTTATTTGTATTTAGTTATTTCTTAGACACTGTATTACTGATTTTTTATGAATAAATTAAAAGTTTTATTTTAAACTAAAGCCTGTTAATAAATTATTCAAGTTCTGGAACTATTGTCAACGAAAGAAGAGTAAAGATAGAAGCGTATCTAGACGAACTCTTCTAAAATAGTTTAGAACGATATTCGAAGTCTTAGGGCATAAGAGTGGAGACTCAAATGGTTAACCTAGATATGTTATGAACATGTTGAATATACCAGTAACAAATTAGTTTAGAGCCCAAAACCGTTTACCTAACTCTAAATCTAATTGTCACTCCTTACATGTATTTTCATAATTACCTTAATCCTGAGGTGAATACATAACTTGACTTGGTTGGTTGCAATCTTTGATATATCAAATGAGTGAGTTCGAATTGACGGGTAATACGTCGGCTGTTGGGAATGTAATTTAATTAAGTAGGAGTTGTGTGATTCACAGATATGAAAATTCATGGTTGGATTATGAAAGCAACAATATCACCTTATAATTTATTGATAGATGTGTGAATAAATTAACTTGGCCAAGTATTCGATGAAATGAGTCATTGAATAAGACAGTTCACTATAATGTCTTTCTTATTCACAGTCAATAAATGAGTTAAGAAAATAATAACAAGAGGGGTAAAATGATAATTTTATATTCCTCTCTTCTTACTAATATTCACGATGATTATTATGTTAAAATATTATGTTGACTGTGAAAATAAATAGAGTTTATTTACACCATCAGGAAATGTAGCGTGCATGAATCGAGAGTTGATTCAGCATCGAACATATAGTGGAGTTGTACGATGTCAGGATTAAATAGGTCAGGAATTTATGGAGATAAATTCATCAGGTATTTGAATCCTAAGCTTTGTTCATGGTCCATTCGGTCTGAAAATAGCTCATAGAACATAAATAGAAAAAAATGAACAAAGTTGGACCAAAATGTGTTTTGGTGCCAAAGCATATTTTCACACCTATATGCGATAGGTAATGTCATTTAAGTTAGTTATGTGTAATTGTTATATTGAATTAATTATTTATTATTTTTAATTATTAGATAATTAATTAAAAAATTAATTGATAATGATCAATTAAATTTATCATTTGGATTGATGAATTTTGATACAGCTAAAACTCTAGGAGATCATGTAATTTTGGCAATAATAGATAATTAGAGGAATTTTTGAAAATTTTATAATATATGGGCATATTTGTAAATACTGAAAACTATATTTTGATAAATATCTAATAGTAATTTGATTGCAAAGAGATAATGAATTTTAAGTACAGTTGTTGTTATCAACACTAAAACAAGAGAAAAATATTTTCTCCTCTCACTACTGTTGTCGCCGAAATTAATCTGAAGAAAGAAGATTTGCTTTTTCTTCTTCAATCATTTTGAGAGCCCACACTCAAATTCCTACGTAAAAGTCTCCTGAGATATATTTTTGAAATTAGCGGGTGGTTGTTAGTGGACTAATTCAGAAATCATTCGTGGAAGATCAAGTTCGTGATTTTGATTTTAAAGCTTGAAGAACACGAAGAACGTTCGAGGGAGTTCCACCAGTTCAGAAATTCTTTGATACAGAGTAAATGTGAAAATTTGTTTTCCTTTAAGCTATTCGTTTTAATATCGTATATGCATGATCAAACTAAAATTAGTTTTAAATTATTTAATATGATTAAATAAGTTAAATAAAAAAAATTTGATATTCTGTTCACGAACCGTTCGTGGTTCAAATTTAATTTTCTTTCATTTTTAAAACTGGTTGATCCTAGCATTGGGTCCTTAAGGAGCGTCTTGGACAACCTCCTCAACTCGGGCCTTTGTGGGCTAGGTCTTGGATCTTGGGCTACGGCCGAGTAATATTTCCTCCTCTAGAGTAATCAAAATACATCCTTGAGACTCATGTAGTAACTTTTCAAAATAAATAAAGTAAAAAAGTTACATATAAAATAACTAAAAATAAAACTTACATATTATTAGTGTCGAACACAAAATTCTTATAGCAAACATGAGAATGTTATTACATGTCGAAGAAATTATATGCTTATTGTTGAACTACCTCTTACTAAATAGGGCCTTATTGAAACGTCATAAATACATTTCTTCAATTGACATCTCCTTATTTCTTGATTTAACTATTATTAATATCTCGTTGAAATATAAAAGTAAATTATGTAACAAAACAAAATTGAAATATAACAAATAATGATATTCTATCTTTTGACCCCAATATGGAAGACAATCGAAACTTGTTATAAAACTAGACTAAAAGAAGATAAAATATAAAATATCTATATATACCAAAGCATAAAGTATAAAGAACAAGCACATAAAGCTTTAAGAAGAAAAAAGAAGAAGAGAATCAACTCTTATTTTATTCATGTCTCGAATGTCTCTTTTTATAGGTTTAACATAAGCAGAACTTACAAGAAGTTATGTTACACCATTTATTTAGATATAACTAGCATAGAGAGTTTAGACTAGTTTAAGTTATAAATGTAGGAGTTCAGAATTGTGGGCATCCAAAACTCCATGTTTTACAACACTCCCCTTGGATGCCCGACATGCAAAAGCATGCCTCATTAAAATTTTACCAGGAAAAAAATCCTTTGAAAAAAAATCCTAGTGAAGAAAAAAGAGTACAAAATTATTATGCATGTAAAAGTTTATGTCTCATTAAAAACTTCTCAGGAAACCCCATTGGGAAAAAATCTCGACGAATGAAAAAAAGTACAATATATTTATAGTAGACTCTGCTTTATACTCCCCCTACTGTTAATATAACTGCCATCATGAAATGTCTCGAAGATGGAGCATTCCACTCTTATAACCAAGTTTCTTGAATGTTGTAGTAGGAAGTGCTTCAATGAATAAGTCACTTATATGATCACTTGATCGAATTTCCTTCACATGTATATCTCTATTCTTTTGGAGTTCATGCGTGAAAAAGAATTTTGACGACATGTGTTTTGTTTGATCTTCTTTTATATACCCTCATTTGAGTTGGACGATGCATGTCGTGTTATCTTTGCATAAAAGCATAGTGTTATCTTTGATTGAGGACAATCCATCAATATTGCTGTAGCACATTTGAGGCATGAAAAGTAGAATATGTTTTATCTAACATATCTTATTCAATAACTTTTTCTCCACATAATTTTAATTGTAAGCTAATTCTAAATAATGCACATTATATTCACTAACTGATTTTGAAATCTTGCAACCTCATGTGCATCTAGTCATAACAGAAATTAATAAGATCTTTTATAGTGAGATATTTGGTTTTCAACCCTTCATGTAAATGGTGGCGAAGGAATATCATAGCTTTTGCTCGATCTTGCAGTGATGTTTGATTTTCCTTCTTTAATTGTATTCCCCAAGTTTATGGCATCAAAGTGAATTTCCAAATCACGAGTCCACGACAAATAATTTTTACCCGAAATGTCGAGAGTAATGAATTCGAGTTTTGCAATATTTGACATTTCTAGATCTCTAATAATTGCATGAAAAAAAAGCGTAATTAGTGTTGAAATTATGTCCATAAATAGAGTGTAATAACTATTTATGAGTATTTATTTATTTTTTTACATTTATGTATTACTAAATTTTATGAATAAATGAAGATTTTTTAATTAAAGTGTGTTTATAATTTATTTAAGTTCTGAAACTATTATCAATGTAAGAAGAGTAAAGACTGAGCGGTCTTCCAGACGAACTCTTATGAGATAGTTTAAAATATTATTCACAGTCTTAGGATCGACTGAACAATCGAGTCCAATTATGACTGTTAGGTTGAACTAAAGAATGTCGGTCTCGGAACATAGGAGTGGAGACTCTAGCTGTTGACATAGGCATGTTATCGAACATGTTAAATAGAATAGTAACAAATTAGTTTAGAGTAAAACCATTTATCTAACTCTAAATCTAATCGTTACACGTTAAGGTTATTTTTATAATTACTTTAATCCTGAAGTGAATACAAAACTTGACTTAGTTACTTGCGATCTTTGATATGCCAAAGGAGTGAGTTTGAATTTTCGTATAATACCTCGACTATTGGGAATGTGATTTAACTATGTTGGAATTGCATGATTCACAGATATAAAATTCGTGATGAGATTGTAAAAAATAACAATATCATCTTATGTTTTATTGATGAATGTGTGAATAAATAAACTTGGTCAGGTACTCGATGAAATGAATCATTGATAAGACGTTGTGAACTGTACAAGGCAATTCACTGTTATGTAGTTTTTATTCACAGTCAATAAATGAGTTAAAGAAATAATAACTAGAGGGGTAAGATGATAATTTTAGATCTCTCTTGTTATTGATATTCACAAAGAGTAACATCATAAAATATTCTGTAGACCGTGAAATACAAATATTTATTTTCACCAACAAACAACGTAGCGCCCATGAATCATAGTTGTTTCGACACCAGACCTATAATTGAGTATGATGTGGGGATTAAATAGGTCAGAAATTTGTGGGGATTAAATAGGTCAGAAATTTGTGGGGATTAAATAGGTCAGAAATTTATGGAGATAAACTAGCCGAGTATTTGAATCACATAGTTTTATTCATGTTGGTCTATTCAGTCTCAAGAGTAGCTCATAAGGACAAGAATGAGAAACAGCGTCAGTTGGACCAAAAATGTATTTTAGACCAAGGTACACTTCATGAACCCATATGTCATGGGTGTCGCACTAAATTAGTGAGGCCAAAATTAATGTTCAAATTAAATAATTTGTTATTTTTTGATTATTTGATAATTATTAAATAAAAATATTAATTAATTAATTGATAGGGATCAATTTAATTTATGAATTTGGCCACAGTCTTGACTCTAGAGGAGATGTAAAAATCACAGATAGCAGTGCACAAGGAGATGAATTTTGGCAATATAGGGTTATATGTATAAATTCTATAATAATTATATAAGAGATTGCATTAGGGTTGTATCCTTAACCATAATCATAGTGTGTGATTATTTAGAGCAGGAAAGAGTTTATCTCCCCTCCCCTACAGTTGGCGCCACAAACTATCAGAGGAAGAAGAAAAATTATTTTTTCTTTCTTAGTTATTTAGAGAACCCACACTCTATTTCTAACAATATCCTTGCGAGTTATACTTCTGAATCCTACGAGTGTTTGTTGGTGTGAAGATCAATTGAAGTTCTGTAAATTTCAAGAATGAATTAAGCAAGAAAATATATAAATTGTTTCTATCTTTTCTCAATACGTTTATCTGAATATGTATAATCGTTGAGTAGTTTTATATTTATTTCGATTAAATATTTGTTTTGAAAATTTTTTATATTCCGCTCACGAACCGTTCGTGGTTAATTAATTTTGTTCTAAATCTAAAACCCGGTCCAACAATTAGAATAAATAGATATAAACTTTAATGTAATAATACACCAATTAAAATATAACATTATATGATTATAAGGACAAATTATAAATGAACAAACTTAAACATAACAATAAATATTAAAATACTATAGAAAATCAATTCTTCTTTAAACAACCATTCAATTAAGAACAACTAATGAATAACAACATAACATATATTCAACACTAAAACATTATAGTTTTCTCTAATATTCAACAGTAAAATATTCTTTTAAAAATAATATCATAACTTGTATTACTACCAAAAAAATAATTGTAAGATATTACTTTGTGTGTCATTGACAAGTTACACCAAAATTAAGAAAAATTAATATTATTTTAAATTTGAACATATGAATAATCTATCAATTGATATATGTTAAATAATCTAATTATGAAAGAAATTAACAAAGACATAATTATATTAGAAATTTATTTTATAATAAGTGCCACATTTCATTTTAAACATAAATTAGAATATATAATATGAGAACACAAAGAAGTAATCATATTTCATTGGTAACTAATACTAGAAAAATACTTATAAGCTACCCTTTATAAGTTATTGGCATTATCAAACATAAAATAAAGCAAGATTGTTGTCTAAGATTTCATAAAATCAAACAAGATTGTCATCTAAGATTCTAATCAATTATCAAACATAAAATCAAACAAGATTGTCATCTAAGATTCTAATCAATTATCAAACATAAAATCAAATAAGATTGTATCTAAGATTTTAGAAAACATTAAAACCTAAATATATCAAAGCATAAAGTATGAAGAACAAATGAGTACTCGTCACATCCTCTCTCCAAGAAGTTCTTCTTGTCCTTTTTTCAAGAAAGGACTCGTAGTTTCATCCTCTCTCTGTTCGTCCTCTAACCTTCTCATTTTCTTTGAAAAGTGTTAGTTCGTACTTTATTCGTTCTCATTACTATCATTTGTTTCTTTGATCTTTGATCCTCACTTTCTCAATCATCTTGTTTCCTCAATGGTTGTGATTATTGATTATCGGAAATATCCATGTTAAAGAAATAGCAGAGAAAGTTTGTGCAGAAGAATGAAGTATTAGAGAAATTTCTGAGTTCAAGACTTGCTCTCAGGTTGAAGGTCTGAAAGTTTCTAATGGATCTTGCTCCCAGTTTAGATTCATCTTTATCTTCCATCCATAGTGTTGCTTCTTCGAGCTTGAGGGTGAATCCCTCTTGGATAACCTTGTTGATGGAAGGATTAAGGTGAAATGCGTTGCTTCATTTCCTCCATTATCGAAGAGGGGTGCTATCAGGATTGTGTGTAGAGACTCAATGAAAAGTATGATTTTTTGGATAGTTTTCAAGTCAATTCTCTTATCCCAGCCCATGGTGAGCTGCTTGCTATTAGTCATGGGTTGAATTGGCTCATCTCCTCAAAGTGATATGGAGGCTCTATTGAATCTAAATGTCAAAGATTGTTGTGGATTATGCTTTATCTAATAAATGTTTAGATTGGAGATTGCAGAAATTTGTATTAGATATTCATTCTAAGATTAATTAAGTTTTAGGTATTTCTTTTGTTTAGGTTATCATAAATTGTAGCTCAAATGCTTTCGCAAGATATAACCTAGATCATGGTAGAATTAATTTTAGTGATTTTTGTTGTCCCGATTCTATTATTAGCTTTATTGATAAAAACAAGTTTCTGTAAAATGATGGTATTTACCGCCTTAGCTGTGTTTTTTTTTGTTTTTCAATGCAATCTCATTTTGTTAAAAACAAGTACAACCCACAAGCACACAAATCTGTAAGAATAAAAAAAGAAGAAGAGAGAACTGACTCTTATATATTCATATTTTAAATGTCTCCTTTTATAAGCTTAACATAATAAGAAACTAGTTATGTTAAACTATTTATTTAGATACAATTAGGGTATGGAGTTTAGACTAGTTTAAATTATCAATGTAGGAATTAAGAATGGTGGGCATTTATAACTCCATCCTTTACACCAAAATTAATATTATTTATGGTTTGTTTTTTTAAGTGATTTTGGAGTCTCATATGGCAGCTCGGCATCTATCGAATTATGTGGAAGAAATATATAATTGATGTTATTACAATCATGGTTATCCTAAACCTTATCAATAAGGACTAAATGATAATAAAAAGAGCTTTTCAAAGGAGAAACTAAAGTTGAAGTTTGATTCCTAACCTGAATATTTGACCTGGATAAGCCAACTTGTGCCAACTTGTCATAATTTAATAAATTTATTAGCCCTGTTTTCCTTTTTAATATCAAGAAAATATACTACAATATCAAGATCCAACGACTGGTATTACCAGCACAAGGTTTCCCCTAGTCCTCACGTACACAAATTTAGTTACTTAGAGTAATGATATTTATTATTTAATCTATTAATTGAATAGTAGATTCGCACATGTTAAACTATTTTAAAATTATTTTTAATCTTAAAATAAATCAGATTGAATTAAGTAAATCTAAATTAAAAGTAAAATAGTATTAATTATAAGTAAATTTGCTTGTACAGTTGAAATTGTACTATATAGTTACTATTTAAATAATATAGAAAATAATTTTATTTTACTAATTTTCATAATTTTAAGAAATGATTATATCATATTAGGAGATAATTTCTCTTGTTAAAAAATATATTAATGCTTTTGTCTAAATTTATTTATATGATTTTGCATCTTCCCAATAAACATAAATATAATATTGAATTTCATTAATTTCTAATGAATAAATACTTAAATATAATAATTCATTGTAAAAAAAGATCTCAAATTACAATGTCACGTTTCCAATTACATAATATTATAAAAATATTAATTTTAAAAATTATTTTAACAAATGTTTTGTGAATAGAAAATAAAATTATTTATACGAATTAGATGAAAAAGTGGTGAAATCTGTATCATATTGGTAAGAAATGATAATATCATGTTAAATTCATTTCTCATATTCAAAAATATATTAATATCTTTATTTTAATTCATTTATATGAATTTTTATTTTCTGATAACATAAATATTACTTAATATTTAATTTTATAAATTTCTAATGAATAAATTATTATTGGGTTAAAAATAAATATTCAAACTGCTCCAATCTTTAGCGGGTCACCATTACGTTTTACAGATGATCTCACAATTCATATTTACAGATATTTATGTTTCTAATTATGTAATATTATAAAAATATTTAGTTTCAGAAACTAGTTATAAGCAAATTATTGTCGAATAAAAAATATAATTTCATCACATGAACTTAATGAGAAAGGAGATGAAATCTCTAATTTATTTAGATTAAATTCATATTATTTGTCATATTTTTCTATTTTATTTGTTTATTTGCTATAACATATGTATATTAGTATCTTAAGAGAGCCTCTGACTCTAACTACCATCCACGTACGATTAATACTAGATCGGACCAATTGCCCATCTGATCACCTCTACGTTCTTGCCAGCCTATATCTGTCTCAGTCAATGTTGTCAAAATCGCGATCCGGATAGTAGGATCATAGGATCCTACGATCTTATAATATCAAAACGATTCACATCAGGTATAGGATCGGGATTAATTTGGGTAGTTTTTTGGGCCAACATCAAGAATATGTCATTTTAAGGGAAAATAAAAAAAGCCACCCAAATTAAAAACAAAATAAAATATCCGCGCAAAAAACCGTAACTCACGCGCACCAATGAAATTTTGAATTTTATCCATAGAATTTATATAATATATATCGTATATATAAAATATACTACAAATTATACAGGTGTATATATTATGTACTATATATATTATATAAATGATCAAAATCTGGAGCTATGACACGCGTGGCGTAAAAACTTCCTTCCGTGTGGGAGTCATTTTTTAAAAAATCGTGCAGGGGACTATTTTTTATTCTTGTGGTAATTTCTTATGCATTTTCATAGAAGTTGACTATTTATTAACATACAATTTTTTGTTTTATTAAATGTTGTCAAATGACTGGTTGTTTACTTCTTAAGTCTCTCTAAATCTAATTTAGTGTAATTGAAGTCATCTCCTATTTGTGTGTTTATTAAATTTTTATAATATTTTATGGGTTTTGACTCATATTTTCTTACACAAATATTTGAAGTTATAAAATTTTATTTGTGTGTTTATGATATTAGGAGTAAAGTAGTTTTCATAGAATTTTTTTTGTGAAAATTTAGTTTTATAATTTCAATTTTGAGAAACTTAATAAACTAAAATTGAATTGTCTTTGTTACTTTACTTATTAGAATGCTTGAGTGAGTAAATTATTTTGAACAACTTAAAAAATTATATGTTTATGATCAAACTTGAGTTGGTTATTTTAAGATGTTCTATATTTCAGTCATTTATAAAGTAGAGTAAAATTTGTTTTCATTATTTAATTTTAGTTAAAAATAATTAATTTATTTTTTAACGATCACAATTTTTTAATACTATAGTTATTAACATTTGGAAGGATTTTACGATTCTCGATCCGACCCAACGATTCGATTTAGAAAACCACTCCATCGATCCGAGTTTGGTCTTAGTAGAGTATTTCGATGACATGTTTCGGTGCTCTTTCTCATTATTTAAAAAAAATGAACCACCAGTTCACGTACAAGATAATATCATCTCCACCGGCTAATTAAACATCCAACCTTGACGCAATTTGGCCATCCTACACTTAAACCATCCTTTCCTTTTATTTTTGTTTGAAATATATAATGATTTGATAACGAAGTTATCAATTAGAGAATGACAATTAGACCTTTCACCAAAGACGAGGAATTCTATATAATTATTAAAATTAGGTGAGGTGTATACATAATTAAGATAAACTTAAGGGAATTAAGTGGATTATCGTAATGATTACTTAATTGTTTGGAAAACTAAATATAATTTCTCCAATAAAGAGATTCTCTCTCCGTCTAATAAACGGTTTAGATCACTCCGTTAGTCTGGTCAGCTTACCATCCAACAACCACTATATGAGATTCGTCACTGTTAAGAGAGTCGTCATTTGTAAGAGCTCAGCCGCGGAGGAAAAAACTACGGGGAAATTTCATTGAAACTTCTCTTATTCTGCTTTACTTTACCGGTTGCTTTTCTATCCTTTTCTTTCACTTTCTTTTTTACTTTCTCATCCAATCGAATCAGCCTCGGAGGATAAAATTCGTGCTCGTTTCGTTTGGTCGCTGAGAAAGTAACGAACGGAAAGATAAGAAAACTGAAAGGAGCACCTGCGCCTTTTTTCTTCAGCACTTGCTCGTTTTTGTGTTGGGTTTGTTGGTGAAGATTGAGAAATTAAGTCAAACTAAGGTTGTGGTTGTGTAATTGAATACTTGTGAAAACGAGAAGTACAGGGAGGTTTAGTTTTGATTCTGATCAAGATGCAAACAAGGTTCATGGAAAGATCGAACAGTTTGGCAAGAGAAAAGCGAGGTTTGGATCCAACTTCTGCTGAAGAAGGCCAACCTGAAAGGAAACGACCTGCTTTAGCCGGGTAATTATTTTGCTCGATTTATTTGGTTTCAGAAAATAGTTCGTTCCTCTCGGTTGACGGCTTTCTATTACTACATGACTATATAAGAGAATTGATAAATGTGAAATTTGTTATGAAATGCAGTGTAATTGTTGAAGCTCTCAGGGTGGACAGTCTGCAGAAGCTTTGCTCATCACTGGAGCCTGTACTTAGGAGAATTGTAAGATAAATAATTCAACTTTCGATCTTCATTTCCTCTCTATGAAGCATTTAAAATGGTAATTTCGTGTTTCATTTGTTGCTTATGAGATGCCAAGAGATGTTGAATCTTTGGTGCGGTTAAGAAGTGGTTTTAACTAATCCAGCCTCTATTTTGTTTGCTTCGTTTGGTATCCCAACTGCCCAGTGATGAATGGCAAGTTAATTAATTATTTCAATGCAAAAGATTATTTTATTGACAGTTTAAACAAGTTGTCAAAGTTCATTCATGTTAATTAACTCCTTTTGTGTGTTTAGATGTTGAAACTACTCTGTTAAACTAATTTTCTGCCATTTAGTTTGAAATGTTGAAATAAAAAAGAAATTTATGCGGTTGGTTTGAATGTAGCTTTTGATATTTGTGTTCTTCATTGCATGCTTAACAGGTCAGTGAGGAAGTGGAACGTGCTTTAGCAAAATTAGGCCCTGCCAAACTTGCTGGAAGGTAAACATTTTTTTCAGATGGATTATAAAGGTTTGCACCTTGCTTTCGGACGTGGTCCAAAGCAGTCTCTAGCGGTCAGTTGCTCTTGCTAGAATTTTATGGAGAAGACTTGCTACAGTCTTAGATTTGTATTTAATGTTCTGACTTCTGAATAGCATGATGCCTTTGTCCACTCCATATAGCTAACCCAGCTACTAGCTAGGTTTAGTTCCAACACGTTTCCAGTTAAGAAGCTTAAAGTTGGTGCATCTTTTGCATTGCATTTCCTTTTCCACCAGAAGCAACTTTTCCTTTCTTTTTCTAAAATAAATTCGTTGTGTTGTCTGCTTCTCCATTGGTAGGTTCTTAATGGCTGACAAAATGCAGGTCATCTCCTAAACATATAGAAGGGCCTGATGGGAGCAACTTGCAGCTACACTTCAGGTCCAAGTTGTCTCTCCCTCTCTTTACGGGTGGTAAAGTAGAAGGGGAGCAGGGTGCTTCAATCCATATTGTCTTGATTGATGCAAATTCTGGCCATGTTGTCACATCAGGTCCAGAGTCATCAATGAAACTAGATGTTGTGGTACTTGAAGGTGATTTCAATAATGAGGATGATGATAACTGGACAAAAGAATATTTTGAGAGTCACGTGGTGAAGGAACGTGAAGGAAAGAGGTCTCTTCTAATTGGTGATCTTCAGGTGACCCTCAAAGAAGGTGTAGGAACACTTGGGGAGCTCACTTTTACTGACAACTCTAGTTGGATAAGGAGCAGGAAGTTCAGGCTAGGTGTGAAGGTCGCTTCTGGAAATTGTGAGGGCATTCGAATACGGGAAGCAAAAACAGATGCTTTTAATGTTAAGGATCACCGAGGAGAATGTGAGTTTATAACTTTGGCTACTAACTTATTGCAATATGATTTGTCTATTTGTTATTAAGTTGGTGAATTTTCTACGTGTTGTCCTAGTGTATAAGAAGCACTATCCACCTGCCTTGAGTGATGAAGTTTGGAGATTGGAGAAGATTGGCAAAGATGGATCTTTTCACAAGAGGCTGAACAAAGCTGGAATATATAAAGTTGAAGACTTTCTGCGATTGGTCATAAGCGACTCCCAGAGGTTAAGGAATGTAAGAATACAGTAGACAATAAGTTCGTCAGCTCTTTTTCGTACGTACAAAATAATTATTTTCTCATTCATTTATTTTAGGTTCTTGGCAGTGGTATGTCAAATAAGATGTGGGATATTCTCATAGAGCATGCAAAGACATGTTCCATAAGTGGGAAACTTTTCGTATATTATCCTGATGAGGCAAGGAATGTTGGTGTTGTTTTTAACAACATTTATGAGCTGAGTGGTTTGATAGCCAATGGACAATATCAGTCAGCTGATTCTCTTTCTGACAGTCAGAAGGTAAGTGATTTCAATGTTTATGTTATTCTTGGTCTTCTTATGATAAGTTTCATACTGTTGACCAACATGACCCCCCTAGCGTCTTAGTTGTTCATGAACATAACCTTTCATGGTTGAAGCATCTATTTATTTTGAATGATACATTATCTCAAGGAGCTGCTATAAGATAATTGGTATATAATGGCATCAAACTTGCCATTTTTAAAGTACTGGCACTGTCAATTTTTTTACATCTAGAGAATATTTAATCATAATCTTTTCTTGTTCAACAGGTGCATGTAAAACAATGCTTATAACTTGCGCAAAATATCAAATTCCAGCACTGGAAAAACATTTTTCCATAATGCTAGTTAAATTTTCTTCTTAAAGATAATGAAAGGATGAAGTTAGTGAATCTTGTGAGTGTTTTCTTGCAGATCTATGTGGACATGTTGGTGAAGAAGGCCTATGAAAATTGGACACAAGTCATAGAATATGATGGCACATCTTTTCTAAGCTTTAACCAGAATATGAGCTTAGGTGCTTCTACGTTTGTCGTTCCAATGCACTCAAAAGATTATTCGGACTCGTTCAATCAGCAGATGACAATACCAACCCAACATGTTCCTGTGGATTCAGGCTTAATAACAACTGGAGGTATGCATTCTTGGATAATGTAATTTGGCTTTGCTTGTTGATCAGTAAACTTTGGTTGGTGGGAAACATTAACTATCACAACCACCAACGAGAAAGGAATTCAGAATCCTCCTTTTCATGTTTATTCTTAGACATTTCTTGTGTTTGGACATTTCTTGTGTTTACCATGCCAAAAGACCCATCTTATACGAAGTTTTGTGCTTTGAGCTTTTTAGATGTTCATATGCCATTCCAGGTGTTAACAGAAAACACTCTGCTCTTGGCTTACTGCACTGATTTTTGAAATAGATGCATGTCGGTGCCGCCCAGAGTGCTGTAGAAAATGTGAAAATCAGAAAGAATGAACTAATGAGCCGCCACCAGATCCACTTAATCGCTGACTCATAAATGTCTCTCTTTCTTCAGGTGATAATATTGCTACTAAATTCTCAATTCAGTCACAGAATGCAAACGTCAACGCTCAAATGCAATTTGATGGAACTTCATTCCCTCAGCAGAGCCAATTGAGAAGCACTTCTGGGGAATCTCAATTTTCAGGAACCGACAATATGCTTGCGCTTGGGCTACCACAGTCATCCACATGGGGATTCCAGAATATTGGCTCATCGAATCTGAACTATAGGGGTGTCGGAGACTTCTTCCCAGAAGAAGAGATTCGTATGAGAAGTCATGAGATGCTAGAAAACGATGACATGCAACATATGCTCCGGGCTTTTGGAATGGGAGGTCATAGTCATGCCTCCACGAGTGTTATTGACGGTGGCTATAATTATTCGTCGACTGACTTTCCAACTACATCACTAAACTATAACTTTGATTATGATCGAAGCCGTTCATCTGGTAAAGCTGTCGTTGGATGGCTGAAGCTTAAGGCGGCCCTGAGGTGGGGTATCTTCATCAGAAAGAAAGCTGCTGAGAAACGGGCAAAACTGGTCGAGTTGGATGAGTAGATAGTTTAATTAAAAGATGATCAATCCTCTTTGAGGTTTGAAATTGAATGCTTGAATAGGCTTTTCCCTGCCTGGCCAGTTTCTTACATAACAAGGATGGAGGTTTTGACCTGAGCAGGGCGGGCCATTGTCTTATCTGGGCGAATTAGGATTTAATCCTCTGCCATGGAAAAACAAACTGCTGAAAGACAGTTTGGTGATTTTGGGCCGTGCAATCGATTGGATGGCTTAGATCTCGCTCGCTAAACTGTCAAAGTAAAAATTAAATTGCTTTTTGTATTGCTTTTAATTTTACGAGTCGATTTGGGCTATGATGATCTGATTGGACAGTTCAGATCTAACTGTCTCATTCGATTCCGGAGAATTTGAATCCTTCTTGGGCTTCATTGGTCGGTGAATATAATTATCTGGTGAATATAATTATGTGGAGGTGCTGCTGCTTCTGCTTGGATAATGGGGTGTGTCTACGGTCCTTGTTCCTACACAGCAAGAAACTTTTATCTTTTTATAGTGATCGGCTACCTATCTGGAGCTCCCGGTTGTGGTCGGATTAAAGGGTGTCTGTGGTTCTCGTCCCTAGTCCTTACACAGGAAGCTACTTCTATCTTTTATTAGCAAACTTAATCTGATGACCCAAGACGTTGTATACGCTCAACATTTGATGCCTGCAAGTTGCAAAAACCAATTGAGCAGAGCTGCTTTGATTTGAAGATTTCTACCGAAATATGGAGATAGCTCCCGTTGGTGTAGTTAAATTTTCAAACATTGGAAATCAATGCTCGTAAGTGAAGCTATAGTTGGTTTCTTTGTTTTGACCTTTTCATTTTCTGGTCTTATGTTTCTTGTTTAGTTTTTTAATTTATTTTCTACGCCTTATGGTTTTTGTATCCAAATATTCTTGTTATTTATTTTTTATCAAGAAAATTGATATTACTAAAAGATCAAGGAGGGTGAAGCCTCCTAAACAAAGTCTTATCACAATAGATAATATCAATAATGTGGCTAGGCAGTGTAATGACACTATTACAGCATTGGCTCTGAATACAATAGCATCTTGCTATAGTATCAGCAACCAAGTTACAAATATTAAAACACCACTTAATTGAAAAAGAATTAAACAAACTGAATCTAGATAACCCTGATTTAAAGAAATCCACCAGTGTTTTGCAATCTGATTCAATGCAAATGTGAGTCCAATTCTCTTTTTCAGCAAACTGAATCTAGATAACAAATATTCTTGTTATTTGTTAGTAACTTGTGATATGTCTAACATTCGCTTGAATACTGCTTTCCTTTGGAAACTTGATTACTGCTTTCTAATAAAAAGAAGGATTACTGCTTTCTAATAAAAGTTACAGTTTTATCCCTATAATTTGGAGTAGTTTTTATTTTTAACCATCCATTTTAAAAATAGTAGGGTAGACCCTATAATTAATTGTTGATCCACATTTATCTTTTGGTAGGTACTCCACTACAAAAAATTAACAGGCAGTCACGAAAGTCCTACGTGACAAATTTTTACCACTCAAAAGACACCTCAACTCAATTAGACGATCTAGGGTTTGAGATATTTCTTCGTGAGGTGAAGATGGGGGGTGTTGTTAGCAAAGGTGAAGATCCAAGGGGAAGGATTCGAAGGTGAAAATCGAAGGGGGGCTTCTTTTTTCTTCTCTGTTAAATATCTGGTTCAGTCACAAAGGGCTTTCATTATACAAAACGTCACTTCTTCTGTCTTGTTCTGGAATTTGGAAGTGAGCTCCAGAGAGATTGTTTTAGACACAGAGAATCAAAGTGGGATTGGAAGAACCAATTCCCATCTGAGTTTTTAAGGATTCAGTGAAATTGGGTCATCTCGAATCGATGAGACTAGAAAATCAAGCACCTGGAACTTCCCACCCTATTCCCTGCGCAGCTTTTCTGTTATTTTCTTTCATTTCCCCCTTTCGTTCTAGTATTATTTTTAAGCAATGTGAGTGAAAAATTTCCAATTTTTGAAAACAAAAAATTAGATTCTTTTCCTTTCCCATTAATAATCCCATGTTTAGCTTTGGAGGGCCCCCAATTCTCTCTCTCGGATTCTATCATGTAACAATCACTCAGAGCAAAATGGAATAAAAAAACGCACCAAGGGGAGAAAGAAAACTATAAACTGTTTTCACGAAGAGCGGGAAGGAAGAAGGGGAAATAGGGGTAATTGGTATCGTGTCTGCTGGGTTAAATATTTCGAGTGATGTGACGTTAATTAATTTGTCACGTAGAACTTCCGTGACGGTCCGTTAATTTTTATAGCAGAGTATATATGGAAAGACAAACATGGATCAACAATATACCTATAAAGTCTACTATGTTACTTTTTAAAATGGAGGGTTGAAAATGAAAACTACCACAACTGTAGGGGTAACAATGTAGTTTACCCTAAAAAGAATAATAATCATCAAAAATGGCGTTCAAGAATCACACATTCATGGAGCAATAGAAATTACAACTAAATTATCCCATAACTGAAACTAAAATTGTGAGATTATATGAGAATTGGACTTAAATAAATAAATAGTTGAAGAAAAGGATGATACATGAAGGAACTTGTACTTTGGAAGTTATTCTGCATCAGTTGCTTCGTCTTCATCTTCCTCTAGGATGTAAACTAAAGCACGTTTTCTTGCCGCCAAAACACAGGCTACTCCTCTAGAAGCTGTGGAAAAAAATGATAAAAATTGTACATCCATTCCCATCTATTATATTTTAGTCTACAAGAAATGATACACACGTAAGTAACTAGTGCATAAGACACCATGCAAGTGAAACATGAGTATCTTTCGTGAGAGAGCGGAAATCGTTTGAAGTGTGGGACGATAGAGGGGAGTCTCAGAGTGAAAAAGGAAGTTAAATGGGTAATAAAGATTCTGAACACGGTTGTGAAAGGGAAGATTGCGTTTTGGTGGTTCTCAGACGTTCGGAAGTTGCGCATGTCCTCAAAGGTCAACAAGAATGGAGCGTTCATGGTAATCGAAGTTTGCTCAAATGGAAAATGCCATTCCATCTCTATTCCGGGAGTAGATTCAAAGGGGTGGGAATGGGTAGCATGGAGGTTGAACTCTTTCTTCCCGAAAAAGGAAGCTTTCATTAAACTTGGACTCTCATTTGTAGACGTTGTTGATTCTATAGACAGGAAGGCTGGGAGGATTCGCAAGTCTAAGGAGCAAAGCCGTGAGACCAGAATAAACCAAAGTCTTCAATGGAGGTTGTGCTGAATAGATGTTTACTTGGATGGGTGACCTCAAGACTCAGGGCCTCATCAGCTTTTCTCTTCAAGCTTTTTCTTAGAAAGTATCCTCTAAGTGAACTCCTAAGAGTCCAGCCTGTGCAGTACGGGAAACATTTGTTTGAGTTTTGTTCCCACTCGGTAACGGTGAAATTCATCGGCTCCATAAAGTTTGAAAGCACTTCGATGGAGATGAAATGGACCCCTTCGGAAGGTTGTGCCGTGGAACAACGTTATGGAGATTATTGTTGGATAAAAGCCCATGGGATACCTCTACATTTAATGGATTACAAGACATTCAAAACCATCGGAAAAAGGTGCGGTGGCTTGCAGAGAGTGGATATCGACACCGTGAATCTTAGAGAATTACGTTGGGCAAGGCTGTTAGTGAGGAGTAAGGAGAATTCAGAGTGCTCAGTTCCGAAATCAATCAATCTGTGTGTCGGAAAAATCATGTTCTCAATCCCGATTGAGGAAGAACGGGGAGCTATGGCGCTAGACAGGAGTAAAACCGAGCAGGTGGTCTCGAAGAAGAAGAAGACTGTGGATTCTCACGCGTCTGAGGCGCGTGGCTCAGGGGGAAACGGTCATTAAATTTTAAACATCTGGACAACGAACATATGGCTAAGGGGGCTGGTACGCGTCAAGTGGAAAATGGGCTTGGCAAGTCTTTCAAACGCCACGGTAAGCCCATAGATGAGAATCTCAATTCATGGGCCCTCTCTTCAATTAAAACTCGACCCAAAAAAGTCTGGGTTGTTAAATCTAATAAGAGTTTTTCGAAACCTGAGGTTCGGGCTACATCTCCAGCCAAATGGACCCGAATCCCTAACTCCTTTGCTGGAGTCCAATAAATTCGGTCGCATGCTGAGGGCGAATGCAGTGGTTCGAAGGGATTTTGGGACAGTGAATCAGTCGAAACAGAGGCGTACACGGGGGATTTTCGGTTAGTTTTCTTGAGGGAAACAGACCCAGCAAGCGATTTCAACCTGGAGGAGGACCATCTGCAACGAATTAATTTCAGGTGAAGAGTTTCCTGATATGGTGCAACCCACGTCTCTGACAGCTCTTGAATTGTTTGAAGTTCCGGAGGTATTTGATGAAGACTTTAAGGCTCTAAAAGACCAGGAAATTGTTTCGGGATGGGTCCTCAACAAATTGAAATTTTTGTCTAAATTTCTCGGCTACCGGTTAAGGGGTTTGAAGATAGAGCTCAAGCTCTCTTTGCAGGCATATAAGACGGATGGAAGCAGCAGGGTTCTCTGAAATGCCGCTTTCCGACCCTTAAAGGAAAAGGGGTTGACTGTGAATTACGAAAAAGGGAAGGGAAGAAATAACAGCAAAATGCTTGAGGGGCACAGTCTATCTATTCGCCCATTATCTTTATGAAGCTTTCGATTCTGTCTTGGAACGTAAGGGGCTTGAATGATTCGGACAAAAGGTCGTTATTCAAAATTTGGTCAAGTATTGAAACTCGGACATCATCTGTGTTCAGAAAACGAAGCTGGAAAAAATTGACAACCGCCCCTTTAGGAGTGTTTGGGGTAAAAGGGGAGGTCAATGGCTATATCTAGAATCCGTGGGTAGGGTAGGAGGTATTCTGATCTGCTGGGACAGGGATAAAGTGGAAATGGTTAACTCAAATGGCTTGCTAGATATTCACATGGAAGGTGATCAGTACACTTGGTCGAACTACCGATCATGTTCCAGGCTTGATCCTTTTTTGGTCTCTTATGATTGGGAAGAAGTCTTCCAAGGGTGGTGTCTGACCACTCGCCTATCCTTTTATCGCACGGGAGTTCAGTCGGCTGCAAAACGCCTTTTCGTTTCGAGAGCATGTGGTTTCTTGAGGAGGGCTTCATGGAGTTCATTCGGCTCAAATGGTCCAGTTATGCTGTGACGGGGAAGGCATCATTCATTTTAGCTCAGAAGCTCAAGCTCCTTAAGGCCGACTCAAGGCTTGGAATGTTGACACTTTTGGCAATGTGCTAGCCAGAAAAGGAACTTGGATGGAGGAGCTCCAAAATCTTGTCGTAGAGGGCCAGAACGGGGGTTTATCTCAAGATAGGGCGATTTTGAGAGAAGATGTCAAAGGAATTTTGAACAAGACCATCTTGGCCGAAGAGACCTTCTGGAGACAAAAATCGAGAGCTTTATGGCTAGCACAAGGAGATCGTTATTCTAAATTCTTCCACGCCATTACCCAAGCTCATAGACGCCACAATCACATAGGTAATATTAAGATTGGGGGTAGAGTTCTCTCGATCGAGGATGAAATTAACGAGGGGATTGTGGAGTTTTTTAAAGATCTTTTCTCAGAAAAACACTGCTGGAGGCCCAAAACTGATGAGCTCTCTTATCCCTCCATGTCTAGGGAAGAGGCAAGCGCTTTGGAAGCTAATTTCTCAGAGGAGGAAATTCGACATGCCCTTAATTCCATGGAAGGAGCGAAAGCGCTTGAACCAGACGGCTTTCTCTTGATTTTTTTCCAGAAGTGTTAGGATATTATCAACGGAGGTAACTCAAGTGTTGAATTTTTTCCATGTCCATGAGCAATTCGAAAAGAGTCTAAATGCTACCTTTTGTCATTATTCCAAAGAAGAAAGGCGCTGCCAATATAAAGGACTTATAGGGGGGTTGGTACAAGTTGCTTTCTAAGATTCTGGCTATTTGACTTCGTTCGGTGATTCATAAGCTGCTCACCGAAGACCTATCAAAACGCTTTCGTCCGTGGTAAACAAATCCTAGATGCATTCTTGATAGCTAACGAATGTATTGATGAGAGAGTTAGGAGCAAAAAGATGGAGATCGTGTGTAAGCTCGACATTGAAAAGGCTTATGATCATGTTAATTGGGAGTTTCTTCTCTATGTTATGGCAAGGATGGGATTCGAAGAGAAATGGAGAGGGTGGATGAAGACTTGCTTCTCCACGACCATGTTTTCGATTATTATTAACGGAGTTCCGAGAGGCTTCTTCGCCCCTTTCAGAGGTTTGAGACAGGGTGACCCCCTGTCCCATTTTTGTTCATATTAGTGATGGACACTCTTAGTCGGTTTATTCACAAAGCAGTGGAGGGCAACCTGATTTCAGGTTTTTCAGTTGGGGGGAAATGGTAGGGCTGTTACCATTTCACATATTCTGTTTGCCGATGCACTATAGTTTTCTATGATGCTAGCCCACAAGAACTATTGAATCTGAGATGCATTCTTCTTTTATTTTAGACAATTTCAGGGCTACTAATTAACCTTAACAAGTGTGAAATCATAAAGATAGGCGAGTATTCTCACCTAGATTCATTGAGGCAGATACTTAATTGCAATGTGGGAAGCTTTCCGTTATCCTACCTTGGTTTACCTTTAGGGGCCAAGGCGAAAAACAAGCAAGTCTGGGAGCTGGAAGCCAGTTGTTGAGTAATTTAATGTCAAGCCAGCTTCGTGGAAAGGGCAATACCTTTCAAAAGGGGGTAGGGTTATGCTTGTGAAGAGCGTATTTTCGAATCTGCCAATTTATTCCTGTCTTGCTTCCCTATCTCGGTTTATGTGGCTTCTACTTTGGAGAAAATTATAAGGGCTATCTTATGGCACAGGTCTAATGAAGAAAGGAAGTTTCACCTCGTCTCCTGGCAGAAAGTTTGCCGGCCCTTGAAGTGTGGGGGTTTAGGCATCCGGAACATCAGATTATTCAATCATGCTCTTCTCGCGAAATGGTTATGTCAGTTTTTGCAAGAACATCACAGCCTTTGGAAAAGGATCATCAAGACGAATGACAATCAAAGAAGCTGGTTCCCTTCTTCTACAGCCGCCAAACACGCTTTCCTTTTAAGGCGAAACATATGTAGATGTTGGGACTCTTTCTCTAAACACATCCTCTTCAAAGTGGGTGACGACTCAAGGATACGTTTTTTGCCATACACCTGGTGCTCCAACATCACTTTGGCCATTTCTCATCAAACCATCTTTAGCATGGCCAGGAACAAATCTGCCATGGTGGGAGATCATCTGGACTGCTCTAGTAGGGATACTTGCTGGAATATACGCCTTAGAAGAAACGTAAACAACTGGGAATTGCAGGAGTTGCAGGGCCTTGATATTATTATTTATGCTCATCACATAGTGAGAGGGGAGGAGGATTCGGTCGGTTGGATAAAATTGGGAAACTCTTCCTTCTTGGTGTAGAGTTTTTATATGCTTAGATTCCAATGGCGAAGGAGTAGAGGTTTGAGTACCCCAATTTTGCTTTCCACTTGTGCAGCTCTGTTTGGAACGCTAACTTAACTATTGACAACTTACAAAGGAGAGGTTTGAGTACCCCAAATAGATGTGTTTTGTGCAAGAAGGCAGAAGAGTCAAATTTTCGTGTGTTTATCCATTGTCTGTTCTCTTGGGAGCTTTGGGGGAAGTCGCTGGATAGTCTTTCCATCAAATGGACAATGCCTAGCTCTATCAAGAATCTTGTTTTTGGTTGGCAGCATCTCAATGGGGTTTTGTTAGATAGTTCTTTTGGGGCGGCTCTCATTCATGCTATTTTTTTGGTTATATTTGGCATGAAAGGAATATGAGGGTTTTTGAGGGGATTGAGAATCCTTTTTGTAAAGTCTTATTTTTCTTCACTTGTATTCTTAAAGATTGGGTAGAGGTTTTATTTCTTGGTTTAGATTTTGAGAAGGACTGGGTGAATGGATTACATGTTTTTTGTTCATATCAATCTCCTAGGTTGTAATTACCCTACCTCGGGGTTTTGTTTCTAATTCATATCTTACTTACGGAAAAAAAAGAGGAACTGATACACACGTTGAGTCATACGAATTCATGTGCAAGAAAAGAAAACTACTAAATTTGTGTTAGATAACTTGTACTCCAGTAATTCTAAACTGATTAAATTTTATTTGATCAGGTGACGCTTCTTAGCTAATTGATAAATTATCATAAGGAATGTTAAAACATTAATCAATGAACGACTAACACATCACTTGTCAAACTATAATTATTCTTTGTACTTGTTCTTTATAATTCATGAAATTCAAGATGCATATAAAGTTAGATTCAGTGGAAAACACTCACCACTAACAGCCAAAGGAGCAATAACAGAGTGAGGTATGCTGCGGACTTTTTCATTCTCCATTTGCAAGTGGACAACATAATCCTATTCCAAACATGTTATCGATCAAGTATGACGCCAGTGGAACTTGAAAATGTATTGAATATTTAAACGTAGAAGAAACAGTTTTATTGTCAATGTTCTATTTTAGCTGTCATCAACATATAAATTTGCATAGGTTTAATAGAAGTTATTAAACTAAGATATATCGTACAAAATATTTCCCACAAAGGATCGCAAAGAGCAATATACTCATGACTAGGAAAATACTAAATTATAATGAAGTGAAATGAGTAATGACTACATTTTATCTTATCTTAATTATTAAAAATGACTTAAATTGGAGAAACTTTTTTGAAACTAATTTATGTGGCCGATTGATTCACAAAATGTACTAAGCAGACTTTCGAAGGCCCGTCAAATTGGTCTCAAAGATTATCAAGGAAACCCAACCCCTTCCTCTCTTACCCCTCCTTCTATCCAAAGAAACTTTAAGTGAAGTAGTCGTCATCACCAATTGGCAGGGGGAGTCGAGACCAGGCCAAGGGCAAGGTTTTACCCTTCAAACATTATTAAAATATAGTACAATTTAGAATTTTCACATATTTTCTCATTTAAAATAGTTCAAAGAATGGAGTATTATTTTATGTTTCTTTGTTTTTGAAACGATCGAGTATTATTTTCTACTCAATAATATTTTGTTTAAAATAGGTCTTAAAAATTAAATATTTTTATAATATTTTACAATAGAACCAAGAAACGTATATATACATAAAGATAAAATTCAATGAACGAGATTATTTTAATCAACAATAATTTATTTGTTAGATTTACGATAATTTTAAAAATAATATACTAATTTCAACATTAATATAATCTACGTGTATTTTAAATTGCTTCGCACGTACTTTTTGACTAATTAGAAAAGTGTAAAGTTTAAGGACTAAAAGGATAATTCATCAATAATTTTAATATCAGAAAACGTGTTTATATTACAGAACTTGTCTAACGTAGAATTAGAGCAAATAAAAAGTACCTTAAGTTGATGCAACTCCCAATTATCTGGACGTGTCGATCGTGAAATAGATACAAATGGGAGATCATTTGCTTCCACAATCATCATACAGGAACAATCAGAACTATCAGAGCTGGTAGCCGTCTCATTTAATAACAAAACAATTTGTCCATCCTGTTTTACAACAAATAGGTTAAATAACAGCCCAAAGAACTAAAAAATGCTTACTGTAAACATTTACCTTATAAAAGGAAAGATCAACACAGTGATAACCACTAGGAACACACAGCAGGAGAGCTTCAAATGAAGTATAGCCCTTCTTGGTACAGTTTATCTCATGCATAAACCCTCTAGCTATGCCAACACAATTTTCAAGTTCTGAAAAAGAATCGTTCGGGATTCGGAAAGATATGTAATCAATGAACTTCTGCTGACAATTCAGCTCGGAGGAAACAGCTCGGGGAGTGTCCTACACAATGGAGTAAGAATAAGCCGGAAAGCATAGAAATTATCAACGAAAGCATTATCCGTTCGATATTTTACATAGTTGAGGATCTAAATCCATTATATAAAAGCTTTGATGGCCATAAAAGCTAGCCTACAATTGAGGTGGTGGAAAATAAAAATGAAAACACCGATAAAAAAAATGAAAAACATCACTCTGATAGCAATCAATAGAAATACCTCAAAGTATGATACTGAGAGAGGAAGTGTCGAAGATGTGGATGACGACTGAAGTGGAAATAGTGGCAGCAAATCTTCACACAGTATCTTTTTTGAAATTGTACTATAGGGCATCATAAAAGCATCCATAAAACTGGAATAAAAAGGGTTTCTTAGGTTCAGATTATTATTCAAACTTCTTTTCAATCAATCTTCAAAGACATTAACAAGTGCTTTAACATTGAATAAGCATAATTGAGGATCCAAAATAGAGTAATGCAACCGACACTCCAGAAGAAAAAAAGGTACCTAGATTCCATCTGCTGAAATTCCTTGGCCAGAGTCCTCCTTAAATATTCACAATCCAAAAACCCCCCAAACTGAACCAACTCTCTTGCTCTTTGCATTGTTTCCCTGAAGAATTGGTAACCAATCAATGATGGCAATATATATATATTTATATATAAGAAACAGACTCTGGTAGGACCATATGCTCTGATGTATATAAAATGCATGAGAATGAAAAATACACTTCATTAAATTAAGTATTAATTTCTTCAAAAAATGGATTCAGAACATCTCTTTCTATATAGTATCGTCACCGCAGTAGAGTTTAACCACCAAGTTCGGGATGGATTGGTGTGGTTCCTCTACGCCTAGGACACCAGAATATCGAACCATGAACGAAGAAAGGCATGAGAGAAAAGCATATTGGCTAGTGATTGTGAGGCCCCAATTCTTGACTGGAGGGGACACCAAAGGTCTCTGCCCTTCCATCCCTTGGATAGATAGAGAGGGAGGGCAAAGCTTTTTTTGGTTTTTTCATGTTGTCAAAGAGTGGCCAACCTTTACTACACCAATAAGGCAAAACTACGGACTAGTCATTAGACACTCAGTCTCTCTTTATTATTATTACTTTGTTCTTTTGTTAAGGAAACGGAGGAGGGTGGACGCAACTGATAGATGAAGAAACTTAATAAATTGAATACTAAACATAAGAACTCCTTTGTTTCCCTTCATCAGGCAGGTCATTCTCTGTCTATGGATTGATAATCAATAATTTCAAGCCCAACAAATTCATTATGTACATAAGCCAATTCATGACCAACGTTCTCTTACTCCATTTTATGATAAGAAACTTACGGATCAACTTCAATATCATGATCGGCATCAGGTACTTCAAGTAACATCCTTACAGGGTCTTGATCATACAAAAACTTCAGGAATATCACAACAAGTTCACTGCCAAAACCAGAAAGTGCAATTACTCTCACAAGCACACACACAAACACACGCGCGCGCGCGCGCACACACATATGCTCACCTATTATATGGTAAAAGCTGATCGCTTGGCTCTGACATCAGCATCTTTATACATTTTAGAAGCCAGTTGAAGAAATTTGAGAACTGAAATAAGGGTTTACATTCAGAACCAGTGTGAGGATTCCACGATGGAAACAATTATCCTCTCATAACTTTCACTACAATGCCTGAACAAATTGCTTTCATAATTTGAAAGGAGCCATCGGCATGGTTTTTGCCTCAAAGGTTTTCAACCTAGTTGATCCTTGCAATGCAATTACTAGTAGGCTTTTTTATCAGACAACTCAAGATAAGAATATATTTGCACTCATGATTTAACAAAAGAATTAGACCCTCAGAAGGTAAGAAAGCAAGTGCACAGTTTTGCTTGGATTTCTTACAGAGTGAAGTCATGTCATGCAAATGAAAGCTGAACAGTTTAAGTGTTTAATGAGCCTTTTCCGTAATCCATAATTGAGTCCCTTCTGGAAGGATAGTACAGAAAATATGACATATATACCAGAAATGGCATTCACGCATATTGCAATAACACTGGAGGACAGAAATACTTGATAATGAATGATAGATCAATTGTTGTTAGAAGAGCCGTGTGTCACTATGACTAAAAACTTGATGGAGTCCGAAATCAGGAACTACCAAACGTAGAAATAAAGGAACCGAAAATATACGAGTGATGACCAACTAATGAAAAAAAGAACATGACTGACAAACACTTCCAAAAAAATTATTATAAGATGGTCCTTTGAACATGCATACCTGCTGCACCCCAGATGAAAGCACCCTCATGAACCGTTCAACTTGAACAAGTAGCATACCGGTCTTTTCCATCGCATTATTAACAAGTGTCTCATCCAAACCAATGCCCTGATAACGTGTACGCCATCTTGAGAGGCCTCTTAGTTCTCCCATCCGGAATCCAATTATTTCTGCAGCAGGCTGAGAAATAAAGATTTTCATATCCTACTGTTTATTTTAAACTAAATTCCTTGATAATTAGATAAGTTATAAATCAACAAACTAAAAGTTCAGGATTCCTTTTTTGTAAGGATAATTTCATTCACACCCATATCAGTACCACTTTTATGGACTTCAAAATTCAGTGTTTTGTACTTTATCAAATACCCATTAGTAGGAAGCGGTGGCTTACTATATAGCCAACCTTCTTAACGTCAGTGGGATGTCACCATCATAAAGAACTTAAAAATAGTGTTTATTTTCCTTAGGGTCACTCAAAATTGAGAGAGAGCTTTAGACATTGCACCTGGAGATGATCAAGGACAATAAGCTGAAGTTCTTTGCCAGCACCACAAACAACTTTAGACACACGCTTGACACCCTGTTAAGCAAAGCAAGCTAATTAACGTGCAGCCACAAACAATTTTTGAAGAGAGGATTTCATATAAGACGTTACCACTTCACCAAGAGAGTTTACTAAAAATTGATGAATTGGTGGACTAGTTCGTGCACCACCCAAAAGACTTAGAAACTCTTCTTGAGGAGATGAGTCAAGCCCTACGCAAAACAGAATGAAGCAATTGTGGGAAAACGAAACTCATGTGCGAAAATTATCAATAACTGTGACAGTAATTACCATGATCAACAATCAGAGTGGATAGAGAATTAAACTTCTCACGAAAAGTGTGCATCGCATCAGACCACTGCTTACTCATTACTGATAGTGACACTCGAATAACTTCAATCAACTCCTCAATGTTAGAAGCTTGTTGAGCCACCTGATGAAGCTCATTTTTCCTGCAACAAGAGCAATAAACATTACTTTTTTTCCTCCATTAAATTGAAGATCATTACAATTGCTTCTCCAGGCTAGAATCGCTAGATCCTCTGAGAAACAAGCATTTCTTTTAGTTGAATGGAGAAGATAAGAGAAAAAATCTAAAGAAGATGAACCCACAAGAATGGATTTCTAGGAAAATGAATAGTTTTTAAAAAACAGGCCGGCATTAGAAGTTTTTGTAAGCATAATTACCTCTTCCAAAATATTGAAGTATCAAGCACTAAGGAATGCATGCCGTGCAGATCATGACCTGCCATTTTCTTATTACTTGAGTGACCTTCACCCCAATCTTCGACAAGTTCTCCTGAGCATAGCACTATCAAACGACAAAGATCTTTTGACAAAGCAGCCTGATGACAATAAACACATGAAACAATCAGCTTAGTCCAGCAAACAATCTGTGCATATCTGATGAAAAGCTTTCTACAAATTGGAATGTGACAGCTATCATTTTGGTGTAAAATATTTGAAGTAGAGTTTTAACTCTAACAAGTGTATATCAGAAGATCTGACTAACTTCTACCATTAAGTAACTACAAGGGGCAGAACTTCCACTCCTAACCCAATCCTTCGAATGAGTAGTTTTGGCAACCATCCCATAGTGCTTTATTCTAGACACACCTACGCACCATGGCCCTCATTGAACTCTCTCTTTACACTTTAGGAAGCCTAAACATGAAATTAGTTATCCAAATCCAACGTACTTTTACTCACATGCTATTTTATGCTAGCCCAAGCAAATAGTTCAAAATCTATCTAAGAAATATTACAGAAATAACTGAGAAACATGTGACAGTGAAACACTCTGGACACATGAAAAAAATATATAAACTTAAAAGATATATGAACAACCCAAGTAGTAGTTGAGCTCCAAGAGCATCTTCTTTTACTTTAATACTCAAGCAAATTATATTTGTATTTAGAATTTGCCGATGCAATGAGGTCAGGATTAGCAAGCCACCATTATCTGGATTCAAAATGCTCTCATAAGAATAGACAGAGTAATCCCAAAAATTCTACAAGTAACCAGTATCTCTTCTTGCCAACACAGGATTAGATTTCTTTAATTCCTTGTTTAGAAGAATAAAATGGAATGGACTGATAAAGACCTTTAAACAGAATAGACCAATTAAATGCTACTAATATGAAAAAAATAGTATACTCTCACACAAAATCCAATACTACAACAAACGGGTATACAGATGAATAATTAATGTACCTTGTAAATCGAAGCATTTAGAAGATGGTACGTTGCTTCTTTATCTGTTCGTTGAATAGGAATATAGAGCTTGTGTATGTTCTGCCAGGTTCACAAAATTAATACATAGTGGACGAGGTGATAGATGATAAGAGATGATCTAAAAGGATAATTTGAGTGGCAAAACTGCTAAGTTACATGAAGCACATCACTCACAATTTTCCCTATTGGAAAAATGCCAAATATACTGAAGCAAATGCTTCCATCTCTGTCTCCACTGCAGAGGATATTAAAACGTTGTTGTGGAGAATTTGATAACTCTGAAGACGAATCTTCAATATCATCCATGAAGCCACTATCTCCAGATACAAGTCCAGGCATCCTCGGGACCCTCGGAGCAGGAGGGAAGAAACGAGAAGTCCGATCTTCATATGTCGACAAATTGCCAGATTCATTCTGCAAACCAGTTTCGGAAAAGGGATAGGATCAGAGAAATATTGTCATTCAAAAAGAGATATATACCCTCCTCCCTCCACTCCAGAAAAGAAGGAAGATGTTTGGCAAAAAAATCTCCCAGGTTCTGGTATTAATGTAACAGAACAACCTGATTTCCAAGCAAAGTATCAACTTATCGTTGAGATATTGTTAATAGAAAATTTTATCATTTTTATAGTCGCTTTTTCAAGTCATGATCACAAAACGCAAAAAGAAAAGATAAGCATTCCTCATTCAAAAATCTTGCAAATATTTTGGTCAAAATGAATATTTCTAACTTATATTCCATTATTTCTTACACTATCTAAAATAGTAAAGAACTGAAAATCAGAGACTTTGTACATAAACTTAAAAATGGAATGTGGCCTGAACATAATAAGGAAAAAAGGTACTTTAACCAATTGTCCATCCTCCTCCCAATTTAGACAAACAACAGCAACTGTATGGGACTTCAGACTTCTCAAAAGCTTCCCATTCTGTCTGACATGGAAAACCAAAAATTAAAATAATCAGAGATAGATAGGACAAAGAACATGATGGATCAAACTGCTGCTATTAGAATCTTTTAATAAAACTAGATATTGGGTATGGAAAGAATTGAATAAAATGATAATATGAGGTCCCCATGAAATATAAGGGTTCCACAACAGTCGCTATCCTCCACAGTGTAACATATATTAGGCATTCTGTAGCCTTGCTCTCCATAAATATGGTTAGCACATTACATCAAACATTTTTTACTCTTCTTGTCTACAAATGTGATGAGTAAATAAGACCAGAATAAAAAGAATGGATATTCTCTGAATGCAAAATAATTCAAAAGAGTAATGTCCTATAACAGTTTCGTGAGCTTTCTCCACGACAACACAAAGATCATCTAGGTAATTAAAAAATATATGTCATCAGGAAATTAAACTAATGGAGGAAATAAAGATGAATATGATTATAGGAATGCAGCAAAATATATATACATAGCCTGCGTCAGGAATAATGTATATCATAAATTTTAGGTGCAAGGGAATCTTATCATCAACTAATTAAGAACAAATAAATATGATAGTTAAACCTAAACTAAGATACTCACTTCAACATCGTGCAATGAAATAGTCCCATCTTCAAGTCCAACAGCTATTGCTTTACCATCAGGACGCCAACATAATGAAGTTATTAACCTTCCTAAAGGGAATTTAATGAAAAAATGCTTAATGTGTCATCTGACAAGAAACACACATGGGAGTGTGGGACGGACAAGAGTTATAAGATCACTAGAAAACTAAAAATTTAAAATCAAGCTAAAGCTCACATTTCAAAACTGGAAAAAGGCATACTAACGTTAAGATTTAGCTAAATCAATACAGAACTAAAACAAGCTAAATTGCAGTATACCGTATTCATGAGCAGAATTTTTGAAGCGCTAGAAATGAATTCTCTATATTATAGTTTCTAGGCTATATATGAAAGGAAATGCAATCAGAGGCAGGCTACAGACATTTACAACCAGCGGCATAGATAAGAGGAAAAACATAGTTTAAGAAAAAAGTAGTCGAGACGGCTTCTAGAATTCAACAACTACAAGAAATTCTCGTACCTATGAACTCATAAATTTACTTTGGAAAGGAATAGAAAGAAAATTTACAAGGGGAAAGCTAAAAGAGAAAGAAATTCACCAGGTGAGATGGTCCACAACCTCTGCCAATTGAACCGGTGCAGCGAAATCTTTGAGTCCTCCGTGACCATGGCAAGCAAATCCTTCTCAGGATTCCACTCAGCAATTTTAATCTGCCGTTGCAAATTAGCAGAAATATTAGAGCAAACCACACACAAATACAAATAAAATGGGCAAACGAAAAAAAATAAGCAATCCCTCATGCAAACAAAAAACATAAGTGCGATTACATTGGAGGCGACGGGCTTGTCGAACTGGAGCTGGAATGGAACTACTCGCTCGTTGTCGTCTGTATCCATAGCTAGCTGAAGTTCAAGAAATCTGCACAGTCACTAGCATCTAAAAATATAGCCATTTACTTAGTTAACAAGCTGATGAAACAACTACACACACTTTTTAACGAATCAGCAAGACCAAATGGCCATGAGAACCCTAGAACAGATGAAAGCAGAAAGAAGTAGAGACAGAGGAAAATATTAAAGCAGAAAGAAGGTACCGGTTAGAAAAGATGAAAGCAGAAAGAAGGTACCGACAGAGGAAAATATTAAGACGAATAAGAAGAGAGAAGCTTAAGTGAGGTACTGAGGTGGAATTGCTGGTGATACAGTTGGTGATGGCTTGACAGAACGAGTGAGTGCGTGAAGGCGGGCTATTTGCTCTTCAATTATTCTTGGGTTCCGGTTGCGGACTATGTGATGACTTTGACTGATGAACGCCGAAAGCGAGCACTTTCCCAAAAACAAATCGCCGTTGCCGGGGATCGAACCCGGGTCACCCGCGTGACAGGCGGGAATACTTACCACTATACTACAACGACTCGGTGATATAAGATACACTAATAAATTCTTTTTGTCATAAGGAATTTTGTGACCATTTGTCCATTAAAATTTTACTTGAGTAGTTGTTTATTTGTATCTTGAAGTAATTTAGAACACACTTTAATAAGTGTTTGTTGTATAATTGTATAGTTGAAAATTATTTGATATTTATTCATATTTGTAGGAATTACTTGAGTAGTTATTTATTTATATCCTCAAGTATTTTAAAAAATACATGTACTTTTAGTAAAAATACTTTGAAGTACTAAAATGTATTTCAAATGAAAATATTTTATCAGAATTTTATTTAAATAATATTTTTAAAATAAGTTTAAGCGTTTTGAAACAAAGTACTATATAACTCACTCCAAATGGAGTGCATTTTTCGCTTATTTTAGTGTCACCCAACTTTTTGATTAGTTGAGTGATGATTGGGTATAGTAATTCCATGTACTTCTGCTCGTGTATCGTTATCATCAATCTTATCGACAATTGTCATATCATATTTTTAGCAAATTGTCAGTAACTCATTGAATGGTCCGTGTAGATAGAAATATCCTTCACCGTTCATTTGTAAATGGCGTATGTTGAGATCATTGTGAAAAATAGTATAACTGTGAAGGGTATAACGAAAAAATGACATCACTTTGAAATTCAAGTAAAATTCACATTTGACATAAAACTAATAATAATATATGTCTGCTTGTTTGCAAAATCATAATTTTGCACTACAAAAAAATGGCATTTTACAAGAAGCAGAAAACCTGTGAAAAGATCCACATTTTTCGCACGGTGCAATGCCTCCTGTAAAAAACCCTGTGATCTCTCACCTTTTACAAGATTTTTCGACTCTTGATGAATGTATTCAACATATTTTTTTAATACTTATAAATTAACATTCACAAATATTTGTGTATCTTATACCATAAGATTCATTGTTATAGTCAATTATTTATATTAAATACTTTCAAAATAATAATTTTAAGTAGCATAAAGAGAACTAATATAATAATTGATAACATTAACATATATCATTCCAACAAAGTGTTACATTATTCATTTGATCAATTTACAAATAAATCTAACTTAAAAACTAACTTATCCTTAAAAAATACAAACAACACTTGTTCCAATAAATGAAAAATATAAAAAAAAACTTTTACAAAATCATACAAGTTAACCTCAAGAATACAATTCTATTATTCAAACTCGAGAAGTCCCTGCAAATAGTGTCATTGTCCAAGAATATTAGATTTACACAAAGATCCAAATCATATCCTCTCTATATTATGCACTAATAAGTAGCAACTATACTATCAAGATGTTCAACTATGTATTTTTTACACAAAAATCTATATAAAATGAAAGTCATAACTTAATTGATTAATTACGGGTTCATCAAAGCAAGCAGCTTTGCAGCCTTGTAACTCTATATTAGTATATCATGGTCCAGAGAGAGCATTTCATTACCTCTATAATTGGGACAGCATCAACCACAAGTTAGGAATCTTCCATTCAACAAAATATCCAAAAAAGAAATAAAAAGGAGTGGGTGTCAGAACAGACCATGAGACACATATAAAGGGAGTTGAATAGTAAGAAAAAATGAACGAAGTATCAACTCACATTACCTTAGGAGTTAGGATCAAGAAGCTAAAACGATAAAGCTTATATAATCATGCATGCCTTTGTATTGAATAAATTGAATAAAGGAAAAACAGTTCAAATCATATTGTAAGGTTTCTCTTAAACATATGTCAAGCTTTGGGTCTTTGACGCAAGACATTCGTTCTTGTTGACTAAAAAACAATTGTTAAAAAACAGGATACCAACACTTGTCACACACATAATGCGATATAGGAAATTTAACTCTGTTTTGTAGATTTTTAGCAGAACTAGTTGAATTAACAACACTACATATTTGAAGATTGAAAACGTGTTAATCATATATCAGAGATCTTCATGGCCTCTAAAAGAATTGTTTATCAAATTAAGCTCATCCTAGCTTTTCATATGAAGATTCAAAACGTGTTAATCATATATTTCTTGTGTTACAGATTCAGATGCTCAACTTGAACTTGTTTTAGTTTATGCTAAAATAACGAAAACTCAATGTTAAAGCATCAAATTTATGAAACCTACCCAACCATTCACATATAAAAATGTACTTAAAATGATAACCTTGGGGATGTGGGCCCAAGGTTAGAGAGAGCATAAATTACTAAAGCGGTATAATTTACAAAATATTTTTTCCTAAGGTATAATCTTGCAAAAAATCCACCCTTATTAGCTTCTCTCTTTCGTTCTAGGGTTTTTCGCAGAAGTATACTCCTAGCATTTTGAATTTGTATAAATATACTCAAAGACTAATTTGTGCACTCTGTAACCCCTGGTTCACCTCCCTTCACATTTTTCAAATTTTTCCGTCCAATGCCCTTCTTACACAGTGTCCAATCAAATGTCAAAGTTAATTCTCACTGAATATTCTATCTCCCTACCCACGTCTATCACCCTCGTTTCTCCTCCTTCATTTTTATTTCTCCTCTTTCTTCTTCGTCATTTCTTCTTCTTCTTCCTCCTTCTGCAAAATCATTTTGTTTTCATTGTCTTCTTCATCTTTAAGGAAAGCTAACTCATCTTCAAGGAAAGCTAATTCATCTTCAAGGAAGGCTTGCATGTATGAGTTTTTTTCGGAAAAGCTTGAAGTTTCATTGGTTTTTTTTGTTCATGAGTCTCTTGGCATTTTTGTTCAGACAAAAACATTCAGGATGTTGTTTGAAGTTCATGTAATGTACGAGATGATTGTGTAGTGTACTAAAGGACTACACGTGTACTACACCGTTCTCGTATAGCCATCGTGAACACTTTGCGCAATGTACACGCTCCTCGTGTACATTGCACGATCATCTTGTAGTGTATCTGGAAGTTCTCTTGTAGTTCACCATGCACTACAAGAGCATCATGGAACATCTTGTACACTACAAGAGGACTACACGATGTGTAGTGTCATCCTGTACTGTACTGGATGACCACAAGATGATCGTGCATTCATCGTGTACACTACACGATGACACTACAAGATGTTCATGTAGTTATCGTGTATACTACACGATTAGCGTGTACTCCTCATGCAGGTCACTACAAGAGCATCATGTAGTGTACACGTCACTACAAGAAGATTGTGTAGTGTACACGAGAACTACAAAATCAACCTATGATCATCCTTTACACTACACGATGTACATTACACGATCATCCTATAATATTCCATTTTATTCTGTAGTCTCCTTTTACTGACTCCCTTCATTGATGGAGATTGGGTGAAAAATGGTTCAACATGGTCTTTTAATGGAGAGAAAACCAAATTATTGAAGATATCAACTAACTGCCCTCCTGCTGAAATTTTAAATGATAGAGATTTATACTTCTCATTTAAAGAGAACGGATCAGAATCACTTAGAACCCCACTATTCGTAAGTACTAAGCCAAAAAAAATTTCTTCTCAAAGTTGTGTTCCTCAAACCATAATGTCACAACAACCTTGAGTTCCTGAAACTACTAGATTTATTAAAGCTAGGTTCCTGAAACCACAACATCATAATAACCTCTACATGAAAGCATTCATCTTTTTTAGAGTGATTATCATTTTAAAAGGAACTATCATTATTATGTCCTTGGTGACGATAATGATGATTTTGAGAATGAGGATGTTGATGATGATGATGAGTTTGATCAGGAGGCGTATAATCACATCAACCGTGTATATAACCATGATGAAGCCATCCGTGAAGACGACCATACAAAAATTCCAGACTTGAATACTGGTCCCGAACCCAAGACCATTTGTCATTTTCCATCACTAGTTGATTTGAATGAACAACGTCCCGGGTCTAGTGAGCAAGGGACTGATTTGAATCAATAAATATGGATGAGTTGTATAGTGATAAAGCCGATGTGGTTACAATTTGTCGTATGATGGCCATCCGGAGAAATTTTAAGTTTCGGATCTTCAAGTCATCACCTTTATTATTGGTACTTATATGTGTTGAGAAAACATGCACATGGAGGTTACGGGTCGTGAAACTAAAAAACTGTCCATACTTCAAAGTTACAAAGTTCATCAATACACATACATCACCTTTAAAATATTGAGATATGAACACCATCCAGCTACATCCACATTCATTGGTCACACTATAAGGTTCAAATACATGGGTGTTGGACGTGTATATAGGCCTAAGGACATAATTGAAGATGTTCAGCCTGATCTTGGTTTAACATAGATTATTATAAGGCTTGGAGGGCTAGGGAGTATGCTTTGAAATTAGTTCAAGGGTAGGATATTCCCAACATATTGTCATATGTTAGAATTGAAAAATTCAGGTATGTTATTTTTTGCCATCATAAGGTCTACATGATGGATACACGATAATCGTGTACCCATCGTGTAGGTTACAAGATAAGTACACAAACATTGTAAAAGTCTACATGATGGGTAAATTGACCTTGTGTACCTATATTGTAGTGTACTCTTCTTATGCTGACTTCATTTAGTCTTCATGTACACTACACGATGGCTACACGATGTCAATGTACCCATCATTTAGACTACATGATGGGTACACTGATCTCATGTAACCATCGTGTAGTGTACCCATCTTGTACTGATTTCATCGAGTTTTCATGTACACTTCACAATGGTTATATGGTGACAGTGTAACTAATGTGTAGTGTACACGATGGATACAGAGACTCGTGTACCCATCATGTACCCGTTGTGTAGACCATGTACTCTGTCTATTTTAATACAACAATACTAAATATTTTACGGGGACAACAACACATATAGAGGCCGATGACCAAGATTGTTTTAAATATTTTTCATGGCTTTTGGACCCTCTATTCGTGGATTTTTCCACCGTATACGGCTGTCATTGTTGTTGATGTAACCACCTTAAAAGTCAAATACAAAGGGTTTATTTGTCACAATAGCAAAGGATGGGAACAACCAAGTTTATCCCATTGTATTCGGCATTGCAGATTCAGAAAATAATAATTCATGATAATGGTTCTTTCCATAAACTTCACGGTGTAATCGATGATTCAACATACTTGGTGTTTATATCTGACAGGCACACAACTATACTGAATGTTGTAGATATTATCTTTTCCAACGCGCTTCATGGAGCTTGCACCTTCCACATGGGCTAAAATATCAAATCAATTTATAAAAAATTTTGAAGGAACCTTACCACATGTTGATCCTCAACTCTTAGTTTTAAATTTAGGCACCCTAAGCCAAGAATAAAAACCTAATTATGAAGGTCTAACCCAACACAATAATGACCCTGTCAATCTCAGTAGACATAATAGGTTTAGAGATATACATAAAATGGATAAAAGAAAAATCATACTTGTTGAATGGAAGGCGTTCATCCAAGAATTCAGAGTTGGCGTGTTTTTCCTTGATTATATCGAGGATATTTATAAAAATAATATTAAAGTAATTTTTAAATCTAAATGGGTCAAGGAAGACTCCAGTGTGGTGTGCTAGTCATCCACCATCTAAAAAAATTTATAATGAACATACAAATTCTTTAATCATTACTTCTCCTTTTAAGATTTCAAAGGAAAAAGAACACAATAAAAATGTAGTTGAACAACTTAATTTCAGCAATCAAAGTTTAAGAACAATAGGAAAATGATTAGATAAAATTGAAAATAAGGTTGATGATCTTCATGAATTTAAACCTAATAAATCTCTAAAAGAAACACCTCTAATAAATCTTTCAGAAAAAAAAAATCACTCTGAATATTGTTCCTCTTAATAAAAATAATGATTAAATGCTTTAAAAGTTGAAGAATTAATTTGTTGAATCATCATCTTCTATTAATATTATTAACCAAGACAATAGTTCGGAATCAGAAATTGGATTTTTGACCCTGGCACCGCCGATTAAAGCTGACCGGCAATGTCACCGAAATTTGGAAAATCGGCGCCAGCATTCGACGGCAGATCCAGTGGTGATGGTGGTCGATACAACTGTTGTCACATTTAGGAAAGTTTCACACAAACCCTGATACCAACCAACCCTATCACTATAAAGTTTTATGATAACTCTAAATCTATCAATTATCCTTTTAAATTTTGAAATTAATGTAATTTTAGATTTAATTTTTAATTTTTAATTTTTTGAAAATTAGAAATTCAAATAAGATGTTTATTTGATTAAGTCAAAGTCAACTATTTTTAAAGGAATAATTATATAAATTAATTTTAATTAAAAATATAGTTTTTTCTAATTAAATATGATATTTTTCAAAATTTGAAAAATATGTATTCTTGAAGTCCGCTTTGTAATATTATTATTTTTATTTTAAGGGTTGTAATTTAGAAATACCCAATAGCCACTCGGTCCATTATTATTTTATTTAATTGTTATATTTGATAACATGTCAATACATTAGTCGATGACATGCCATAAATGAAAATCTCACACAGTTTTATATAATCATGCATCTCATATGTAGAAACATGATTTATTAGGATTGTCATAATATGTTTATATGTATTTGTTTTATGAAATCACTTACATGTAAACTGATAGGTTTTAATTAATTAAAACTTGGTAATCACACCGCATTCAGGGCTATAGTAACATTTATGACTTAGGTGATTTAGAAGATTAAAATAAACTTAGTCTAATGAGATTGAGATAACTGATTATTAAAATATTCATAGGGTTATTATTTTAATTAGTGAGTAATTTAAAATTAATTGATCAGTTAAAATGAAAATACATAATCTTAAAATAGTGAGTAGGAGAAGGTTGATATGTCAATGTAACATATGGTCTCCATCATTAGTACAATACATTGAGGTGCAGTAAGGGCCTCGAGATGGCTTTGTTTTTATCTCCCTAAGCAAAGTTTCAGGCTATACCAATACCAAGGTTAGACTTCTTAAGAAGATAGGAGGAAGTGATGTAGTTTAGTTTTGACCGACTCTAAGACGGCATATTCTAAATGAAGTAATGAAATCTGAAACGATGGGTTACACTCACAAAATCACAATTAAGCTTTCATGTGGATAGTTGTGACTTGACCGAGCAAGCGATACATTATTGTTAAAAGAGAAAATATGAGATATTTTAATTTTTAATTAATGAGGATGAGAATGTCTCATAGACAGTCTGAGATTAATCTGACTGACCCTAAGACAACACATTAATTGTTGGGTTATTTTATCGTCATTCATAATTATTAAATTTGTTTGTTTATTATGTTGCATTCATGCAACACGTTTGCTTTTCAAATTTTAGATATTTATCAATTATATATAAATCTTGTATGTTTTAAATTTTATTTATCATTATGTCTACCATGACCAACTCTGTTACTGCTTTACTCGCTATTGAGAAATTGAATGGTGATAATTTCGTATGTTAGAAATCAAATATGAACTTAATGCTGATTTATGATAACCATAAGTTCGTTCTTTAGGAGCCCGCTGCTAATGCCCTTAAGAATGTTAGGGACAAATATAATGCTTGGATCATATCAAATAACAAGATGAAGTGCTACATGCTTGTGATCATGAATGATGTTCTGACAACCAAGCATGAAAGCATGGAGACTGTCCATGAAATTATGGAATCTCTACAGGTGATGTTTGAGCAACGGCCTGATTAAAGTCGTTATAAGGCCACTAGGAGCTATATGACGACTAAGATGAGAAATGGTACTTATGTGCGAGAACATCATCAACATAATGCATGAGGCGAAAATACATGGGGTGACCATTGATGAGCGAACTCAAGTTAGCATTATACTTGAGTCACCCACACCAACTTTTTCTATGTTCAGGACCAACTATGTTATGAATAAGTTGCAATTCAACATGACCCAATTATTGAATGAACTACGGACTTTTGAGTCACACACCCTTAGAATGACCAAAGAGGGTGCGACAACTGTTGTTGAGCAAAATCATTCTTCCAATATTGTTAAGAATAATAAAATGAAGAAGAACAATGGTAAAGACAAGAGTAAGAATAAAAGAGGAAAGAAAAACAAGACATCGCTAAAAGTCAAGAAGAACAAGAACAATAACAAGCCTAAGAGAAAATGTTTCCACTGTGGGGTTGAAAGTCATTGGAAGATAAACTGTAACAAGTATGTGTCCGAGCTGAAAAAGAAAGGTAAATATGATTTACTTGTACTTGAAGCTTGTTTTTGTTATGCTGGATACTTGATTCAGGAGGTAGGTTCTTATTTGCAGATGCTTGATTTGTCAAGGGAACTGTTGATGGCGAGGTCATTTTGAGAGTTGATAGTGGTGCGCTCGTGTCAACTAAAGCATATTAGGGACATTCCATTTACTTTTTGGATATAATTATTTAGTTTTGAATAATGTTTATTATATTCTTGGGTTTTCGAGACTAGAGGGTAAAATGAACAAGATACCTTTCTCTGGAAAGGGCTAAAGAGCCAAGAAACCACTTGAGCTAGTCGATAGTGATGTATGTGGATCGATCAATGTATAAGCTAGAGGTGGGTATGGGTATTTTGTCACTTATATTGACGATTATTCAAGATATGGTTATACTTAACTAATACAAAGAAAGTCAGAAATTTTTGAAAAGTTTAAATACTTCAAAGCTGAAGCTGAAAAGAAATTAGATAAGTCATTGAAAATATTTTGATCAGATCGAGGTGGTAAATACTTGAATTTAGAATTCAAGAATTACTTGCTAGAGTACGGAATCATATCCCATCTCACAACACTTGGAACGTCACAGTAAAATGGTATTTTAGAAAGAAAAAATCGTACCTTATTGGATATCGTTAGGTCGATGTTAAGTTATCCATCACCACCACTTATATTTTGGGGATATGCATTACACACAGCTACATACATAATAAAATGTAATGCCTTTTAAGTCTGTAAGTAAGACACCTTTAGAGTTATCGAATTGCTCAAAACCTAGTTTGAGTCATTTTCGTATATGGAGGTGTCCAGCTCACGTTTTAAGATCCAAGACTGGAAAGTTAGACTCAAGATTTGAAGTATGCATATTAGTTGTCTATGCTCTAGAGATTAGAGGTGGGTACTTTTATAGTCACAAAGATAAAATAGCGTTTGTATTGAGAAATGCCACATTCCTTGAACACGACTATATGGAACTACAAACCTTGTAGCAAAATAGTTCTCGAGAAATTAGAGACTGATGAGATCATACCACCTTCAATTTCTACTGATAAACTACAAACTAGAGAAATCATAATTCCTGCAACGTCGTAGTAGGAGGATTGTGAGACAACCAGTTCGCTACGAACTAGAGGCACATGTCCTAGTGTCAGACACTGATAATAATGATTCATTATCTTATGAAGAAGCAGTGGTGATCCTGAAAAAGGAGAAATGGAAAGATGCCATAAACCAGGAAATGGAATCTATGTATTCCAATTCCTTCTAGAAATTTGTAGATCCACCTAAAGATGTTAGGTCCACTAGATGTAAATGGATTTTCAAAAAAACAAAGAGGTGCAAATAGAAAAGTAGAGACTTTCAAGGCATAGTTAAAAGCCAATGACTATACACAAATGGAAGGAGTCGATTATGAAGAGGCATTCTCCTCTATGGCCATGCTAAAATCCATTCACATCATTTTGTCCATAGCCACTAGTTTTGACTATGAGATATGACAAATGGACGGTTTTTTTGAATAACTCTCTTGATAAAAAGGGTAAGCTCAGAAAGTATGCAAGGTACTTAAATCCATTTATGGATTATAAAGTCTTATGGCTTTTTGGAATCTTACATTTGATGAGATTATAAAGTCTTATGACTTCGAGCAAAATGTTGGCGAACCCTGTGTTTATAAATACATCAAATATAAGATAATGGTTTAATTCTTTATGTTGATGATATTCTACAGTGGTTAGCTGAGAAATTTCAAATGAAAGATTTTAGAGAAGTAAACTATATTCTGCACATCCAAATCCTAAGGGATAGTAAGAACAAGCTCTTGGCACTTTCTCAGACATCTTATATTGATAAGGTGCTGGAGAGATTCTTTGTGGAGAATTCTAAAAAATGTCAACTACCGACCAGACATGGAATTGTCCTCTCCAAGGAACAATGTCCTAAAACACCTTGGGAGGAAGAGGATATGAGAAATGTTCTCTATGCTTCAGCAGTTGGAAGCATCATGTATACCATGTTATGTACGATACCAGACATCTCTTATGCAGTGAGAATTGTCAGTCGTTATTAATCGAATCTAGGTTTAGAACACTGGATTACTGTAAAGCATATTCTCAAGTATCTTAGGAGAACGATAAACTATATGCTTATTTTTTCAGGTGGAGACCCGAACCCCACTAGATATACGGATTCTGATTTTCAATCAGATAAAGACAGTCGAAAGTTGACATCTGGATCAATATTCACCCTAGGTGGAGGACTGTAGTCTGGAGAAGTATTAAACAAACCAGCATTGCAGATTCCACTACGAAAGCTGAATATATAGTGGAAAGTAGTTTCAGATATGGACAAGCCACTAATCTTGTACAGTGATAACAATAGGGCAGTAGCAAATTCCAAGGAACCGAGTAGTCACAAGAGGGGCAAGCACATAGAGAGGAAATATCATCTTGTAAGAGAGATCGTGCATCGATGGGATGTGACTGTTATGAAGATAGCATCGGAACAGAACCTGGTCTATTAAAGCTTAAGATTTTAGGTCCATGGTCTCCAAATCACCTCTGTACTATGCAATTTAGGGTGTAAATATTTCAGGACATGAGAAAAGGACTGACTTGCAAAAAGAATTTTTATTCTCGGGCAAGTACATGATTATGAGATAGTTATGTGTGTTTAATTAATTGAATAATTTATATATATATAATTATCGATTATTTTTTTAATTATCGATAAGTGAGACAGAATATCTAATTTGTGAAATTAAATAATTAAATTATTATTAGATAATAATTTGAATTAGCTAAATCTTTTATTTGTGATATAACAGATAAGTTAGTTGATAGGGATAATCAAATATGTTAATTTTGAATTAACTGATATCTAGATATTTATCTGATTAAAATAAATATTTAATTCACGGTAATTGACACGTGTCAATCATTGATTGGATATCAGATATTGACATGGACTATTATAGTGCCACGTGGCACTATAGTTGTGCACAATTGTAGTGGGTCAAACCGTAGTTGGCAATTTTATAATTAAATATTATTTTAGTTTATCCCTAAAAATCTGATGCGCCATTATCTAGAAAATATACATATATTATTTTAATGGCCTCAGTTGATGAATCAGTTCACCAGTTCATAAATAATTGAATTGAGAACACAGTTGGTATCGTAGTGATTTTTTTGTGATTAATAGTTAATCAAAACTCAAAAAGGATAATCATCACGTTCTTTTAGAGAATCGTCTCACTAAAGGAAAAAATACAATGTCTCACATTGTGTAATGTACAGGAGGGGTATACGACGACAGTGTAGTCCTCTTGTACATTACACGATGGCTACACATTGGTCGTGTACCTTATCGTGTAATGTGCATGATGACTACATTGTTGTCTTCGAAGACACTGTGTAGTCATCATGTACACTACATGATGGGGTACACGACCAACGTGTAGTGTACAAGAGGACTACACGGTCCTCGTGTACCCCTCATGTGCACTACACGATAACTACACGTTCATCATGTACCCAATCGTGTAGTTTACAAAATGACTACACGATGTCTTCGAAGACGACAATTAGAGAAGAAAACACAGAAAGCCAGAAAATGCAAGAGTAAAGGAAGATAGAAACCTAAAAAAACTTAGAGAAGAAACTAGAGAAACTCATATATACCCTAGAGAAACTACCATAAAACCTAGAACCCTACAAAAATTAGAAACTCAGAAACTCATAAAAAACTCATAAACTCAGAAAAAAAATTAGAAACCCCGAAAAAACATACCTTTATATGATTCATTGTTGTGGGAGACAAAAACTAAAAGATTTTCAGAGAGAGATACTCTGACTTCGAGAGAGAGAGAAAGATGATAACTGTAAGAGAGACAAATGAAAGAAATGCAAGAGGAGAGTTTGAAATGGTGAAGAGGTTTTATAGGGTTCATGTAAAATGTCATGGTTGACTTTATTTTACAGGAGTAAATTGTGAACCTTGTACTTAAAAGCTGTAGAATCCCACATTTGTTGTAATGTTGGTAAAATAACACCAACCCATGGACTCACTATGCAACCACCGAGCACCACCCAACCCCGGCAAGTAGTCATTAGCGATGATAAGTAAGGTCAGGAACTTTGAGATAAACTTAAATCTTAGAATGGGGGACTTCCTTTACATAGCACTATTTAGTTTATGTTGCATTTTGTTATCAAAGTCTTGTGTCTTCTAGAATGATTAGAATTTCTCTCAATCACAATTTAGGAAATTGACAAAGATAGACAAAGGTACTGCCCAAGAATCTCAATAGATGCATTGGGAAAATACATGTTAAACGGAAGATACTTCTGTTATCACTATTGTATTTAGAGTTATTACTATTCATCATTATCTTATATACAATTTCATTTTATATTCTCACTGTATGTTTTCTTGTGATTTTCTATGCATGTTTAAAAATAGAATACTTGGTTGCGGAAATAAAATGAATAAATTCATAATATTCTAAATGTTTCGTATATGATACCCAACTATGTAAAAAATGGTAAAAGACACTCAACCCGCATACCCTTTCGACGTGGTTGCACTTTAGTTAGTTTTAAACGTTTCAAAATCAATACGTTATCTAGGGGCGAACCGAGAAATTTGTCCAAAGGGAGCCGAAGTTTTTTCCAAGTCTATCTTTTGGCATCATATTCAAGTAAAAAAAGTTTATAGGTCTTTAGATTATTACTTTTTAATTAAATGTTTTTTCTACTAAATTGAAAGGTAAATCTTAAATACATATATAAAGTTGGCTACGTAATTCTCTAAGGACGTCACATGTTAATTTTCGTTACATACAATTTACGTCACATGTCGTTCTATATTTAATGAATTGATATTAAAATGTTTATATATTAAATATATTAATAAATATTACTCATATATAACTAATGCATAATTAGTTAGTAAAAGAAAAGTAATACAAAATCCTACTATATATATATCCACACATAAAGTCGGGCATAGATACATTCCGTTACGCCACATGTACATACCCAAAATCGGCCTCATGTCTTCTTTCATTAATCATTATATATACGTAAAGGATTTATTTCCTCACACTAGAAAATAATGAGAGCAAAGAGAATAAGCATGGAAGCTTACCTTGAATTAATATATCATTTTTTTCACAATTCGGCATGTATTTATAAGCTTATAGTACAAAACTAAATTTCTGAAATACATCAAGAATAAACAGAATATTCTTCATGATGAAGCTTACCTTCTGATATTTGCTTCATCTTTTAGGTTAATGACTGGGTCTTGCTTATCAATATTAACAACTATGTAAATTTGGATCGTTGGACGTAGTGTGATGAATCTAATGGTCGTGATGATCGTTGCCTGCTTTGATTTGTTTCTCCAGCTTGTGTGCCTTCCTTGGTGACTCTTGTACTTCCATGTTTTGCCACAGTAACTCCAGATCAGCTTCTTCAGATCTGCCAACATTACAAATTTGACTATTCCCCATCAAGCTTTCGTGGTATAAGCTTTAATTATCTTTCTTTTCTGCTGACGTGGTTGAATACTGAAATTATAGCTATTCATTTGCCCACATTACACTTAATGAGGTTTCTCATCATTAGGGTGTAATGATTTGATTCCTTTATTTTGATACTAGATATGTGGGCGCCACCATTTCTTTGAGCAACCTATGAATGATCTTCTGACAACTATTTTCTCCTTTTCTTCCCTTATTCATTGGAACCTGCTATTATAATGTTATACAAGAAACAACTACAATTAAATATTAATAATTACTTTAGTAGTCTAGACACGTAAATTCACATTTTTCTGTTCTCCTTGATCTATTCTGACGCTTCAGTTTCAGGTCTGTTCTGATGTTTTGACTCTCCATATTCATTTATTTTGTCGTTTCCCATTCCCGTACTCAGATTTAATATCTATTATTTACCTTTTTGCAGAATATGCCATCCTTCTTTCTAGAGGCCAGCCTCCGAATAGGCATTAGCAATGACAGTCTATTTTTCCTATAGACTTTCCTTCAATCGAGCGTGTGTCAGTCATCATTTTTCTTTTCTTAATTAATTTCTATAATTTTTTTGTGTCCGGAGCCAATACAAATTCCACTTTTCCCTTTCATTTTATTCATTTTCTTCTCTTCTTCTTCATAAGTCTTATGTCTTCTCTACTCCTATTTTCTTTTTATTTTCTGTTAGTAATTCCAGCAGCCATGAGTCAGGGTGGATTTGAATTTAAGCCTATTGTTCCTCTAGTAAGAAACTCGGTTGAGCTTAGTGATTTTCTTTCTATCTTTCATGATGCATTTCCTTTTGATGTAGTAGTTATTTAAGCGAGAGTAGGAATCTAGGTCATCCTTGTAGACCTCTATACCAAATAACCTTAAGTCCTATGTACATTACTTTGGGCCTTAGACTTCCTTTCTCCCAATTTTTCCAAGAACTCTTCCGTGGGTGTGGCCTTGCCCCTTCTTAATTTAAGTCTAGCACTTAGGATCCTCCTCAGCTTTGAGGCTTTGAATAGAAGATTTGGTTTGGATCTAGGAATCGACGAATTGAGATGTTGTTATATAATTAAACGTAGGGATGGTATTTACTATCTTTCCAATTAGACTTCAGAAAAGTGAGGGCCAATGGTGACCAGTATTCCCCGGGTGATAAAATCTAAGAGAGGGATGTCCTTGTGATTGGTGGGAATTGGGGCGGTGATGGCCGCTGGCGAATTCTCAGGAACTGAGAAACTTTCAGTAAGTAGTTGGAGCCTCTTTAAATTTATCATTGTTACTTGTTTTTTCTTCTTTCTCTTTTTTATATTGATTCACTCTTTTCCTGCAGATTAACTCAAGAATAAGAAGCCTTACATAACCTAGGAGACTGAAGAGAAGCTAATCCTCACCTTCCGTTGCCGGTACAAAAAGTGTCTGAGCTCCTAGACCCGCGCGGTGAAATCACACTTGTCTGCTCTCAGCCCTCCAGTTCAGTCGCAGCACTCATTGTTGTGCCATTATCCATTCTTCCACGAGATCTTCCCATTGTTTCTCCTTCAATTCCATCTTCCACATCTGCCCCATTGTCTTTATCCTGTCCCACGAGAGATTCACGTGCCTCTTCCAGCTACTCTTCTCCCAGCAGTTCTGGTTCTGATTATTCGGAGGAAAACACCTTAATTCAAAGAGTGAAAGAAAATCTAATTATGTCAAAATGACTTTGTACTATGGTGTGTGAAGTTGGGAGGCAAACTCACCCCAGATTTGACGAGACTAGCTCATCAAGGGATCTTCCCATTTAAGATGAGATATACCCCATCCCCTCCATTCTGCAACTCATCATCCTCTTCTTGTTGTTCCTACTCCAGTCCTTCCACCCACTAGTCAAGATCTTACTTCTAGATCTCATGGAGCAGCGGAGGTTTTGGTCCTTGGCAGTTCAGAAAGTTCGCTGATATACCAACAACGGTTTACTTTTTAGATGATGCCCAGTCTTCTCACGCTATTGCCCGTGTGATTAATTCTGATGCTGGTTTTGTTAAGACTCGCTATTATGGGGTTGGCGACCTCATTTCTTCTATTAGTCATGATTTAGTAAGAGTATGGTTCTTTGTCTTTTTCTTTCTTCTTGATCATTTCCTTGCTTCGTTCTTACTATTTTTGTTTTCTTTTCAGGCCATAATTCATCATAATGCTCCTCAAGAGCATGTATATTGACATTTTGGTATGAAATTTAAAGATGACTACATTTTTCTTATATTTGTTCTTTTAAATTATTGTTGAATAATTTATATAAATATCTGAAAATTTCATATTCATTAATGAGACTATGATCTTGTATAAGTACGAGAGAATTAAAATCATAGATAATGAATAAAATTGTCAGCAACATACTAAAGTATGTAATCTTTAATGAATGGTTGCTAGTACAGTTCACTAAGCATTATGAATGCGTGCGATATAGATCCAAATCATTGATGTGGATAGATATCTTAGTGAAAATACTTTATATAATAAGATTATATATGACACGACTGATGTGAACTAATATCTTTATTAACGTGTCGTTTATCATAAAGATTTATTTCACATCAATTCGATGATCATATGTACATCAGTCTGAAGCTTGAGTAGTCATGAACTCCAATACATGTCTACTATATCTTTTGATACACTCATTAAGGTTTGTTTGTTAATCAAACTAGTGACTTTTATTTTAGAGATTCAGTGATGTGGATGGCTGAGGACATGATCTTATAATATTTGAAATCTAAGCTTTCATAACGGATCGTATATTACTTCCCTTAAGTGTTAACTCTAGAACTGAATGCTTATTGAACTCAAATTTATAACAAGATTATAAATTGGTCATTCACTAATGGATTAGTGGTACTTAAAGATTAAGAGGTAATTAGATGGATAAAATGATAATTTGACCAATTCTAATTTACGAATCAATAATTAGAGGACAAAACTGCATGAAATGGTTATTTAGTGGACTACATAAGAATACTCTGTAAATAATTCTATCATCTCTAAAAGTACAATTTCATATTTATATTGGAGTAATAATAGATAACAAATAAGATTATTTAATTAAAGAGTTTACTTAATAATATGATTTATTGAAACTTAGGATTATAGGTCCATGATCCCAAGTCATACCTATACTAAACTGTCTGAGGTGTGAATATTTCAGAACCTGAGAAAATGACTCACTTGCAAAAAGAATTTTTATTCGAGAGCAAGTACATAATTATGAGATAATTATCTGTGATTAATTAATTAAAAAATTTATTAATTGAATTGTTTATATATTTAAATATAATTTTTGAAACATATATATAATTATCAATTTTTTTAATTATCGATAAGTGAGACACAATATCTAATTTGTGAAATTAGATAATTAAATTATGATTAGAGAATAATTTAAATAACCTAAATCTGTTATTTGTCAAATAACAGATAAGTTAGTTGATAGAGATAATCAGATATGTTAATTTTGAATTAATTGATATCTAGATAATTATCTGATTAAAATTAATATTTAATTTGTAGTAATTGCCACGTACAATCACTGATAGGATATCAGAAATTAACATGGACTACTTTGGTGCCACGTGGCAACTACAGTAGTGAGTGCACCACACTGTAGTGCCACATGACACTGAAGTTGTGCATAATTGCAGTGGATCGCGTTGTATATTGGTAATTTTATAATTAAATATTATTTCACTTTATCTCTTAAAAGCTGATACGCCATTATCTAGAATATATACATATATTACTCTAATGGCCTGAGTTGTTGAACGAAGATGAGAGAATCAGTTGATTAGATCATCAGTTCGTCAATCAAGAGTTGAATTGGGAGCACGATTGGTGTCAGAGAGTTTTCAATAAAAAAATTTATTTGGCTATCGTGGCGTTACACAAGTTTTATTTTATAAAAATAATCATTTTTATTAAAAGTTTAATTTTTTAAAAGACCACGCACCTCCACAGTTCCGTCGCACAGGCGCCGCGATGACCAGCAATTAGTTCATTCAGAGAGTAGGACTTACGAATTGCCCCTCCCAATGACAGAACTACATGAAATGATTAAGACGAGACGATAATTCTCTGTAAATACATTCTGTAATATCTAAGAATACAATTTCATAATTATAGTGGAATAATAATAGAAAAAAAATAAGATTATTTAATTAAAGAGTTTAGTTAATAATCTTATTTATTGGAGCTTAGGATTATGAGTCCATGATCCCCAAATCACATATGTACTACACAATTGAGGGTGTGAATATTTTAGGATATGAGAAAAGGACTGACTTGCAAAAGATATTACATTTCTAGGATAAGTATATAATTATGAGATAATTATGTATGATTAATGAATTAAGAATTATTTTTGTAATTTTTAGAAATTATCATTAAATAATAATATCAATTAATTTTGTGTTAATCGATATGTGAGACATAACATTTGATTTATGAATTTAAATAATATTAAATCATTATGAGATAATGATCTGATTGATTTATCTAATATGTTAATTAAGAGATAAGATAATTGAGTTGGAGATCAGATAAGTTAATTTTGAATTAATTGATATCTAGATATTTATCTGATTAAAATAAATAATACATTTGTAAAAAGTGTCACGTGGCACGTTAGACTGCCATATGTCAATAGTTGGTTTTAAATCAGAAAATGACATGGACTATTGTAGTGCCACGTGGCATTACAGTGCGATGTGGCACATCGTAGTACCTCACGTCACTACAGTGGTGCCGTGAGACTGTAGTGTCGTGAGGCATTGTGACTCCTCACGGCACACTGCAGTGTTATACAATTGTAGTGAGTTCCACTTCAATTACACATTTATATTTAATTTATATTTTATCTCTAAAAGGTGTGATATGCCATGATCTAGAAAATATATTGATATTATTCTATTAGTTTCAGTGTGCTAAGAGCATAGTTGCAATCATGGGTGAAACTCTCAGAGATAAAAAGTTAATAAAAAAGCTTTGTGAAGAACTTTTAATTATTTTTCTATCAGAGTTTTGTCTCACAAATTAATACTTCTCGAAAATCTCTAGATCTCATGTGCTGAGTACATCTAGAGTCATAAAGTGTTCTTGATATATTCTACATGCTCATACACGTCCTAGTGTGTTTGAGGATTGGTTTAGAAGATCGTGCTATGGATCTCGCATTCTATCGTTTGTGGGATAGCAAGATCATTGTGTTGTAAGGACGTTTGATTTGACTACAAGAAGTATATTTTATATCCATGTATGTTTTTGATTAAATCTATAAATATATAGTGGATTCAATCTGAAAAAGTGTTTTTCAATTAATTTTTTTATCTTTGGGATATGCGACGATGTGATCGTTTATCGTTTTATAAATATTTTTTAAAAACACCACCACGCTCTCCGCCGTGCGTCGCCATGGATTCCAAGAGGATGTTACTGTAAATGTACTTGTAGTTGTTGAAATGTTAAATCTTGGTCAAAATATAAAGTACAAGACTTTTGAGTTTCTTGCAAATGTATCCCTATCGGGATATGTGACTCAATGTTTTAACTTTAAAGTTTTCGCTTCTCGTGACTTGTTCTACACTTAGAACCTGTAAATATGTAAAACTTTAACAAGAAATATCTTATATTAAAAAAATTCATTTTATGAACTAGTGTGTATATTTGGTACCTACATTTCTTTTTCCGTCCTTTTAGCTTTTTTTCTCCTGAGTTTTCTTTTTTTGTCGAAACTATCTTCTCAATCTTAGAGATTTTTCTATTTTTAGGTGGCGCACATGTCGTCGAACAGTTGTTGGACTTCGAAGAAGTTATTATCATCAGCAGTAGTCTTTTAAATCTTAGTAGTCCCGACATTGCTCTCACATACTACTTCCACTTTATTTACTTTAGCTTGAAAATCGTCCATCAAGTTCCACAATATTTCTCTTGCAATCTAGTGTATAGTTGTGCATCATGGCTGGTACTCCCATGATTAGAACCAACTTTAACTTTACTATAATGTCTTCTTATATTCTTTTTCCATCGTTGAAGAATATACTTTTTTGGAACTTCAGTAATTTTTATTTTCACAAGAACTGATATTGCATGCTTACATAAAATGCCTATAAATTCAAATAAATGACATGCACATTGTACTTCACATTTGTCTTTATCAAAATTGACATTGTAATGTACATTTTTATTCCTTGCAGATACAAACTCAATTACATCATACATTCCACTCTCTTCATCAATACAAGATCCATCATCATATATATCTCATATTATAATGAATAAAATAGTCCGCAGCATAATAAACTATGGAATCTTTAATGAATGGTTGCTAGTACAGTTCACTAAGCATTATATATGCGTGTGATCTAGATCTCGATCATTGATTTAGATAGACATCTTAGTGAAAATACTTTATATAATAAGATTATATATGACACAACCGATGTGAATTATTGTCTTTATTAACGTGCCGTTTATCATAAATATTTAATACACATCAATTTAATGATCATATATAGATTAGTCTGAATCCTGAGTAGTCATGAATGCCTATGCATGTCTACTGGATCTTGTGATTCACTCACTAAGGTCTGTTTGTTAATCAGGCTAGTGACTTTTGTTTTGAAGATTCAGTGATGTGGATGGCTGGGGATATGATCTTACAAGATTTAGTATCTTAGTTTTTCTAACAGATCTATATTGGATCTCTTAAGTGTAATTATGGAACTGATTATTGAGCTCAAATTTATAATAAGATTATAAATTAGTCATTCACTAGTGAATTAATGGTACTTAAGGATCAAGAGATAATTAGAAGGGTAAAAAGGTCATTTTGACCAGTTGTAATTTACGAACCATAATTGGAGGACATAAGTACATGAAATGATTATGTCAGTGGACTACATGAGAATACTCTGTAAATACATTCTACAATCTCTAAGAGTGCAATTTCATATTTATAGTGGTGTAATAATAGAATTAATAAATAAGATTATTCAATTAAAGAGTTTAATTAATAATCTAGTTTATTGAAGCTTAGGATTATAGGTCCATGGTCCCCAAGTCACCTCTATACTACGTTGTTTAGGGTGTGAATATTTCAGGACATGAGAAAAAGACTCACTTGCAAAAGGAATTTTTATTCTGGGTAAGTACATAATTATGAGGTAATTATGTGTAATTAGTTAATTAAAAATTAATTAATTGAATTATTAATATATTTAAATATAATTTTCAGAAATTATATATATAACTATCAATTTTTTAATTATCGATAAATGAGACAGAATATCTAATTTATGAAATTAGATAATTAAATTATTATTAGATAATAATTTAAATCAACTAAATCTATTACTTGTTAAATAACATATAACTTAGTTGATAGGGATAATCAAATATGTTAATTTTGAATTAACTGTATCTCGATAATTATCTAAATAAAATAAATATTTAATTCACAGTAATTGTCACGTGACAATCACTGATAGGGGATAAAAAAATGACAATGATTACTGTGGTGCCACGTGACACTACAGTAGTGAATGTGCAACACTGTAGTGCCACATGATACTATAGTGGTGTCGTGAGGCATTGTGCTGGCTCACGGCAAATTACAGTGTGCCATGTGGCACTGTAATTGATAATTTTACAATTAAATTATTTCAGTTTATCCCTAAAAATCTGATACGTCATTATCTAGAATATATACATATATTATTCAAATGGCCCATGTTGTTGAACGAAGATGAGAGAATCAGTTGATCATATCATAAGTTCATCAATCAAGAGTTGAATTGAGAAGACGATCAGAGAGAGATTTATTTTTGTGATTAAACGTTAATCAAATCTGTAAAATAATAATCATCACGTTATTTTAGAGAATCATCTCACTAAAATCCTTCTCAGTAAATCTTTATATCTCATGTGTTGAGAACATCTAGAGACAGAAAAAGTGTCTTGTAATTTTTTACGTGCCCACATACGTTCTAGTGCGTTGAGAATTTACTTGGAAGATCTTGGTGTGGATCTCCGAGTCTACTAATAGTTGGAATGATTCCGTGAGAACGGATGATAGATCGATTTTGGCAAGGACACTTGATATAGACTATAAGAGGTATATGATTCCTAATCTTGTATGTTATATATTTTCTTGCATTATTCATATAATATGAGATATGTATGATGATGGATAGTTATGTTTTTTGAATGTATGGAAAATAATGGATCGTTAATTGAATGGTGATTAATGGGTTAGGCTTTGTTTTATTTTTTCCTAAATCTTGTGTAAGCTGAATTGAGGCGTAAATTTTTTCGTAAATTTTCAATATTATTATAATTATTCCGAACCTGAGAAGATGAAGAACGCACAAGACGAACGGTAGAAATTTAATGTTCATGCGAAAACATGTTCATCCGTGAAAATACTGTTCACGCTGAACATCTATTGTTCTGGCTGAGGTGAACAGTGCTGTTGGTACTGTACAGGTGGAGAACAGTGGTTGTCCGGCGCAGCAGGCGGCTGCCGACGGTGAGACGGGCAGCGGTGGTGATTGGCGGCAATCGGAGAGTCCTATCGCCGGCGACAACTGTTGTCATGTTTTAGGAAAGTTTCAACAAAACATGCAACTAACTCTATCACCTAAGTGTTTAATTAAAACCCAAACTCTTTTAATTATCCATTTAAATTTTAAAATTAGTGTACATTTAAAATTAATTATTAATTTTTTATTTTATAAAAATTAAAAATTAATAGGTTGATTGGGTTTGACTCAAGTTTGACCGAATCAAATAATGTATTTTTCTTAACTAAGTGAAAGCCAACTATATTAAAAGAGATAATAATAGAAATTGTTTTAATTAAAAAAATAGTTTTTTCAATTAAAAAAGGTTTTGTTCAAAGCTTGAAGATTATGAAGATGAATATCAGGAGGAGAATGCAATATTTGGAAAATATGTACTCTTGAAGTCCGCTTTGTAATTTTATTTCTTTATTTCAAGGGTTGTAATTCAGAAATACCCACTACTCACTCGGTCTATTATTATTTTATTTAATTGTTTAATTGTTATGTTAGATAATATGTTCATGCATTAGTCGATTACATGCTATACATGAAAATTTCACATAATTTTATTTAATCATGCATCTCATATGTAGAAACATGATTTATTAGTATTGTTCTAATATGTTTATATGTATTATTTTATGAAATCCATTGCATGTAAACTGCTAGATTTTTAATTAGTTAACATTTGGTAATCACACTACAATAAAGGTTATAGTAACATTTAGGTTAACCAACTTTAGTAAAAGAGTTTTATTAAAGTTTGATGAATATAATTAATTAGTTAATCTAAATTCACCTAATTATGACTGAGGCGCTTCAGAAAGTTAAATGAACTTAGACCAATGAGATTAGATCAACTAATAATTAAATATTCATAAGGTTATTATTTTCACTTGAAATTAATTGATTAGTTAAAATAGAAACACATTATCCTAAAATAGTGAGTGGGAGAAGGTTGACATGTCAATGTAACTTATGGTCTCCATCATTAGTACGACACCGTGAGATGCAGTGAGGGCCTCGAGATGACTTGTTTTCATCCCCTTAAGGAAGGTTTTGAGCTGTACCAATACCAAGGTTGGACTTCTTAAGAAGATAGGAGGAAGTGATGTAGTTTTGACCGACGCTAAGGTGACTTTCTAAATGAATTCATGAAATCTGAAATGATGAGTTACACTCTCAAAGTCGCAATTAAGTTTTCATGTGGATAGTTGTGACTTAACCGAGCAAGCGATACTTATTGTTAAAAGAGAAAATATGAGATATTTTAGATTTTAATTAATAAGGATGAGAATGTCTCAGAGACAATCTGAGGTTAATCTGACCGAACTTAAGGTGGCACATTAATCGTTGGGTTGTTTTATTGTGATTAGTAAATGCTAAATTTATGTGTTTATTATGATTGCATTCATGCATCACGTTTACTTTTCGAAATCTAGATATTTATCAATTATATTGAATAATGTATGTTTTAAATTTCAGTTATCCATATTTTGTCTACCATAGGCAACCATGTTACTGCTTTACTCGCTCTTGAAAAATTGAATGGTGATAATTTTGTATGTTAGAAATCAAAAATGAACTTAATGCTGATTTGTGAGAATCATAAGTTCATTCTTATTCAGGAATGTTCTAAGGAGCCCACTACTAACGCCCATAAGAATGTTGGGGACAAATATGATGCTTGGATCATATCAAACAACAAGGCGAAGTGCTACATACTTGTGAGTATGAATGATGTTTTGACAACCAAGCATGAAAGCATGGAGACTGCCTATGAGATTATGAAATTTTTACAGGCAATGTTTGGGCAGCAGTACGATCAAAGTTGTCATGAGGCCACTAGGAGCTATATGACAACTAATATAAGGAAGGGTACTTGTGTTCGAGAATATGTATTGAACATGATCAACATAATGCATGAGGCAGAAGTATATGGGGTAACCATTAATAAGAGGATAAAAGTTAGCATCATACTAGAGTCAATCACACCAACTTTTTTTACGTTCACCACCAATTATGTTATGAACAAGTTGTAATTCAACATGACCCAATTGTTGAATAAACTGTAAATTTTTTAATCACTCAACCTTAGGATAACCAAAGAGGGTGTGGCAAATGTTGTCGAGCAAAAGCCTTCTTTCAATATTGTTGAGAACAAGAAAAGGAAGAAGAACAGTGCTAAGGACAAGAGTAAGAACAAAAGAGTAAAGAAAGCCAAAACATCGCTGAAAGTCAAGAAGAACAAGAACGATAACAATCCCAAGGGGAAATGTTTCCACTATGGGGTTGAAAGTTATTGAAAGAGAAACTGTAACAAGTATCACTCTGAGCTTAATGCTGATTTGTGAGAATCATAAGTTCGTTCTTATTCAGGAAAGTCCTAAGGAGCCCACTACTAACGCCCCTAAGAATATTATGGACAAATATGATGCTTGGATCATATCAAACAACAAGGCGAAGTGCTACATGCTTGTGAGCATGAATGATGTTCCAACAACCAAGCATGAAAGCATGGAGACTGCCTATGAGATTATGAAATTTTTACAGGCAATGTTTGGGCAGCAGTACGATCAAAGTCGTCATGAGACCACTAGGAGCTATATGACAACTAATATGAGGAAAGGTACTTATGTTCGAGAACATGTATTGAACATGATCAACCTAATGCATGAGGCAGAAGTATATGGGGTAACCATTAATAAGAGGACACAAGTTAGCATCATACTAGAGTTAATCACACCAGCTTTTTTTAGGTTCACCACCAACTATGTTATGAACAAGTTGTAATTCAACATGACCTAATTGTTGAATGAACTGCAAATTTTTGAATTACTCAACCTTAGGATGACCAAAGAGGGTAAGGCAAATGTTGTCGAGCAAAAGCCTTCTTTCAATATTGTTGAGAACAAGAAAAGGAAGAAGAACAGTGCTAAGGACAAGAGTAAGAACAAAAGAGTAAAGAAAGCCAAAACATCGCTGAAAGTCAAGAAGAACAAGAACGATAACAATCCCAAGGGGAAATGTTTCCACTATGGGGTTGAAAGTTATTGAAAGAGAAACTGTAACAAGTATCACTCTGAGCTAACAAAGAAAGGTAAATATGATTTACTTGTATTTGAAGCTTGTTTAGTGGAATATAATTTGTCATTCTAGATACTTGATTCAGGAGTCAATAACCATGTATGTTCTCTTTTGCAGATGTTTGATTTGTCAAGGGAGCTGGCTGATGGTGAGGTCGTTTTGAGAGTTGGCAGTGGTGCGCTCGCGGCAGCTAAAACATTAGGGACAATCTGTTTACTTTTTAGATATAATTACTTAGTTTTGAAAAATATTTAATATATTCCTGGTCTTTTGAGGAATTTGATTTTTCTTTCATTTTTGCAAGAACAATTATTCAAATTTTCTTTCATTAATAAAGATTTTATTATTTCTAAAAATGGATTCGACATCTGTCATGCTAAAATTATAAAGGTGCTTTATATGCTTAAATTGACTTAACGCTCGTTAAGTAATTCTCAATTATGTAAAGTAGCAAAACCTAAAAATAACAAATGACAAAGAGTTTCTCATGATGATAACATATATTTATGGCATCTTAGGTTGAGATATATTAATCTAGATAGGTTAAACAAGTTAACAAAGCATAATGTTTTTAGAGAGATAAAAGTTAGTATATAGTGATGTGAATCTTGTCTAGGGGTAAAATGACCAATAGACCTTACACAGGAAAAGGCCAAAGAGCCAAGGAACCACTTGAGGTAGTATATAGTGATGCATGCGGACCGATCAATGTACACGTTAGAGATGGGTATGAGTATTTTGTCACTTTCATTAATTACTATTCAAGATATGGTTATAGTTACTTAATGCATCGAAAGTCTCAAACTTACGGAAAGTTTAAAGACTTCAAGGTTGAAGCTGTAAAGCAATTAGATAAATCATTGAAAACTCTTCGATCTGATCGAGGTGGTGAATACTTGGATTTCAATGATTATTTGCTGGAGTGTGGAATCCTATCCCAACATACAGCACCACAGTAAAATGGTGTTGCAAAAAGGAGAAACCGAAACTTATTGGATATGGTTTGGTCTATGTTAAGCTACTTGTCATTGTCACTTACATTTTAGGGTTGTGCACTATACACGACAACTTACATTTTGAACTTAGTGCCTTCGAAATCTATAAGCAAGATGCCTATAGAGTTATGAAATGCCTTTAAATCTAGTTAGCGTCATTTTCGTATATGGGGGGGGTGTCCAGCTCATGTTCTTAGACCCAAGACCGAAAAGTTAGACTCAAGGTATGAGGTATGCATATTTGTTGGCTATTCTCTAGAGATTAGAGGTGGGTACTTTTATAGTCACAATGATAAAAAAGTTTTTGTGATGACAAATGTAACCTTTCTTGATCATTACCATATGCAAAACTACAAACCTAATAGCAAAGTAGTTCTCGAGGATTTAGCGACTGATAATACCAGACCACCTTCAATTTCTACTGAGAAATGACAAACCAAAAAACCATAGTTCTTGCAAAGAAAATCCTGGTGCAACGTCGTAGTGCAAGGGTTGTGAGACAACCAGTTCGCTACGAACTAGAGGCACATGTCCTAGTGTCAGACACTAATAAGGACGATCCATTATCTTATATAGAAGCAATGGATGATCCTAAAAAGGAGAAATGACAAGCTGTCATGAACCAGAAAATGGAATCTATGTATTCCAATTCCGTCTGGTAACTTGTAGATCCACCTAAAGATGTCAGGCCCATTGGATGTAAATGGATTTTCAGGAAGAAAAGAGGTCCAGATGGGAAAGTAGAGACTTTCAAGGCACGGTTAGTAGCCAATGGCTATACACAAAGCGATGGAGTCGATCATGAAGATACATTCACCCCTATGGCCATGCTAAAATCCATTCACATCCTTATGTCCATAATCACTAGTTTTGACTATGAGATATGGAAAAATGGACGTTAAGACAGCTTTTCCGAATGACTCTCTTGAAGAAAGTATCTATATTATGAGACTAGAATGGTTCGTACAAAAGGGGCAAGATCAAAAAATATATAAGTTGCTTAAATTTATTTATAGATTAAAGCAAGCATCTAGATATGTGAATATTTCCTTTGGTGAGATTATAAAGTCTTATGGCTTTGAGTAAAATGTTGACGAAGTGTGTGTTTATAAATACACCAAAGATAAGATAGTGATTTTCTTAGTTCTTTATGTTGATGATATTCTACTTATTGAGAATGATGTAAAAACTTTGTCAAAAGTAAAGAAGTGGTTGGCTGAGAAATTTCAAATGAAAGATTTGAGAGAAGCAAGCTATGTTCTAGGCATCTAAAAACTTTGTCAAAAGTAAAGAATTGGTTGGCTGAGTAATTTTAAATGAAAGATTTGAGATAAGCGAGCTATGTTCTAGGCATCCAAATTTTAAGGGATAGAAAGAACAAGTTCTTGGCACTTTCTCAGGCATCTTATATTGATAAGGTGCTGGAGAGATTCTCTATGGAAAATTCCAAGAAAGGACAACAACCGACCAAACATGGAATGGTACTCTCCAAGGAACAATGTCCTAAGACACCTCAGGAGGAAGAGGATATGAAAAAGGTTCACTATGCTTCAGCAGTTGGAAGTCTCATATATGTCTTGCTGTGTACGAGACCAGACATCTGTTATGTAGTGAGAATTGTCAGTCTTTATCAATCGAATCCACGTTTGGAACACTGGACTACTTTGGGGCCACGTGGCAATTACAGTAGTGAGTGTGCAACACTGTAGTGCCACATGACATTGCAATTGTGCATAATTGTAGCGGGTCCCATTGTTATTGATAATTTTATAATTAAATATTATTTCACTTTATCTCTTAAAAGCTGCTACGCCATTATCTAAACTATATACAGACATTATTCTAATGGCCTGAGTTGTTGAACGAAGATGAAAGAATCAGTTGATTGATCATCAGTTCGTCAATCAAGAGTTGAATTAGGAGCACAATTGGTGTCAGAGAGTTTTCAATAAAAAAATTTATTTGGTTATCGTGGCGTTACGCAAGTTTTATTTTATTAAAAGAATCATTTTCATTAAAAGTTTAATTTTTTAAAAGACCACGCACCTCCACACTTCCGCCGCACACGCGCCGCGACGACCAGCAATTAGTTCATTCAGAGAGTAGGACTTACGAATTGCCCCTCCGAATGACAGAACTACATGAAATGATTAAGACTACACGATAATACTCTGTAAATACATTCTGTAATATCTAAGAATACAATTTCATATTTATAGTGGAGTAATAATAGAAAAAATAAATAAGATTATTTAATTAAAGAGTTTAGTTAATAATCTGGTTTATTGGAGCTTAGAATTATGAGTCCATGGTCCCCAAATCACATCTGTACTACACAATTTAGGGTGTGAATATTTTAGGATATGAGAAAAGGACTGACTTGCAAAAGATATTATATTTCTAGGATAAGTATATAATTACGAGATAATTATGTATGATTAATGAATTAAGAATTATTTTCATAATTTTTAGAAATTATCATTAAATAATAATATCAATTAATTTTGTGTTAATCAATATGTGAGACATAATATTTGATTTATGAATTTAAATAATATTAAATCATTATGAGATAATGATTTGATTTGATTTATCTAATATGTTAATTAAGAGATAAGATAATTGAGTTAGAGATCAGATAAGTTAATTTTGAATTAATTGATATCTAGATATTTATCTGATTAAAATAAATAATACATTTGTAAAAAGTGTCACGTGGCACGTTAGACTGCCATATGTCAATAGTTGGTTTTAAATCAGAAAATGACATGGACTATTGTAGTGCCACGTGGCATTACAGTGCGATGTGGCACATCGTAGTACCTCACGTCACTACAGTGGTGCCGTGAGACTGTAGTGTCGTGAGGCATTGTGACTCCTCACGGCACACTGCAGTGTTATACAATTGTAGTGAGTTCCACTTCAATTACACATTTATATTTAATTTATATTTTATCTCTAAAAGGTGTGATATGCCATGATCTAGAAAATATATTGATATTATTCTATTAGTTTCAGTGTGCTAAGAGCATAGTTGCAATCATGGGTGAAACTCTCAGAGATAAAAAGTTAATAAAAAAGCTTTGTGAAGAACTTTTAATTATTTTTCTATCAGAGTTTTGTCTCACAAATTAATACTTCTCGAAAATCTCTAGATCTCATGTGCTAAGTATATCTAGAGTCATAAAGTGTTCTTGATATATTCTACATGCCCATACACGTCCTAGTGTGTTTGAGGATTGACTTAGAAGATCGTGCTGTGGATCTCGCATTCTATCGTTTGTGGGATAGCAAGATCATTGTATTACAAGGATGTTTGATTTGACTACAAAAAGTATATTTTATATCCATGTATGTCTTTGATTAAATCTATAAATATATAGTGGATTCAATCTCAAAGTGTTTTTCAATTAATTTTTTTTATCTTTGGGATATGAGACGATGTGATCGTTTATCGTTTTATAAATATTTTTTAAAAATACCACCACGCCCTCCGCCGTGCGTCGCCATGGATTCCAAGAGGATGTTACTGTAAATGTACTTGTAGTTGTTGAAATGTTAAGTCTTGGTCAAAATATAAAGTACAAGACTTTTGAGTTTCTTGCAAATGTATCCCTATCGAGATATGTGATTCAATGTTTTAATTTTAAAGTTTTCACTTCTCGTGACTTTTTCTACACTCAGAACCTGTAAATATGTAAAACTTTAACAAGAAAAATCTTATATTAAAAAAATTCATTTTATGAACTAGTGTATATTTGGTACCTACATTTCTTTTTCCGTCCTTTTAGCTTTTTTTCTCCTGAGTTTTCTTTTTTTGTCGAAACTATCTTCTCAATCTTAGAGATTTTTCTATTTTTAGGTGGCGCACATGTCGTCGAACAGTTGTTGGACTTCGAAGAAGTTATTATCATCAACAGTATTCTTTTAAATCTTAGTAGTCCTGACATTGCTCTCACCTACTACTTCCACTTTATTTACTTTAGCTTGAAAATCGTCCATCAAGTTCCACAATATTTCACAGCTCTTAGTAGAGTAGTGGCCAAGTCTACAACTATAACAAACTTCTCTTGCAATCTAGTGTATAGTTGTGCATCATGGCTGGTACTCCCATGATTATAACCAACTTTAACTCTACTATAATGTCTTCTTATATTCTTTTTCCATCGTTGAAGAATATACTTTTTTGGAACTTCAGTAATTTGCATTTTCACAAGAACTGATATTGCATGCTTACATAAAATGCCTCTAAATTAAAATAAACGACATGCACATTGTACTTCACATTTGTCCTTTCTAGTTAATTCCTTCTGAAACTGCTTAAACTTCACATTTATGTATGGCATTTGAAATTGTTTCTTTAGGTCAAAATGAGTCATACATGGAATCCATGTATTGAAAGATTGAAAATCTGCCTGTTTTCCTTCTCAATCTTGCTTCTCAATGCATTATCGTATTGCTCAACAAATTGTTTTAATGTTGTTTTTGAGTTTATATATCCATAAAAAAGCATTCATGCTTTCACTACGTTGAGTAGTTGACATACCAGCCCAAAATATAGGTTTTACAAATGCTGGAATCCAACGATGTCTCTCTTAGAACATACTATTTAACCATGCATTATCAAAGATTGAATTCATCAATAAATCACCCCAACTTTCTTCAAATCCATGTTTCGTTACTCTCAAACACTATAATTTGCAAGGAAATTTTTATTTGCTCATACAGCTTATAGCCTCTAAGCTTCTTTGGTAACTTTTTCATAAGATGCCAAATACACTGATGATGTTGGGTATTAGGAAATACAACCTCGATTGCATTTTGCATTACTTTATCTTGATCAGTAATAATTGCATTTGGAGCACATCCTGACATACATGTAAGCCATGTATTAAACAACCAAGTAAATGTATTGTGTCTTCTTTTGATAATAACCCACAACTAAGCAAAATAGAATGACCATAATGATTTACCCTGACAAAAGGTGCAAACGGCATGTCATACTTATTTGTTAGATATGTCATATAAAATGTGATCGCATTGTTGAACTCTTCATATGCTACTCTGCTTCTTACATCAGCCAAAAATATATTTTTAATACGCCCATCATCATCCAAATCCGCATACATAAAAAGTTTGAACTACTAGATTGCATCCTAATAAAATAATCTTAAATTGCTTGAGCATCTCCAACACCTAAGCGTAACCGTCTTGCTTTTTCAATATAATTTCTGCAATCTTTTTCTAAGAATGGAATATTATCGTGACCTCCAGCCTTGAATTATGAATGATTGATAATTCTTTGCAACGTCGATTCCAGCTCGATCATTTAACTCAAGTTTTTTTAACCCCCGAACTTATTTCCCTATGACATGTGTAATACAATGATTTATGTGGACTGATCTCATGATTGTGTTCGAGTTCAAGAAAATTAATTTGACAGCTCTAATCCTCATAAACAGTTATATTAATCCTGGCTCTATACTCCATTTTCTTTAGGGGGTTCGAAACAAGATAATTTTTCTTATGAGGTTTTGGTTTTCCTGCTCCAGAACATGATAAGCACACGAATTTAGATTTTCCATCTATAGATGGATATGAAGTTTTCTTAATTCCAAAACCGTCTTGTTTTCCAATTTGTTTTTTATAATACAATATGAGAACATCTAAATACTCAAATCACATCCCAACCTCTGGTGTCTTGACAATCTCATCATTCTCCAAACTAGTTTTCAAAATTTTATCATCAACTGTACAATGCTCATCTCCATATCTTTTCCAAAAAAATTAGTATCCTTCATATACATTCAAATAATATATCAACGCCTACAAAGATCTAATAAAAAAATTCATAATCAATAAAATTAAAAAGAAAAAAAAAGGAAAGGTGACTAACTTATCCGAGAGACGGCTCAAACGGCTCGAACAGACAATTTTCTTAACGTAGTCAAAGCTGGCGATAAATTACAGCCACAGTCAAATGGTTGGAACCATTCACTATTCATTGTGAGATCCGCTATTCACTGGCGAGAAGTTACGTTTGCACTTCCAATTAGGGTAGCTGTTGAAAAGAAGAAAGTAGGTGGCACCCATTTCCAATTAAAACAGGTGAGACACAATTAAGAACATCAAATTTTTTCTTTAAAAAAACCCTATATGTGTGAGACTAACTGCCAAACAGGTAGTGGGTCCCAGATAAACGTCACCGCGGTTAGCATTTTTGTTTTTGTATATTTATTATGAAATACTCATTCAATAAGAGAAAGAGTAATCAATTAAATTTTTTATTTTAAATCATTCCTAAATCTCTCTAATTACTTATTTTTCCTTGAGTTTCGTTGGTTCCCTAATGAATGATAAATTCACGATCTTATGATATCATTCATTGCCTAAATCGATACTCAAGAGAACTATTTATCTGACTTTATTATAAAAGATTAGATTCTTAACATTCTCAATTATTTACTTCATTATATTTTCAAGATACAAGGAATTAAGTTCGATGAGATATTTGAACTTTTACCGATTAAATCAGAAGCATACGTTATAAACAAAAGTCTATTAACTACGCATGATTGATGTCGTTCAGTACTAATTATCATTATGATAAAAATTGAATATGTTATAGTCTAAAGGTTTTGTTAGAGATTCAATTGTATTGTATCCCAATCTTATACAATCTCAATGTTAAAATACCATCACTCCAATGTCTTCACAATAATAGTCTGAGTATGACTGTTCAATTCTTAATGAAAATAAGTTATATTTATAACTATTGATTAATTAAAGATCTCTAATTTTAATTATTAATTAAAGATTTTTTATTATTATCCTTAATTATTATCCTCTTGTATATATTTATAAAGTATCTAACATATACACATGAAAACATTAAATAAAAAATCACATTGTTTATTAATCAGCAAATATACAAGCTTTACATCACATGCTTAAAGAGTATTATTTTCAATAATATACATAGCTAAAATTTAAAATTTTAATTTGTCACTATATGATTAATTCTATGTATAAGGTGCAAGACACATTGTTTTAATTTAGTAAATTTAAATGGGTAACTAATCTCTATTATAATCATTAAGGAGAACATACGTGAGCCATGCACATACATATGAAATTAATAGAATAAGACAATATATTTAATATTTATGGTGATTTTTATCGTTTCACCATCTCGTATTAACAAACAAAAAAAAATACTATTCCAGAGAAAAAGGAGAGGTTCACAAAGCAATACATGGTAAAACAGTAAAAATCTCAAAACATGTGTGTCATATTTGTTCTTGTTAATCTCATAAGCATGTGCTTAAAATTGAATTCGTATATACAAAACTTTGATTTAAAGAGGTTTAAGACTAGAAAGTAACTATCTCAAAGGTTAAAGGGATTTGACATAATTTGCCAAAAAAAAACTCAAAAGTCACATTAGCACATTAACATATTGTTTTCGTCCAATGCCGTGGTTTACTGCCAATTCTAAAAACTATTATTCTTATTTTTAAATCTAAAAGTAAAAAACCAATAGTACTTCAAACCTAACCAACAGTATCAAGGGAGTCCGAAGATGGTAAAGAATCTAAAGTCGGTTTCCAAAAGTATACTTTTAGTATTTTAATTTTGATTTTTTTTTATAATTTCAATCCATGAACCTTATCTTTTATAATCTGTAAACTTTTAACTCATTTTGATTTAATTAGAACCGTGAATATTGTAAGTGAAACATGACATTAATGATTTTTTAATGAAACACGATGTTAATGGTTCTTGACAGATAAAATATGCTTTTGGAATGGTCTCGAGTTAATAAATTTAATCATAAGTGTAGTTTAGAAAGAAAAATAAGAAGAATAAAAACACTCCAGAGATTAAAGAAAAAATTAATTCCTCACTATATAAATGAGGAAAAGTACTTTGACCATCTATATTATTTGCTTAAGATACTCAGACGTACTTTTTAATTTGAAAGAAAAGATAAATAGGTTCAGTCTGTTATAAATGTATTAGTTTTAGAGTGAAATAACCAAAACACAATCAACAAAAAATTGTGCCAAAGATCTTACTCTTTTCGGTTTGGTTCATTTTAGCTCGAGCGTTTTGGTTTAGTTTTGAACACCCCTAATGATACGGATCAACCCCTTCTTCTTGTGCCAAAGATCTTACCATTTTCTATTTGGAGTTTTCTATCATCAAATCAAACATTAAATTAGATTTGAAATTTAAACTAGAAAGGTGATTGTATCTTTTAAACAAATTACATGGGGTATTAAAAGTACTTTTTTCTAATTTACATCAAAGTATATTCTTAACCTGCCCGAATTTAATTATAATTCGATGTTTATTGTCTTTTACCCATTTGAAGGAGATGATTTTGTAGATATACCATCTCAGCTCTTATAATGTCATAGCTTTTTACATGAAATTTAACTAGGTGCTTTGGGGTTTAACGATAATACACGAATCCATTACTATATTTTCCACTTTTTCATTATCTTTTTCTTTTAAACAAATTTCCTTTCTAGTTCCTTTCAAATTTCTCTTCTTCCAAACACTTTCTCGCGTAATCTATGTCATAGTTTTCTCCATAAAATGAAAACTAAGAAGAGGTTTTTTCTATTAATTATACCTAATAACAAATTCTCCAGCGACATTCCACCTAAGTTTAAACACATGACAAGGCTTTGAACTCTGTGTTTGGAAAAACAACGAGAGAAATGGAACTATATCTGAATTGAGCAACCCCTTCATGAAAAAAAGGAAAAACACTCATTATAAAGATGGGCAGGTAACCATCCTATTAACATGTAATAAAATATCAGAAAATTTTCATCTCTGCTATAATAATAAGCCAGACCAAATTTTTATGTTTCATCTTCCCAAAACTTTCATGTCCTCCATAAACTATTTCTCTAATGCACTTACTATATCGTTTAGTAAATCCTCCAGATCAAACATCTTATTTACACCCCTTCCTCAAAACACTATGTTCTTATTTTGACCACCTTCCCCTTTTCTGATACTTACTGCTTATGTTGTCACTATTGTCAGCCACACTGGAATTACCACTGAAGCAACTAGTTTAGGCGCTTACGGCTTTCTCTAAATTGAATAATCGTGATGTGTTTAGTCCTTTTTAATTTTGGTCTTTTGGTCGGGTCTGGGTAATGTGTTGGGCCAGGTAAAATGTTGAGTGTGTGCCATAAGTTTGGTCAATCAACGATGTTTTGATCGTTTCACCCTAAAACTAATACATATATAATAGGCAATATCTATTTATCTTTTTCAAACTAGAAGGGGTGTATGTGTCTTTTAAACCTACTACATGGGTGCCATAGTAAAAAAAATCATTTTCAGTTTTGGGAATTGAGAAACGTAAGGGTAATTTTGGTATTATATGAAAATTTAACGCCGTTAGTATGTAATATAACAGTTTTTAGATTTTTTAGTCACCAAAAGAAAATATTAAGGGAGGTCTGAGTCATTATTTAAACTAAATGGATGTCCGTGTCTTTTAAACAAAGTGCAATAGTGCCAGAGTACTATTCTGAATAAATTGTTTGAATCTAGTAAATTCAAAGGAGACAAATGCCTCCCCTTCATACAATATGGCCTCGCTACTGAATGTCTGTGATCTTTATCTTTCATTTTTAAGCACAAATAGTCTAAAACTAATCCCTATCACAATCACTGATGAAAACAGACACGTGGTATATCCACACATATGAGATTAACAAAAACAAGACAATATATTTGACATTTTTAGAGATTTTTACGGTTTCACATGTTGGATCCTTAATCCAACATTGGACTTATGTGTAAAATAATTATGTGTTGCAGATTGTCAAATAAAATTAAACCCAATTAAAAGTGATCTACTAAGGTTTGAATAATTAGGGTTTTAATGTATTTGATAGATTGTGGACCCTTTAATGTGTAGAGATTTTAGGGTAATTTCTATTTTTATGATGGGCTAAAATAGAAATATCAAAAAATGTGAATTATCTATAAGTGGTTATGGTCTCCAGGTCACACGATAACGGAAAACCATTTTATTCTCCTTAATATCCTATCGTTAGAGAGAAAACTGTGAGGCTTTATCAAATGAGACTCTCAAATAGAGAATCGTGTAAATCTGGAAGGCCAACTACTCGGCTCTAAATAGCAATCTATCATCATGGATTCAGGTACGCTTCCGCTCTATAAGTGTTTTGATTCTTGATGTTTTCAATATGAGATCTTAAGTTTGATTGAGATACGGTTTATACCGAAATGATTTTGAATCTAACAATTGGTATTAGAGCAACCCATGTTGCATAATTGAGAATCGATCTACTAAGTTCTAGATCCATGATTATATGTGTTTTTGTGTTTACGTTTCGATATCCTTGAATTTAATAATTGTTTGACAATGTATTAGATTTGAGAACAATTTTTTTAGTATTTTTTGTTTGGGTTTGGAACAACCGGCCGCGAGAGCAAGGACTAGCGGAGACCATGGCCGCCAGTCACTAAAGATGAAAACCCTAGGGTTGGACACGGGTCGGGTTGATCTGACCGTGAACAGTTAAAAAAATAATAATAATAAGTCTAAATGACTGTGGGGTTCGCCCACACCCATTTAAGGGAGACTGTGGGCTAGCCTTTGCCCACAGCCAATTTTGGGAGGGTTGGCGAATCCGAGCCCTCACACCTTTTTTATTCATTTTTTAGTTTATTTTTTTAAAATTATTTTATTTAAATTAATTCATGATGAATTTATGAATCATTTTTTAAATTAGTTTTTAAGGATCCTAGAATTAATTTTTAATTTAAGAACTTTCAAAATAGATTGTTTTGATTATTTTGGATTTTTTGGGTTATAAATAATTTCAAAACAATTTCAAAGGATTGTAAGATTAATTGTTTATAAATTAATTTAAGGTTTAAATTTGGTACAATTTTAAATTCAAACATTAGTATGTTATATATATTTTAAGATGAATTAGTTGAAGCAACATATCGCCAAAGTGACATCTCTTGTGAAAATTGGTTGTTTTGAAATATAAAAGGTTATGTGTGCGTGTAACTTATGTGAATATTTATCGGCCCAAATGAAGATAATTATTTGAAAAAATTATATGTGCTTCTGTGATAATAAATCCGTGATGATTATTCAGTTTTACATGTGAACAATAAATCGACCCAAAGGAAGATTCTTGTTTGACATGTTATTTATCATCAGTGTTTGATTGTTACACCACGACATCACTTACAAGTTAATATTTTTTTGTCAAAGTCATAATATTAATGGAGTGCCCGGTGTCTTGAGATGAGTTATTTGTTACTATTGTTTGAATTATTATTGTTATTTGAAATTTATGTGAGCTTAATTTATTTATTATTCTATGTTCAGCTATTACTCCTACTAGTATCACAACCAACATTAATTCAATTTCAGTTCGAAATTGCTCGAACTTCAAGTCCTGGAAAGGTAATCTGTTGATAGTACTTAGAGTCATGGATCTCGATTTTACATTAAGGATTGATTCTCCTGCACCTCTTATGGATAAGAGTACCTCTGATGATAAGAGGGAGATGGAAAGGTGGGAGAGATCAAATCACATGTGTATGCTGATCATGAAGAAGGTCGTTCCAGAAGTATTCAGTGGCACTATATCAGAAAAGATAACTATAGCTAAGGATTTTCTTGCACACATTGAAAAGAGGTTTGTCAAGAATGAAAAAGGCAGAAATTGGTACGCTCTTGTTGGACTTAATTTCAAAAATATATAAAGGTAAATGTAATATCAAGGAATACATTATGGAAATGTCTCACATTTTTTCAATATTAAAATCACTGAGGCTTGAACACTCTGAGGACTTGCTTGTGTATTTGGTTTTGATATCCCTTCCGGCACAGTTTAACCAATTTAAGGTGAGCTATAATTATCAGAAAGAGACTTGGTCTCTAAATGAGCTCATCTCACACTGTGTTCAGGAAGAGGAAAGAGTGAAACATGATAAGATAGAAAGTGCTTACCTGACCTCTACTCTAAGGATAAGGGCAAGGGAAAGAAAAGGAAAAAAGATAAGGAAGATGCGGATACAACAACACATAAAAAACAACAAAAGAAACCGGTAAACTGGTAAGGTAATGGTTATTTCTTCTGTGGGGCTGAAGGGCATAGGAAAAAGCAATGCACCAACTATCATGCTTGGCGTGCTAAGAAAGGTATGCTTCTTAATTTAGTTTGTTCTCAGGTTAATTTAAGTTTGGTTCCTAGACACACATGGTGGATATATTATGGTGCAACAACTCACATCAGTGTATCTATGCAGGGTTTCCTGAATTGTCGAAAGGCAAATGATGCTGAAAGATTCATCTACGTGAGCGATGGCAAGATGGCTAGGTTGAAGCAATAGGAAAATTTAGATTATTATTAAAAACTGGACATTATTTGGATCTTGATGAAACTTTTATTGTACCGTCCTTTAGATGGATTTTGATTTCTATTTCTATTTTAGACAAAGTTGGTTATGTTTGTTCTTTTGGAAATGAAATATTTAGTTTGTTTCGTGATTCAATTTCAGTTGGTTCCAGTTTTTTATTAGGATATGGTAATCTTTATTTACTTGAAATAATTGTTTTATTTAAAGAATCCCTGCAATTAAGTACACGAGATACTAAAAGAAAATTAACCAGTGAGAATTCAGCTACGTTATGGTACAAGAGATTAGGTCACATCTCCAGACGGAGAATAGAGAGACTTGTGTCAGACGAAATTCTCGGTCCCTTAGATTTCACAGATTTTGACGTTTGTGTTAATTGAAAAAAAGGAAAACAAACTGATAAAAAGTGATTTGAAGCCAACAGGACTTAAGACATCTTAGAACTTATTCATACAAATATTTGTGGGTCATTCTCTTCAGTGGCTTGGAATGGTCCACAATATTTTATAACGTTCATAGATGATTATTTTAGATATGGCTACATATATCTCATTCATGAAAAGTCACAGTCATTGGACATGTTCAAAAATTTTAAGGATGAAGTTGAGAATCAACTAAACAAAAAGATTAAGAGCATCAAATCTGACCGTGGTGGTGAGTACTATGATAGATATAATGGTTCAGATGAACAACGTCCAAGACCGTTTGCTAAATTCCTAGAGGAATGCGGTATCGTCCCACAGTACACTATGCCGGGTTTGCCCACTATGAATGATTTTGCTGAAAGACGAAACAGAACGCTTAAAGACGTGGTCAGAAGTATGATTAGTCATTCGACCTTACCGGAATCACTTTGGGGTGAAGCACTTAAGGCTGCAGCATATATCCTTAACAGAGTTCTAACTAAAGTGACTGTCAAAACCCATATGAGCTTTGGACTGGCAAGAAACATAGTCTAAAGCATTTGCATGTTTGGGGATGTCCTGCTGAGGCAATGCCATATAAGCCTAATGAAAAGAAATTGGACTTACGGGCGGTGAGTTGTTATTTTGTTGGATACTCTGAAAGATTCAGGGGGTACAAGTTTTATGATCCCACAACCAGGTTAATTTTCAGACGGGAAAAGCCCGGTTCTTTAAGGATACCGAGTTTGCGGGGGGAGATACGGTTCAGGAGGAATATGTTGATATTCTCACAAGTGTTATTAGCATTGGTCATGACTGTGTCCCCGACACTGCTCATGACACAACACATCAAGACAATATTGTAGAACCTCTCATTCAAGAGATTATTCCGGAAGAACAAACTCTAACACCTCAAGAACCTATGTCATTAAAAAGATCCACTAGAGAAAGAAGAAGTGCAGTTCCAGATAATTACATTGTATTTCTCCAAGTGCATGAGGTTGACATTGGTGTGATGGAAGATGATCCGATCAACTTCCGTCAACCCATGGAAAGCTCTAACTCTCAAAAGTGGATCGATGCCATGAATGAGAAAATTAAGTCCATGAAGGACAATGACGTGTGGGATCTTGTTCCATTACCAAAAGTGGATTGATGTCATGAATGAGGAAATTAAGTCCATGAAGGACAATGACGTGTGAGATCTTGTTTCATTACCAGAAGGTGTGAAACACATTGGTTACAGATGGATTTTTAAGACCAAGAGGGATTTCAAAAGGTAATGTGGAAAGATACAAGGCTCATCTTGTCGCAGAGGGTTTTACACAGAAAGAATGCATTGATTATAAAGAGACTTTCTCTCCAGTTTTTACGAAAGACTCTTTCAGGATTATAATGGCATTGGTGGCACATTTCAATCTTGAGCTGCATCAGATGGATGTAAAGACAGCGTTTCTCAATGGTGACATTGAAGAGACGATATATATGGTGCAACCAGAAATTTTTGTGTTGGGAGACCCAAAGAATATGGTTTGCAAACTTCAGAAATCTATCTATGGACTCAAATAGACATCTCGACAATGGTATTTTAAATTTGATCAAGTGATCTTCTCGTTCGATTTTGAGATGAATTTAGTTGATGATTGTATATACCATAATTTTTGTGGGAGCAAGCATATTTTTTTGGTTTTATTGCACAACACCAAAATGTGGATGACATTTTGCTTGCCAGCAAAGATATAGGCTTATTGCACGACACCAAAAAATTTTTAGCTAAGAATTTTGAGATGAAAGATCTTGGTGAAGTCTCTTTTGTATTAAGAATCCAAATACACAGAGGTCGTTCTCAGGGTATTCTATGATTATCACAAAAGAGCTATATCGAAAATGTTCTTAAAAGATATGACATGCAAGACTGTAAACCACGTGATACCTCTGTAGCTAATGGAGACAAGTTTGGTCTCAATCAGTGCCCTAAAAATGATATTGAGGAAAAGGAAATGCAGAAGATTCCCTATGCCTCGGTAGTGGGGAGTCTAATGTATGCTCAAGTTTGTACACGTTCTGATATTGCGTACGTGACTAGGATGTTGGGAAGATACTTAAGCAATCCAGGCATAGACCATTGGAAAGCAGCTAAACGGGTCTTGCAGTACTTACAGAGAATAACAGATTACATGATCACGTTTTGGAGGTTTGATCAGATTGAGATCGTTGGATAAACTGACTCTGATTTTTTGGATACCAAATAGTATGAAATCTATGTCGGATTATATTTTTCTGCTTGCTGGAGGTGTTGTCTCCTGGAAGAGTGTTAAACAGTCTCTTATAGCCTTTTCTACCATGGCAGCAAAGTTCATAGCATGTTATGAGACGTCCAATCACAAAATATGATTGCGGAATTTTTTCACGGGGCTGCGCATAGTGGACAGTATTCAGAGACCACTAAAGATATTTTGTGATAATAAATCAACAGTTCTTTACTCTAATAACAACAAGAGCTTGACAAAGTCAAAGTTCATAGACATCAAGTTCCTGGTTGTTAAAGAAAGAGTTTAGAGTGGACACTTGTCTATAGAGCGCATCGAAACAATGATTGCAGATCCATTTACTAAGGGATTTCCACCCAAGGTGTTTCATGAGCACACTTCTCACATGAGTGTCATATCAGTTGAGGATATTCAGTTCTAGTGAGAGTTTGTATTTTATTTTTAGATGCTCTTTTTCATATAGACATATTTTTCAGTCATTTTAGTTTATGGATATTTTAAGGTTATTTTCTGCAAAAGTAAAGTTTTTCGACATTCACACTCTAATTTATGTATGGTTTGATTTCACTAAGGTTTACGGAGGACCAGTTGGAAATATGCATGTATAGGTCACATTACATGAAATTTTCATGCTACACATCCACACCATAATTCATGTCATTCATCCATATTGATATACGTGACCATTGATGAGTTGAGTTACGATTGATGTAACAGAGCCCGCTTTGATCTTATGTCGGTGTGATTGATGGACCAAATTGGTTATAGATACATTTCGGTAATGACAGCAAAGTTGAACGCGTTCAGTTATTTTTTGGCAAAACATAACTATAAGGTTTAACACAGTCCAAGTGAGAGATTGTTGGATTCTTAATCCAACATTGGACTAATGTGTAAAATAATTATTTGTTGCAAACTGTCAAATAAAGTTAAATCCAATTAAAAATGATCTACTAAGGTTTGGATAATTGGGGTTTTAATGTATCTAATAGGTTGTGGACTCTTTAACGTGTAGAGACTTTAGGATAATTTTTATTTTTATGATGAGTTAAAATAAAAATACCAAAAAAGATGAATTACTTATAAGTGGTTATGGTCCCCAGGTCACACGATAATGGAAAAATCATTATATTCTCCCAAATATCTCATCGTTAAAAAAAACTGAGAGGCTTTTATCAACGGGGACTCGCATATAGAGAATCGTGTAGATCTGGAAGGCCAACCGCTCAGCTCTATAATTGTTTTGATTCAGGTGTACTTCCGCTCTATAATTGTTTTGATTCTTGATGTGTTCAATATGAGATATTGGATTTTATTGAGATAGATTATACCGAAATGATTTTGAATCTAACATCACTAGCTTGTGTTCACAGATATGTAATAGAAAATTAGTAGGGAAAAAATAAAGATTCACGAAGACGAGATGGTAAAACATTAAAAATCTCAAAACATGACGAAAGTGTTATTATCATAAATATGTGCGTGTCATGCACTTGGCCTAATTTATAATTACAAAATAAGGTTAATTGAAACGTCTATACTTAAGAATGAACTCAATAGACAACATATTGATTTTAAAAGGTTTAACACTAAACAGTAATTATCCCAAAGGTTAAAGGGATTTAACATAATTTCCCAAAAAAACTCACAAGTCATCATCAACATATTGTTTTCGTCTAAAACCATGATTTACTGCAGAATTCTAAAAAATATAATTTTTATTTTTTAAATCTATAAGTCAAAACCAATGATAGTATTTAAAATCTAACCAACATTGTCAAGTGAGTCGAAGATGGTAAAGAATCTCAAAACAAAATTTTTTCCATTTTAAAGTTTGGTTTCCAAAAATATACTTCATTACTTAAAGTTTGATTCTTTTATTTCTAACCGTGAATATTGTTAGTGAAATACGACATTAATGATTTTCTTAATGAAACACGATGTTAATGGTTCTTGACAGATAAAATATGCTTTTCGAATGGTCTAGAGTTAATCAATTTAATCATAAGTGTAGTTTAGAAAGAAGCAAAAACAAAGCACCCGAGTGGTAAAGTTAATACTTCTAACCCACTAACCGGCCTGGCTTTGACGCGTTGTTGACACTTTAGACTTCAGTGATTGGCGCAACGTAAAAGTAAAACCAACAATCGACAGCCGTCTTAGCCGCCTAATTAGAAATCCCACCCACGGTCAAAGCCAAATACAATTGGCCGCCAGACTAACGACACCATCTTCATATCCTTACTAAACGATGTCGTATCACCTCTTCATCGACTACACGTGTGTGATTCAGAGAGGTAGATTCTCCCGTGACGCTCACGTGGCTGTCACACTAGCCTAGCTTTCAAGATACGCAGAACCACACGGCAACGTGTTCGAGAAGCTACCGACAAGGCCGTCTAGGACCGACCATATCTCCAGACTCACCACGTCAGCACCACCACGTTCCTTCCTACTGCCACCCTTTTTACCGACACGTGTCAATTCAAACGGCTAGTTTTCCCCCCCCCCGGACGTCTCACTTTCATTTTTAACCGCCAAAATACGCTAGTAAAATCCCCCTCATCCCCTTCCGAGCAAACGAGATATTTACGGAGAAATTTCGAGTACCTTCCTCAAATTCTGTTTATTAATTTTTTTTTACCTTTTTTAAATTTTAAATTAAAAGAGTTTCTATTTAAAAAATAAAAATAAACCATTAAATATTGTCTTTTAATTTTTTTACCCACTGTATATAATAATTAAGAGTTGGAACATTTTCCAAGCCGGTGGTTTCGTTTCTCTGGGATTTCAACAGGAACAGAAATAGAACTACAGAATCAAGCAAGCAAAAAAAGAAAACTAGCAGGTTAGTTTGAAGTTCAATTGCTTTTATTGCTCAATCGGATTGTTTTTCTTCTTATTTTTGAAGATTTTTATTGGATTTGATTCTGATTAGTTAGGGTTCGTTATCTGACGAGATTCTGTTGGCCTGTGAATAGCATCCTCTTTTATCTGCGGTTTTGGTTGGCGATTTCATAGTTTGCTACGGTTATTACTGCAGATTTGGTAAATGGCGTTGGGAAAGAATTGCAGCAGTTCTTTGAAAGCGAGGCGCGGCGGCGCGTTGGTTTTGGAATTTGTAAAGTCTAGGTCGTTCGGGAGGAAAGGAGTAGTGATATCGAGCAATGGGGAAGATTCGCTTATGGATTTAAGTCCTCGAACTCCATCGAAGAGACGGTGCGATAGAGGAATGGCTGGGGTTAGTCACCAGTCTCCGATAGAATCTGTCCCTTCGGAGATGACAGTTAGTTGCAAGTCTCCGATTCGGATAGATAGTCTCCCTCCGGAGATGATGGTTAGTATTAGAGCTTCAAATTTTAATGAAGATTAAACGTTGTGAATCGGTTAATAATTAAGAAATTCCATTTTCCTTCACTACAGGTTAAGGTTTTATGCGGCGTTGATCATGACGATTTGGGGAAACTCATCCTCGTTTCCAAATGTGTCAAAGAAGCTGTAATTATTCAACACTTAGTTTACCTTATTGATTTTTTTAGCAATTGATGTTCATTGTTTTAGTGACTGACTTTGATTATGGTTTTGAAATTGAAATTGCAGACTCTGGTTGCAAAACAAGACCATTTCGCATACACTACGCCTAAAAAGGTTTGTCCATTTCGACCCGCAACTAGTATAGACGAATCGACCGAGATTGATGAAATCGAAGCCCCAAACGCACCAAAGAGACCGACTAGATCTTCGCGAGTAGATGGGAAGAAGCTAGCTAGTATCACAGTTGCCTTATTCTCTTCCCCTGTCGAAGAGCAGTGATCAAGGGGGAAGAGGTAGGCACCGCCGCCATTGTAGATAAAATTTTATTTGTTGTTGTAGATTTAGTTTCGTTAGCAGGATAGGAAAATCAATCAGGGAAAGAAATATCAATTAGGAATAATCATAATCTGCATACGGTTCCACTTTACACTGTACATGTGAAGAAATCTTGTGCAAGTCAATTCTTCAAATTCTTCATTGAAGATGGGTTGGCTTGTATGCCTTTTTCTGTACATGTATTAAAGGAAAAAGAGATAGATAGTTCATAGGGCATTCCATTATGTTTCTGGTATTTTTGGGAGTTTTACAATTGACTCAGTAATCTCTTCATAAGTAAATGGGAATAAATTGAAGTAAGCTCTTCATTCTTGTTCCTTTCGACTCTTTCTCCTCTCAATGTCAACGAATTTTCCAGCCGGTTCTTCAGCAAATTTGTTTTTTAAATCCCTAAGTTTTGTTAATAAATATCAAACTTTTATGTTCTGATAGCCATCATTATCAAAATCTGAGGCAACTCAGAAATTCCAAAATCGATCTGGAATGGTTTTTATTGAGCGATCGATGATATCATAAATTGATCAGTCAACACAGATGATATTAAATTTGAGGACTGAATCAAGTAATATCAAAATTTGAACGTGTAACATTTGAATCGGTCCAAATAACGTCAAAATTTAGATGAATAGGATGACATACGATGATATCAAAGTCTTATCAACATTAATTTATTTGATAGAAGAAGATGAAAGAAAATTAAACCGATTCCAAATTTGGAAATTCAGCAAAACAAACTTTAAACAGGGACAACTGTTAATGGGTTGTGTGTTTACTTGCAAGATAAGGAATTTTACTGGCTTTTACTGACCCATAACTTGAGCTGTCTAAGAAGAAGACATGTGTGTTCAATCGTCATACTGAAGTTAAAAAAAAAAAATTCAAATTTACCTATTCACCGCCTGCAAATCGCAACTAACTATAACCATAAAATTTTATACACAACGACTGATTCTATAACATTTCACAATAAGATTTAAAACTCAGTCGTTTTACTTTTCTTAAGTGGAGATCTAAAAATCATGTTATAAGGTAGGCGCCAAAATTATATTTTGATATCCTAACTTTTTTATTTCTTTCACCAATATTATAATACATATTAGTTTCGTCATGATGTTAAAGTTTACTTAAAAAAATAATTTTCCGAACATAAATTCTGTTGAGATACGATATCAGAATATATTCATTTTTAGTTGACCTCAGCACAATTAGTTAAGATGATTATACTAATCAGAGAACCTATGACTAATCAAAAGATTAGTTATAGTGGTCCCCCATGTGTCATATATAAAAGGAGGTATTCTCCTTCTCTTTACATTGATGGAAAAAACCTACATGTCACTTCCTTCTATAAGAGAGTGCATTTTATCACTATCATTTGATGTTCAAAGTACTCATCCTTCATATTTTGACTTTCTCTCAGGTGTTCTCATATATTGTTTTGATAATTTGTCTAGGGATTAGATCCTTTTGTGCTCACTTTCATCCTTTTTGCATTCACGCCGTGCAAGGCATATAAGTTAAGGGGCAATTGCTCATTTTTATACAATGTAGCCTTGAATCTGTCAATGCTACTACGCTTTCAGTTTTAAGCACAACGATCTAAATTAATCTTCTGTTGCAATTACTAAAAGAAGATGACATGTAATCTATATTTATTTATTTTTCATTTTGAGGTTGGTTTCCGAAAATATGGTTTAGTGTTTTTTTTTTATATTTTAACCATGAACTTTTTCATAACAGTTCTTATGAATTGTAATCTTTTATAAATCAATTGATGAATTATGTTCTTATAATAGGTAAGTTAGGTTGTTGTAGTTGGTTAAACCACACACTCATATCTTAGAGATTGTAAGTTCAAGTCATATTTTTCATTCTCATTCGAATTTGTAATGTAATTTTGATAACAAAAATTATATTCTTAAAATATAATATGTAATAAAAGAATGCTCATATCATCACGTATTTATAAAAATGTGTAATAATTCAAAACAATTTATTGTAATCTTTATTTTACTTGTTCAATCTGCTATAAATGGTTCATAAGCTACCCAATTTGTACAAATAAATTGGGGAAAGTTGTCCTTGTTCCTCTGACACTTTCTCCTCTAATGTCAGCAAATTTTCCAACCGCTTCTTCAGCGAACTATTTTTTAATACCCAAATTTAATTAATAAATACCAAATTTGATAAATATTATCATGCTACCTATAAGGAAATTCTAGCGGTCAAAAAGGGGATTGAAAAATTCAGTTCCTATCTTGGCCCGTATGAATTTCCTGTAGGAGTGACCTCAGTAGGATGGAGAATGGTCGGGTAGACACTTTTGTAGTTGGATTGGTTCGTCTGGTCAAAGGCAGAAAATCCTGGTCATAGGATTCCATCATGGCAAGGCATGGAATAGGACGATGGACAGATTGGACTGGGAAAACCAGATTTGGATGAGTGTTGGAAGAAGGTCTGTATGGCCAGTTTCTTTGAGCAACTCATATAACGAAAGTTGCTGAGAAGGAACTGAGGGTTGTGGTCGAGCCTAGTGGGTCGAAGTGCGAGAAGAGTCGTGATCATCATCGTCGGAGTGATAGTGGGAAGCCTGTTGGCGACAAGAAGATTTGGTGGGCTTCTTGCGGGTTGCAGAAACCCAGTGATACCCGGGCTCATCATCAGAATCTGCTTCATCCTAAACAGGCTCATCACAGTCGCAATCGGGGTCGCAGTTGTTTGAGGCAACATCCCATATAAAATGCCCATTCACATGTGAAACATAACAGGGCTGAGCTGAATGATCTGATGATGCAGGGTGGCCATGATTGCCCTGGAGTCCTGTTCTGCTCCAACAATCTGGACTTGAACTTTCAGTCTCTCAAAAAGAGTTGGGTCTGAAAGTTTAATATTAAAATCTCGAGCGATGGTGAGAATAATTGTTCCATTGATAAGAGTGATTAGATTCGAACCAATCAAAGCATTACTGTAAGACGTGAAGGTGGTGTCTAGGAGAGCAATTTGAGTAGTAACTGCAATTCCTTTTCCGCCATGGAGAGTCAAGGCAAGACGAATAGCACCAACATGGATGTGAGTATAGCCTTATGTCTGCCAACCATTAAGCAGTTCTTGAGGGATCTTAAGAGTGACATATTGTTCTGCAGTGATGGCTTGGAGACCACAGTGGTCAAATTTTATGGTTTGCACAATCTCTTTCACATGAGTCCTGTGGGTAGATATTAGAGTTCTAATACTGCGAAATACTCGGTTTGACCGATGATAAAGGCTGTATGGATTGAGAAGAGGTAATTCCATTTCCTGAATTTTGACATCTTCAGGAAGATGATGGATTTCAATAAGGTTATCAATCTTTTTTGCTATGGTTAGTCGAGCAGAAGGGGGAAGATCTTTGGGTGAGAAAGAGGAGGACAGGCGAACAGGTTCAAGACTTGTTGATTCACTCATTTTCTAGGGTGTCTCCTTGATGACCTTTTTCTGATAATAGATTACCACTGTCAGGAAACGTATGGCTCTGATACCAAGAGAGAATATCAGGCTATAATTTTCTCAGCTGATCAGTGTAATGAATAAATTCAATATCCAAGTAAGGCTCAACCAACATCATCTTAGGGAGCCACTTTAGGATCTATGACCGTATTCATCAAACTAAAAAACTCAGAGAATCACAGCGAGTTATCCTTCCTAGGATCACAATCTAATTCTTTCTGATACACAGGACCCCGCTAATAAGGGCAAGGGTAGAGCATACTTGAATCTCGACAGACAGAAGTAAACTATTACAATATCAGACTTGCAAGGACAAAGAAGGGGAAATTAGAAAGCCATGAGAGAAAACACTTGAGTTTTTAATTCTAAAACCTTCTGCCTTACAAAAGGAAGAGAAACCTTCCTTATATAGAGTTGAAGGGAGGAAACAGACAAATAAACTAAAGTAAATAAATAGGAACCTACAGACCTAAAAAGCTTACTTTTACAAAGCCAATGTAATTATTACAAAAAGACAGGAAAAGCTACAGTCCTATTTGAATTATTACAACAAGACATAGCTACTTTAATTAGTATAACAAGACACATTCAAAAGACAGAGACGAGTGGGAGACAGCTGTGGCAGCACTACCAGTTGCCTTTAGAGATGGGCTCGTGATCGGATCCAAGGTTAGCATATTCTTCATCATATGGTGGGTCTTGGAAATAGGCGGAGATGTAGTCGTCAAGGTCTTGGTTGGCATCTGTAGGAGGCGAGGACAAGAGGACTGGCTCCGATGGTGGTGTAGGAAGCTTACCAAGGTCTGTGGAAGGACAGTCAAGGTGGAATTGCATGTCCAGCTGCTAGGGATCTTAAGACTCAAATGGATATGGGTCCTAAGGGTGAGAAGAAGACAAACCACTGAGGATGAATGAGTGTTGGAATTCACGTAAAGTAGAGGAGGACGCTTCATATGAGAATTTAGGACTAGAAAGGAATGGCCCCAGAGGAAAACTATTATATACGTCATCTGTGGCTTGCTCATTAAGCCTAGTTAATGTCTGGCCTAACTTTTTCATGAGACGGCTTTCATATTTGGGCGAAGCAGCAGAGGAGTTCCAAAGAGTAACATGGTTTTGCATATATAGAGTTCCATCAACAAACTGAGCTTGCTTTCTGTGGAGAGTAAAGAAACAGAAGAATATTTGTTTCTGTTTGTGAGGAGCGGTCCATAGATTGTGCTCCGTGAGCATCTTGTTGAGCGGGCTTCTCCAATATGGCGGAGGGGCAAACGGTTGAAACAGTATAACAAGGTGGGAATGAGTATTAGCAGGATCACAGGTATAATGGTAAATGGGATACGCAGGAAACCCAATAGCACAATAATGGAGAGTAGGAAGAGCTCAGAAATACCAGAGGAGTTCCTCTGGAATAGAACCTTTGATAAGAGGAACGATGGTATAAGGGATGGTCATATCAAAATGGTCTGGATAAGGATGAATCTGAGTTTTTACAAGTAAAAGGTGAAGCCAGTAAAACAGAGTTTTTATGGCAAGATTGTTGATAGCAGTAGGACCATCAAGTTTAGGTCCTGGTGGGAAAATGGTAGCAGGCATGCTGAAAGGCATTGTGGAACTTGAGTCAAGAGTATCAGAAATGGTAAGAATAAAGAGTGTGCGAGAAGAAGGAGCGGCTGTAAGAGAGTGGATGTTTTTCTGAGGTCCAGAGAGATAATCAACAATGGTATTCTGATGTCCTTTGAGATGATGAATTGTGAATTTATAACGAGAGAACCAGTCTTTCCATCTGAGAAGTTGTCTATCAGGAAGAATGTTGCCTTTTGGATCAAGCATATTTGGAAATGATGTGTTATCCATTTCGACAGTAAATTCATACGGGCTGAGATAGAAACTGAATATTTCAATCCCCTTTTTGACCGCTATAATTTTCATATAGGTAGCATGATAATGTTTCTCTGAGTCTTTAAATTGTCCACTAACATGTCCACAATAAAAACGTTTACCTTTATCTTCCTCAATGAGAATGGTCCCCAATTTTCATTACTGGCATCTGTCTGTATGATTTGAAGTCCTGTGTTAGGAATCTTTAAGGGATAAGGATGTTGAGCAAGTTCCTTGAGGAGATGTAGCGCTTTAGTTTGTGCGGGGCCTCAATGTGGATGATTCTTTTTTAGAAGTTTGGATAGATGGCTTGTATAGGTGGTCACGTGAGGGATGAAATCTCTGAGATAATTAATAATGTCGAGGAACCATTGGATTTGTTTGACCGTTAACTCAGTGTTGAGGAATTGAAGTAATTCCACAACAATATGAGGACATGGTTGGAAGTTGCCATCTTCAATTATCATGTTTTTAAATTCAATACGGGTAGCACCAATTTCAGCCTTCTTAGCTGAGAGCATAATCCCATAATGTTTGATAAGATCAATAAACTGAGATAACAAGAGTTGATGAGAAGGTGGATCTTCTGAAAAGAGAAAAATATCATCAATATAAACCAGAGCACTGTGTGAAATGAGCTCAAACATTTGGGTCATGACCTTTTGAAAAAGTGAGGGAGTGACTTTAAGTCCAAAAGGCATGACAATCCATTGGTACTGGGCGTTAGGTATACAGAAAGCAGTCTTATGACGGTCCTCGAGGTGAATGCCTAATCGCCAAAATCAGCTCTAAGGTCAAACTTTGAGAAGATCTTGGCCCGTTTTAGATGGATGGACACATTACTGGCTTGGAAGGGGAAATTCATCATCTTTGTTAATGTTCTAAAAGTGATAGTATAAAAAATATGATGAATCAACCCAGAAAAATATCAAACTCCGAGGAATCACAAGGACGATTTTTATTGTGGGATTGATAATATCAGCTTGCAATGAATCAACACATATAATATCAAATTCGAGAGCCCAATAACATCAAAATGCGACCAATCATCTTTAAATAATATCAAATCTGAGGGATTATTGCTCGAGTAGCTTTCACAAATTCTGGTATTTCTAATTTTTTTACCTTTTCTGAATTTTACAGTAAAAGAGTTTTGAATTTTAAAATAAAATATAAACCAAAATATATTATCTTTTAATTTTCACCCTCCACTGTATATAATAAGAAAGATTTGGAGCATTTTCTATGCCAGTCATTTTTTTCCTCACAGCAACCGAGATTTCAACAGAAAATCTGGACCAAAAATAGAAGTCTCGAATCAAGCAAGCAAACAGGTTTTTTTTTGTCAAAGAGAATGGGTGAGAAACACCTCAACCAAAAGAGTCTTTCATTAAAAAATAGGAGAATATAAAAGTTCAAGGGCATACCTCAGGGTAATAAAACCACAACCTAGGGATGGAGAAAGAAATTAGTAGGTGCACCGAGACATCTCAACTAGACTGACACCTCCTTAGCACACTCATCATATAACATAAACCAACCAATGAAAAGAAAAGAAAAACTAGAAGGAACACCACAAGTGGAGCCTCAACCAACAAAGCACAAATGAAAAATGAATCTCCTGACTAGTCTCGTTATAACATTTTCTAGCAAAAATCCTAATGGGGAAAATCCAGAAAAAGAAAAGGAGTACTGGTCAAAACAAGGATAAAAAAAATCAGAAAGTAAAAGACTGACTTAAAACTATCCTCTGAAACTTTTTGTAATACCTAAGCATTTAATAAATGGTATTTTTATAATTTAGAACCTCACTCACACCATATATGCGCATACACCCTAAGCCACCCCATTTTATTTTCCCTCACAATAAGTGTTCTCACTCAATTATCTCCCCCACTGTCTTTTTTAATCTCTAATAAGGAACCACCCACAACCCCTCTCTCCCATTTTCTTATAAATGCACGAACCATTCTCCTATTTACTGCTATTCCCCCTCTATGTTACAGTTTTCTTCTCCAACGAGCCTCTGTTCTTCACCTTCATCTTCTCCGTTTCAGCTTGGGTAACCCTATAACATTGATCAAGGTAAACGATTTCTTGTTTCTTCTCTTTTATTTTCTCTATCCTTTCTCTAATCAACTTAGAGTTTGATTAATTCGTTGAGGCACCAAATTGAATTTTTCTTCTCTAATTTTCTAGCAAGCTTTATCTCTTATTCATCTTTGTTGCATCTCCATTGTTGGTCTCCTCCGGTAAGCTCTCTCACTTTTTGTTTCTCCTCTTTGCTTTCTTTCTATTTCCTTTTCTTTAATTTCCCTTTACCGCCCTTTGTTTTTCTCTCTCTTAGTCTACATTCTCTGCTTCTCTATAGTTCTCTCTGTCTCTTTCTCTGCCTCTCTGATTCGCTCGTATTTTCCCTCTCTCCCTTTTCTCAATTTTAGCCAACCGAACAAATGGGTGATTTGAATTTAACTTTCTTAAATTCTTTTCTTGTATAGTTAAGATAAATTGGTTCAATTTATTTCTTTTATATAATTTTGTTTACACAATGGCCACTTCTTATTCATTTATGAAACTTTTTCACTTGTGAAACTTGTATTTGTTAACAATAACTTTCAATTTGTCTAATTTAATATTGCTTTTAGTTTGATTTGTAGATTCTTCTTAAGCATTGATTTTGTAAACGGTATCTCTAGGTGGCCTTCTTACTCCTCATCCAAGTGAGGTTTGTAATCAATTGAATTTGTTGTTTTTCTTTTTAAACAATTAAATATAAATCCTTTTTATTTGAATCTAAGTAAAAAAATTATTGTTCTTTGAAAAATCAAATAAATATGTGAAGTGATTTGAATGCCTGATATTTGTTGTGCTTTGCCCATTTGTTTGGCCTCATATTTATTTACAATTAGTTTATGCTAATTGGACTCGTTAAACCTGAATCAAACATATTCGTATCAGTTTAGGTTGATCTAAACTGAACAAGCTTGAACCATTTTATTCTGATTTGAACCGATCCATCTCAACTGAATCAGTCCAGCTCAGCTAAACTGAATCGATTCAGAGACCGGACCTAATGAACCGATTTGAACCGCTTGATCAATTTATACCCAGTTTAGTTTCCACATGTTCCCAACTCACTTGCCCTTAGTCAATTAAATAATTGTAGATATTATATGAATATATTATGATCTGGGATCCTTGGATTTCAGGTCATTAGTTACTGAATTTAATTCGTAGCGAATCCATGTAAGCGGATTTACATAGTAATTCAGTTCATATATTATAAGTGTAGCATATATAATTATTTTTATTATTTCTTTATGTTGCTCAATCTTATGGTCAAGCATTTTATTTATTTTCCATATCATGCTGAAATTTGCCATGTTATGTATGATTATATTTTGAGTTATACATGTAATAGTTATATCATTTTTGTTCATGAACAAGTTATATGTTTACTCATGTATATGTGATAATGTGAATTATGAATATTACTCATGTATATGTGATAAGTAAATAAGAAGTAGACTTAGTCATGTCCATTGGTTATCAAGTAACCAGATTGTTCATATCATGTTATCAAGTTATATGGTTGGGTGTCACCATGTTTATGTTAGCATTCTTAAGGTTCACATAACCTTAAGTGACATCAAGTTTCAAGACACTCAATCTGTCATCTTCACGTTCATGTTACAAGTTCAAGTTCAAGTTGTAAATCAGTTCTAGCTAGGTTGTTAATCGAGGGATATGTCTAGTCGAATTATGATCAAGCAAGTATAAGTATCGGCAAAGTACAAGTTCCAGTTATATGTTAACTATGAAATCAGTTGTGTTATTACAAGTATTTTATGTGATTTAATAGACAAGTGAATGTGTTAAATTAAATTTGTATGAGTTAAAAAATGTTTACATTTATGTCATGTGAAACTTATTAGTATGTGAATTTACTTACTGAGTATTTTTAATACTCACCCTCCATAGACGATTGTGTTGCCGGTGATGGTGAGTAGCAGGAGTGAGGGACTGCCATAGCAAGTATGATTATGATTTTTAAGTTAAATTATCACGTTATGACTTCAGTATGATTTCAGTTATTTCAGAAATTAATGAATATTCATGTTTAACTTTAATGTATTATGGATTTTCGTGCTTCACTTTATTACAGTTTAATGAATCATTTATTTCAATTTAATGAGTTAATATTCTCTTAAAATAGTTTTATGCTTCCGCTATTTAACGTTAAAATTAGGGTTTTCAATTGAATTGGAGATTTTTGAATTATGAACTTTCAAGCATGTTTAGCCCTCAAGAATCGGGGCGTTACACTTTTAAAGAAATATCACCTGACAACTTAATACCTATCCTAGCACATCATGAGCAGTACGATTAACAACCCTAGAGCAATGACTAGAGCAAGCTAGCAGGTTGGCTGCTCAGAAAGATTTTGATATTTGTATTATTTCTGTTGAGGATACCAGAATATATTCATTTTAGATTGACCTCAATACGATTAGTTGATGTGATTATACTTAATTAGTGATCGATAGCTAATAACGTGATTAGTTATAGTGGTCCTCACGTGTCAACTATAAAAGTAGGCATTCTTTTCCTTCCATAATACGTTTGATTTTGTCATTATCATTTAATATTCAAAGTACTCACTCTTCACTTTGAAAGTTACCTTTCACATCGACAATGTGGAATTTCAGTTCACTCAAACTGCAGTAAATGAGTCTGTAAATGTGCAACGAACTATAACCATAATATTGTTCAAATTTTATAATATTCGCAAATTCTATTACCTTTCACAATTAAATTTAAAAATCAGGCTTTATTTTTTTTACCTTGAAGCCTAAAAATCATGCTTTAATGTAGGGACCAAATTAACATTTTGAAATGTGGATTGTTATATTTTTCACCAAATAATTTAATAAAACATAAATATGATCCTTATGTTAAAGTTTAGTTAAACTTATGTCGCCCTACATTTGATGAGGCATCACTATATATTGGTAGTAAAAAGCGGCATGAGACCAAACTAACAAATGCTATATTTACTCATCAATAACATGGCAGTTTTAAATTTAGGTCCAAATTCCCTAAATCCCTATTTGAAAAAACTAGTTGGAGATTGGATATTGGCGGTTGAAAAAACAATTGGAGCATGAATAAAGACAATTTGAAAATTTTGTTGTCTCCTCTCCATTACAATTTCCTCTAAATTTTACCTATGTACCGGCAAATGCTTGATACATTGCTATTTTTCTTTTAATGGTTTAGAATTTTTTTGAACAATATCTCAAATATTATTAAAATGAAAAAAAATCAAAAGGGTTTAGATTTATTTGACCTTAATAAAAACTAATTAATTAACTCTAGTAAAAATATAGCAAATTTTACTTGTAAATATTTTACATTTCGTTTACCCAAAAAAATAGCTGTTAATTTATGTCTCTAGAATCCAAAGCTCCTATATTATTAGATCAAGATTTTTTTAATAAACAAAAGAGCTACTTGGCTATAAGAGGCACACTCCAAGAGAAAAAAAGTCATTCTAAGAGAAGCAAGGCAAGCCTTACCCCAACATCACTGGGGAAAGACTGATGGACTTGCAGAAACCTGTTAATATCGGTATCAGAGGAAAACTTAAGGTTCCACAAAATTTTCCTAATTACATGCATATGGCTTATTTTTGTTTTCAACAAAAATAAGGTAGTTTGTTTTCAATTTTTTTATTTTTCAACATTTTCTCATATTTGTTATAAGTATTATCATTTGCTATGTTAAAGTTATTTAGTCTGATAAAATAACAATCTCAGATTACTTTTTCTACCACTTTTCCACAAAAATCTATTTTACCAAATAATTTTCCAATCTTATAACACATATACACATTTTTCAAAATAACTCTTACTTTTCCAAATCCCCATAAAAATATCATTATTTATTTCAATTATTCTTACTTGATTTTGGTATTTTATTTTATTCAATACCAAAATCTTACAAAAGTGTCGTAAAATATCTCGATCCTGATGGAACCGAAACGATCCTGATACCGAATTTTAAGGGTTTTTTCCGTCTATTCCTACTCATCCGCCAACTCATCTCAGGGTCGTCTCGTGATATTAAGATATGTACGTTAGTTAGAATGAATGAAATAAAATTAGTTTGAATTAAGATCCATAAACTCTTCATATATACATGTTAATAAAATCAAATATTTTTTTGAAATTAAAATTAATTTATTCCCTAAAATAAATATTATTCATAAACTATCAATATTTAAAAAATATTAAATTTATAAAGAAAAATATAACTGAATTGTTTATCACGCTTCATTTTTGGTGTGGAGGACCGAATCCGTGGGACGAAACCACGGATGTGGGAGGTCTCTCAATCATTTATCTTCAATTTTAAATTGTATTTAACCAAAATATAATTTTTTTACATGATTGTTATGTTTTGTTTATGCGAAAGAACTAAAATATTGATTAATATGGTATACATATCTACTGAAGAAAAGTACATGTAACAGAAAAATTGTTATGTATTATTAAATATTTTAGTGTGTTAATATAAATGAAAGTTATTTATATGAGATTTATTTTTATATATAAAAGAGGAAACTTGTATGATAATTAATTTGTGATATTAGAAAAAATTTAATGAAACACGACATAAATTATTAAGATTTTTCAGTAGTTGCTAATAGAGAATCTGTGTACAATTTTGCTATGTAAATTTAAACAATTTGTCATTAAATTTTTTTGTTCGATGTAAATAGAAAAATTATTTTAATTTTTGACGTAGTAGGAGAAAAATAGTTGATTTAATTTTATTGATGGGTTAATAATATAATTAATTATTTAGTGTATAAAATAATGTATATATATAAGACCTAATTTGTATTAGAATATATAAATAATCATTGACAACAAATTAAAAGTTGATAAAAAAAAGAAACTATAAATAATAAATAATTTTATTACTTTCATATAGTTTATATAACTTTTCCAATAATTTTATCAAATTTTCTCACACAACTTTACTCAAGTATCATGCATACCAAATAAAGAAATCATAATTTTCAATAAAAAATTTTCACTTAACCATACATTATAAAATATGGTAATCTTAATATTTTGTCATCTAACTTTATCACTTAAATTTTTTCAGCATTCTTACTTTACAAGTACCAAATGGCCCCTAACTATATCCTACAAAATCTAAGAATGATTTCTTTTCAAATATTATAAACAAAAGTATTACAAGCAATTTTTACAATGAGAGAGCCCTAAGATCTTTCCTTCTAGAGAATGAGATCGGAATTCAATCCCACCGGCAGACAATTCAGTCCGTCTTCGATCAAATCTAGTTACATTAAATTGAAAAAAAATGCAGAATTTATTTTTTTTCTCACCTTATAAGTTTAGTTTATTTGGGTCATTCAGATTTGATCGGAGGATCCAGATGAATCAAACTGCTTAATATTTAACATGTGCTCTCCATATGTTATAGCATTGAATCTACTGACTTTGCTTTCCATTAGGGACCTGCTGATCTAGTTCTTAACTTGAAGCTTCCAAGAAGTTATTATTTGTTTCTTAACCATTCATATGATTTTAGAAACATTTAATAAAAGCTAATGAACTAAAACTTTGGATCGTTTGATTCGTTGCTTGGTTTGATTTTAAAATTTTAGCATGAGTCAAAATGGGCAAACCATCTATTTGATTTCAATTACGTTTTTAAAGGAAAATTCTGCGTTACCGGATATACGATATTGTGATTATCTTAAAAATGAGTGAAATACTTCAAATATGTATTAAAGTACTTAAAATGTGTTGAGCAAAAGTATCTACAATATATTTGGAGTACCTTCCTGTTCAATACTAACACATGTGAGATATTCATAGAATCATACCCGCATGGCACCACAAAAGCTCTACTTTTTAAATATGACCAAACATTTTAAAAAATATATACTAAAGATAAGCGACTTTTTTCAAAGTTTTTTTACAGTTAATATGTGTGCTATTTTCTCAAAGTTAATGTTTGTTAATATTTTATGTTTTTTTTATCCTAGAGAAAGAAATTAGGAATTAGACCTATTTATACTCAAACTAGAAGATCATAAACAATAGAAAAATTACGTAACATAACGTTACTAGAAGCTTATAAATGCATCTCATATATGGATTTATTGATCATTTATAGTGTCGATCAGTAAGATGCTGAATATAATAACTAGATAAAACCGTCTCATCATTTAGGACTTATTCTGTCTGTCATTGAAACTTAAGTGTTGGGTTTCCCTTTATGTGGAATAAGTGGGCTTGAGCCTAAGCTATCAAAATTAGCGTAACGTGACAAAAAAAGTCTAACTTTCTAGCGTGGACTGCAAAATTATTGAAATTTCATTTATTTTTTATTGAATTAGGGAACTAGTTGACTATAGAAAAATAAAGAAAATAATGACCAAAAAAATTATAAATTATACAAATGACCGAATTTTATAATAACCCATCATTAAAACCTAAAAAATAATGAATTGACAAAAATGCTCTCACTAACAAAATGCATATGTTCCCTCTTTCTCGTAACAAACCCTAGCAAAAACACACAAGTAACCTCTCGACTGGAGACGACGCATGATAAACCCTAGCAAAGAAACTTACGAAAACATTCACAGTAAATATTACGAAATCCTAGCCTCAAATATCTCTCTTGAGGCGACGCGAACCCTACTCCATCTCGAGCCATTCAAAATCTCCATCAAAATTTGGGGCGACATGAAACATCCAAAAATCTCCATCCCGAGCCTAGATCGCACCAAATCACGATTGTAAGTTGTAGTTTCTCTTTTTGTTTTCTTATATAACAGTATATAACTTGAAAATTGCGATTGTAAGTTGAAATTTATTTTCTTTTTCATCACTATATCAATATTCTTCATTTTTCATATGAAACCGTATATTTCAGAGGTTTAATCATGAAAATCTCTGAATCACGATATATTTTTGTCTATGTACTCACTGATTTTTCTAACTTCAATGTACTCTGCGATTTGCATTCTATATTTTTGTCTATATACTCACTATATCATTGTTCTATTTTTGTCTATATACTCACCATATCATTGTTCTATTTTTGTCTATGTACTAACTGCATATACTGGTATATTTAGTTATAGATTAATGTGATTGCATATTGACTGCGATTTTCATTCTATATTGATGCGATTTTCATTATGAATTAGGTATATTTTTGTTTTAACTTCAATGTACTCTGAATTTACTGGCATATTACTAAATTAATTGAGTTCTCGTTCTATATTGCATATTGTTCTGTGAAGTAGTGTTGACATGTGAAGTAATATGTTGAAGCATTGTGATTGCATCTTCTGCCTTCTTGTTCTGTATAATAGTATATATTGATACGCCATAAGTATATAAACATATATATTTTTATATATTAACTGGTATGCAATACTAATTTTCAATAGTATATATATATATATATATATAAGCCTATAGTATATAAACATATAGTCTTTTGCTGTTGATTAGCATACTTATGTTCAATTTAGCACATATTTATTCCTGAATTAGTATTTTAACATTTCCTCTCAGTATATTTTTAATGTTTTATTGTTTACATGAAACATATAGCCAGTAGAAATGTGTATATATAGACATTTACTTACAGTAAATAAACTTATACACAGTGGAAATACAATGCAGCCAAAACACAGTGCCACCAAATAATTATGCACCAAAATAAAAAGGCATAGACAGAATAAATTAAATAAAATCATGCAAGTGAAAAAAACCACTGCATCACAGGTAACTATTACATATAGCACTAATTTATGCATATATAAGCTATTATAATGATTGAATACATTTTTTTTATAATAGGAACAACCAATGAAAAGTAAGAGGTTCTAAGGAGCTGAAACATCTGCAATGGCAAGCAAACAACCATGGGTGACAAAGAAAAAACAACCTGAAATTCAAGAAAAAGAGCCTATGGAAACAAAAGAGACTTTCCACAAGTGAAATTTCTCCTGCCCAAACCAATGAACAACAAACAACTGCTGAAACTGAGTTAAACAAGTTAAACATTAACTTAAAATATACCTAAAGTAATTATACATATATCATAACTTATTTTTTAATGTAAATATTATTGTTAATTACTAATTTGTAGGATTATGTGTTTATGCCAACTGAATTATGGAAAGCAAACAAGAAAGTGAATATATATGCGAAATTTGAATATTTGGTTACTCTAAAATGTTGGTTAACTCAGGAAGAGTGCGAGAGATCTTTAAGAAAACATGTTGAGGAAACCCGTTAAACATCAAACTTGCAAAAGTACCTCCCCAATTACTGCTTCATTTAGCTAGGAGGCAGTTTTTTTTAGTAACAACAGTGATCGGTCTTGTTTCAATTTTGAAGGTTGTGTGGTTAGATTCAGTCTTAGAGAATTTGCTTTAATAATTAGATTAAACTGTGATCTGTATCCCTCACTGAATAAAGAAACTTTACCTGATGGTTAATTGATTGATGAAGCTTTTCCAAGCATCAAATCCATGTCTAGATCCATGTCTAAGGAGAGTCTGCTTTATTCTTTCAATGCATTTAGATAAGCCAGTCAGGAAATCAAAATAAAGTTGGCTAAGATTTTTGTCTAGAGAATATTCTTTTACCAAAACAATTGGCGACTGGAATCGATAATGACCATATGAAAATGATTGATATTGATAAGGTCTTTGGAAATTTCCATGGGGAAGATTGTCATATGAGATGACAATAGGTTTTCTCAAAAGTGTGCTAAACGATCCTTCACCAAAGAGGTTCCATTTTGGGGGTTTCTCATTGGCTTTAATCGTGTGGGCTTATGAGGTGATCCCAACCCTCACCAATGCATGCAACAAGCTTGCAAAACATTTAGGGAGGGGATCCTAGGGATGTGTAAGTGGAGGGGAGGAGAACAACCAGGCTGGAAGGAAATTCAGATGAAAGTATTTGACTCAGAAGAGGTTACTGTTTTTTATTACATAATGTATATAAACAATATGATATAAATGTTTACTCTCAGTATCTATTGAGTGACTATCATGTTAATGTTTTAAGTTTAATTTGATCTGAGTATTCTGCAGTGGTATACTGATAATTACTTTGAGTATAAAGGCAATTTATATAGGAAGTATGTTTAATGTTTCATGTATTTGATAAATTACATAAGCAACCAAATTTTTTTTGTTGATTTCCAGTATATAATCAGTAACTGTATGGTAGCATAATAATATTTAATTAGAACATGAACTATAAATGAAGTAATATATTGATGATTACTATCAGTAAATATACGATGACTATTTCCTTGTTGATTTGAGAATGCTTGAATCTTTGTGACTGTTTTTTTAAATAATGTGATTTCATAACAACTTACAGTTGCATCAATTGTCTTTATACAATTGGAGATGAAAGCGACATACATGGCTCATTTTCTTAAGGGGGAAATTGTGGAAAATGAAAAAATTGGGAAAATTCAGATTGCGAATCATTTGGTTTGTTGATGAAAAAACTAAAAAAGTTTCAAAACAAGGAGGCAATGGCTGTTTGGCATAAAAAAATTGACAAGTCGGAAAGAACACAGAATGAAATGAACAAATCCATGATAAGCATGGATATAAAAATGAGGGAAATCCATACTTTGTTATTTAAGATTGCCCAGCAAACAGAAGCTGGAAAGGTAATTAATTTATGTACTACGTATAAATATTTAGCATAACCAATTTAAATACTAGGCATGCTAATGTGTGTTGCATTCACTTGGATGAAAGGATAATGTTGTGAATGTTGGTACTGCTACTGTGAATGCTGATACTGCTGCTGTGAACAATGAGGTTGTAAATGCAAATGTTGGATAAGAAAATGCTGATAAACATGTGACTACAATTCAAGAGCAGTCAATGAAGGTAATTGTAAATGCAGCTTATGTATTTAGTGATTATTATGTACTATACTGAAATGCATGAAAACAATGAAAAAAAGTGTTTTGTTAGAGCAGCAGCAACTTACGTAAAGAAGTCACAGCGACTAATGAAAATGGCCCAAAAGAGTAGCCAACGGTACAAACTAAACAACGAGCAGCTCCAGAAAAGCCAGCCGTACAGCTAACAGTGCCACCACATGAATCAGAAATACCTAGTTATGATTTATTTTCCCAACCTTTTCCTGATGGTAAATGATGAGTTGTCTTAAAACTGTTGGATAGTTATTATTAGGATATTAAACTTGTTGATATTCTGCTAGATCACATGGACGATAGTATTTTTTGATGACCTATGGCTTAATTGATGGTATATGATTATGTCGTAAATGATGATAGTCTGCAAATAGTTTACTAATTTGAAACTTTTGATGGAATTTGATATTATTATTCATTTGGGAAGATATGAAAATTCCTTCAGATAAATATTGTTTTGATTAGTGTATATACATGTGAATAAATGTTAATATACTATTAGTATATTTATCCAATACCTTGAAATAGTCTGTTTTGATAAGTATATACATGTGAGTAAATGTTAATACTATGAGTATATAAACCATTCTTGAAATAGCCTGGTTTGATAAAGTTTATACATGTGAGCAGATGTTAATGTACCATAGGAATATATCCAATGCCTTGAAATAGTCTGTTTTGCTAAATGTATACAAGTTCGTAAATGATAATATACTATTGGTATAAATCCATTCATGAAATAGCCTGATTTGATAAAATATATACATGTGAGTAAATACTAGTAAACTATGGGTATATATCCAATACCTTGAAACAGTAAGTTTTGATACATATATACATGTGAGTAAATGTTAATACACAGTCAATAATGAATTACCACAGTATTGACTTAACCAAACATGTTCATATCATTATAGAAGTTCTATAGAATATGAATGTAAATACAAGTGAACACTTGCAAAAAGACATAAGCGTTGAACTAAATAAACAATTACAATAGAACATAAATTAAAAATCAAAAGAATTATATGATTCATAAAAGGTTATACCATAAGTATATTTTTTATACTATGAGTATCTATGAATATATAAACAATATTCATAAAATTCACTTGGCCACTGACCTGTCTGATATGAAATTGAAAAAGTATATCGAAAGTAAACTCCATACTAACTAAGGATAAATTCCATCATTTAAGACTAATTTTACTAAAAAAACTAAAAACATAACCATCAACCCAAATCAAATCAAGCATTTCTTCTTTGAAGTGCCTCATTCACTATCTTTAATAAATTGTTTTTCAAGTCTTCTTATGTTGGGCATAGTGCTCTCAAACATGTGTTAGACATTTTAATATGAAATTAAATGAAATTACATTTTTCTTATAATTATTCTTTAGAATTTTTGTAGAATAATTTATATATAAATATCTAAAAATTTCATATTCATTAATAAGACTATGATCATGTATAAGTACGAGATGATTAAGATCATAGATAATGAATAAAATAGTCCACAACATATTAAAGTATGAAATCTTTATTGAGTGGTTGCTAGTACGGTTCACTAAGTATTATGAATGCATGCGATCTAGATCCAGAGCATTGATGTTGATAGATCTATCAGTGAATGTACTTTATATAATTATATTATATAGGACATGACTTATGTAGATTAATATCTTTATTAACTTACTGTTTGTCATAAATATTTAATACGCATCAAAACTGATGATTATATGTAGATGAGTCTGAATCCTGAGTAGTCATTAACTCATATGCATGTCTACTGGATCTTTTGAATCACCCGTTAATGTTTATTTGTAAAACAGACCAATGACTTTTGTTTTAGAGATATAGTGACGTGGATGGCTAGAAACATGATTCTTTTTGGAATCCAAGCTTTCCTAACATATCGTATATTAATTTCTTTCAGTGTTAATTCTAGAACTTAATGGTCATTAAGCTCAAATTTATAATACAATTATAAATTGACTATTCACTAGTGAATTAATAGTACTTAAGGATCAAGAGGTAATTAGAAGGGTAAAATGATAATTTTGACAAGCTCTAATTTATGAACCCGTAATTTGAGGACATAACTATATGACATGATTATATTAATGGACTATACAAGAATACTCTGTAAATATATTATGTATTTACTAAGAGTGCAATTTCATATTTATAATGGAGTAATAATTAAATTAATAAATAAGATTATTTAATTAAAGAGTTTAATTAATAATCTGGTTTATTGGAGCTTACAATTATGAGAATCCATGGTCCCCAAGTCACTTGTATAATACTCAGCCCAATGTGTGAATATTTTAGGACATGGGAAAAAGACTAACTTGTGATAGGAATTAAATTTCTGGGGCTAATATATAATTATGAGATAATTATATGTAATTAGTTAATTAATTCTAATTAATTAAATTATTTAATGTAATTTTTAGAAATTACAACTAAATAATTTTATCAATTAATTTTATGTTGATCGATAAGTGAGACAGAATATTTGATTTATAAAATTAAATAATATTAAATTATTATGAGATAATGATTTGATTTGGCTTATCTAATTTGTTAATTAACAGATAAAATAATTGATTGGGAGATCATATAAATTAATTTTGAATTTGAATCATAAATTAAATAATATTTATCTGGTTAAAATAAATAATGAATTTGGAAAATTGTCACGTGGCATATTGGACTGTCATATGTCAATCACTAATTTTGAATCAGAAATTGACATGGACTATTGTAGTGTCACGTGACACTATAGCGGACACGGGGCACACTGTAGTGCCTCACGGCACTATAGTGGTGCCGTGAGTCATCAATGTCGTGAGACACTGCGGTTCTTCACGACACACTGTAATGCCGTGTGGCACTGCAATGCTGCTCAATTACAGTGGGTCCTACTACAAATAGCACATTTGTATTTAGTTTATTAATTTATGTAAATCCCTAAAAAATCTTATGAGTCTTGATCTAGAAGATATATATTGATTTTATTTTATCAGTGCTACAACTGCAATCAACGTGCATTCTATGATTAAAGCTTAATAAAAAAGCGCTGTGAATTTTTCTAATTCTCTCAAAGTTTCGTCTCACAATAGTCTTTCTCCAAAACTTCTAGATTTCATGTATTGAGTACATATAGAGACAAAAAAGTGTCTTTGATTTATTCTATGTGCTCACACACGTCCTAGTGTGTTTAAGGGTTTACTTAGAAGATCTTGATGTGGATCTCGCAGTCTGTTGTTCGTGAGATTACAAGTTCGTTGTTTCAAGGACGCTTGATAGACTACAAGTGGTATAATTCATATCTTTGTATGTCTTAGATTTAATGTATAGATATATAATGGATCCGATTTGAAAAAATAATTTTTAATTAAAAAGTTTTCATATTTCGGATCTCCACCATTCGATCATTTATCATCTTTTGATTTTTTTAAAACACCACCACGTCGTCGTGGATTCCAATAATTAAAATCAGAGCGGTCTTTATATATTTGTATATTAAGTACTGTGTGGGTGTTCTTACATCGTTCATATATATATATATATATATACTTTGATATATATGAATGAATTGATGATTTGGTTTTTTTGAATGTATGGTTAATGATAAATCGTTATTGTATGGTGAGTTTTGGGTTTAGACTTTGTTCTTCATTTTTCCTTAGATCTTGTGTAAGCCATTTTGGGTAAATTTATCTTGTATATCATGTTGTAAAATTTTGATCGCTAGGAGACAAAGAACGCACGAGATGAATGAGGAAAAATAAAAAGAATTCAACCGACACCGGAAATTAGATTTTCGGCACTAGTGCCGCCAAAAAAATTGGCGTTTGCGATGCCGCCGTGAAGGACGCCGACGATTGAACCGCCGGCGGTGGTTGATGGTTGTGCTGATGATGGTGGATGAGGGCGGCGGTGGGAGAATCCTATCATCGGAGGTAATTGTTGTTACAGCGAGGGAAGTTTCGCGGAAACCCTGATATCGTGTTACTCTATTCCTGCGATATGTCGCGAAAACTCAATTTCTATCATTATCTTTTAAAATTGAAATTTTGATTTTGAATTTTTTGAAATTTTGAATTTTAAATCTTGAAATTTGAATTTTAAAGTTTGAAATTTGATTTTTAAAAGGACAATTATCGATTTTATTTTATTTTTTAAATTAAAATTAATTAATTGATTGAGTTTGACCCAAGTTTGATGAGTCATCAAATTATTTTTTAACTATCAAATTTAATTAATTTTAAAAGGATAATTAAAGAGATTATTTAATTAGGAAAAATATTTTATCCTAATTAAAATGGCTTTGATCAAAGCTTAAAATTTATGAAGATGAACCTTTAGTGGACAAGGAGCTATTTTGAAAATATGTATTTTTATAGTCGTCTTTGTAATTATTTCTATTTTCCAAAGGTTATAATTTAGAAATACCCAATAGTTACTCGGTTCATCATTCATTCATTTATTCATTGATTGTATTTATTTAAATAAATATTTATTGATTTGATTGATAACATGACCATGCATTAGTCGATCACATGACATATATGAAACCCCACATAGTTTATTTTATAATGCATCTCATTAGTTGAAACATGATTAATTAGGACTCTCCTAATATGTATATATGCAATGTTTTGGAAAATCAATTGCATGTAAACTGCTAAGTTTTAATTAGTTAAACTTGGTAATCACACCACTATAAAGACCTTAATAACCTTTAGGATAACCAACTTTATTAAAAGAGTTTTGTTAAGATTTGATGAATGTGATGAATTAATTTTTTCTACATTCATCTAATTTTGACTTAGCCTCTTTAGAAGGTTAAATAAACTTAGACAAATAAGATTTGATCAATAATTAGTTTTACATTAAAAAGGTATTTTAACTAGTAATTAATTTAGAATTATTTGATTAGTTAAATAGAAACACATTAATTATAAAATAGTGAGTGTGAGAAGGTTGACATGTCAATGTAACCTATGGTCTCCATTATTAGTACAACACCGTGAGATACAAAGAGGGCCTCGAGATGGCCTTTTTTTATCCCCTTAAGGAAGGTTTCAAACTGTATCAATATCAATGTTGAACTTCTCAAAAAGATAGGACTAAGTGATGTAGTTTAGACTTGACCGACTCTAAGGCGGCAAATACTAAATCAATTCATTGAATATGAAATAATGGGTTACACTCACAAAATCACAATTAAGTTTTGAGTGGATAATTGTGACTTGACCAAATTAGTGATACTTTATTGTTAAAAGAGAAAATATGAGATATTTTGAGTCTTAATTAATAAAGATGAAAATATCTCATAGATAGTTTAAAATTAACCTGACCGACCCTAAGGGGCACATTAATTATCAGGTTGTCTTATCGTGGATTAGTAATTGTTAAGTTTATGTATTTGATATGTTGCATTCATGCATCACCTTTACTTTCTAAATTTCTTGATACTTATTTCAATTATATTGGATTATGTATGTTTTATATTTCAGTTATTATTATGTCTACCATGAGCAACTCTATTACTGCTTTACTCGCGCTTGAAAAACTTAATGGTGATAACTTCATAAGATGAAAGTCGAGTTTAAATTTGATGCTAATATGTGAGAGCCACAAATTTGTTCTCATTGAGTAATGTCCTGAGAAGCCCACTGTCAATACCCTAAAAATGTTAGGGACAAATTTGATGCTTGAATTATGTCCAACAACAAACCTAAGTGCTACATGCTTGTGAGTTTGAATGATGTTCTGAGAACCAAGCATGAAAACATGAAAACTGCCAAAGTGGATATTTGGGCAACAATCAGAATTGTTTAAAGTAGGAAATCCTAAATGTAACAAATGACAAAGAGTTTCTCAGGATGATGGTACATATCTATGGTATCTTAGATTGTGACATATTAATCTAGATAGATTAAACTGGTTAACAAAACATGATGATTTGAGAGAACTAAAAGTTAAGACTATTCCAGTTTGTGAATCTCATCTAAAGGATAAAATGACCAAGAGACATTTCTTTGAAAAGGGTCAAAGAGTCAAAGAACCACTTGAGCTAGTATATAGAGATGTTTGTGGATCGATCAATGTATAAGTTAGAAGTGGGTATGAGTATTTCATCACATTTATTGACGACTACTCTAGATATGATTATACTTACCTAATACATAAAAAGTATGAAACTTTTGGAAAGTTTAAAGACGTCAAAGATGAAGTTGAAAAATAATTAGGTAAATCTTTGAAAACACTTCGATCAGATTGAGGTAGTGAATACTTGGATTTAGAATTCAAGGATTACCTGCTGTAGTATGGCAAAATGGTGTTTCAAAAAGGAGGAACTAAACCCTATTGGATATGGTTAGATCGATGTTAAGCTACTCATCACTACCCCTCACATTCTGGGGATATGCACTTCAAACGCCAACCTACATTTTGGATGTAGTGCCTTCTAAGCCTATAAGCAAGACACCTTTAGAGTTATAAAATGACTCCAAACCTAGTTTGTGTCATTTTTGTATATCAGGGTGTTTAGCTCACGCTCTTAAACCCAAGACTGAAAAGTTAGGCTCAATGTCTGAAGTGTGTACATTTGTTGGTTATGCTTCAGAAACAAGAGGTGAGTACTTTTATAGTCACAATGATAAAAAATGTGTTTGTATCGATAATGTCACTTTCCTTGAACATGACTATATGAAAAATTACAAACCTCAGAGCAAAGTAGTTCTCGAAGAATTAGCATTCGATGAGATCAGACCACATTTATCATTAACTGATAAACGAAAAACTACAGAAATCACTATTCTTGTTCAGGAAATCTTGGTGCAATGCCGTAGTGAGAGGGTTGTAAGACAACATATTCGCTATGAACTAGAGGCACATGTACTAGTGTCTGACACTGATAAGAACGATCCATTAACCTTTAAAGAGATGATGAAAGATCCTGAAAAGGAGAAATGACAAGATGCCATGAACCAAGAAATGGAATCGATGCATTTAAATTCTGTCTAGGAACTTGTAGATCCACCTGAAGATAGTAGGACCATCGAATGTAAATGGGTCTTTAAGAAAAAAAGAGGTACAGAAGGAAAAGTAGAGATTTTCAAGGCACGACTGGTAGCCAAATACTATATACAAAAGGAATGAGTTGATTATGAAGACACATTCTCTCCCTTTACCATGCTAAAATACATTCACATCCTTTTATCCATAGCTACTAGTTTAGACTATGAAATTGGACAAATAGATATCAAGAAAACTTTTCTGAATGACTCTCTTGAAGAAAATATTTATATGAGGCACCAAAAGAGTTCGTGAAAATGGGGCAAGATCAGAAAGTATGCAAGTTGCTTAAATCCATTTATGAATTGAAGTAAGCATCTAGATCTTGGAATCTTATATTTGATGAAATTATTAAATCTTATGGGTTCAAGCAAAATGTTGGTGAAACTTGTCTTTATAAATACATCAAAAATAAGATAATGATTTTCTTAATTCTTTATGTAGATAATATTCTACTAATTGAGAATGATGTAGAAACTTTGTCGAAAGTAAATAAATGGTTAGTTGAGAAATTCCAAATGAAAGATTTGTGAGAGACAAGCTATGTTCTAGACATCCAAACCCTAAGTGATAGAAAGAACAAACTCTTGATATTTTCTTAGACATCTTATATTGATAAAGTGCTGAAGAGATACTCTATGGAAAATTTTAAGAAAGGTCAACTATTGACCATACATGGAATTGTCTTTTCCAAGGAGCAGTGCCCTAAGACACCTTAAGAGGAAGGGGATATGAGAAAGGTTCCTTATGCTTCAGTTGTCGGTGGTCTCATATATACAATGTTGTGTAAGAGACCAAACATTTATTATGTAGTAGGAATTGTAAGTCGTTATCAATCAAATCCTGGTTTAGAACATTGAATAACAGTAAAATAAATCCTTAAGTATCTTCGGAGAACAAGAAATTATATGTTTGCTACTCCAAGTAAATTTATCATCTTGATGAAGTCTTCATTCTTGAATGGCTTGGTGAAGATATATGTAACTTGTTCTCGAGATTTTACGTACTCCATATGCACCTCATTTCTTGCAATGCATTCCCTTAAATACTGATACCATGTATCGATGTGCTAGCTTCTATCATGGTAAACTGGATTCTTAGATAGTGTTATCGCAGACTTGTTCTCAACATAAATGTTGGTTGGCTTGTCTTTTTGCATGTTTAACTCCATTAGTAAGTTCCTAAGGTAAATCACAGGACACACATATGATGTAGCCGCTACGTACTCAACTTCACAAGTAAAGAGGGTGACAATTGATTTCTTCTTTGACATCTATGTGAAAGCGATCTCCTCAATAAAGAACACAAACCCAGAAGTACTATTTCTATCATCCATGTCTCCAGCCCAATCATTATCACTATATCTAACAAGCTTGTAATCTTTAGATGATGAATAAAACAAGCCAAATTCGACCATACCTTTGATGTAGCGAAGGATTATCTTGGCAGTCTTCAAGTGAGTGGTTGTCGAAGTCTCAAGTAGCGACCAACGAGTCCAACCGCAAACAGAACATCTGACCTGATGCATGTCATGTAGCGCAGACTTTCAATCAAACTCTTGAAAATGGTTGGATCAACATTTTCTCTTTCTTCATACTCGGATAGTTTTAATCCACACTCAATTAGGGTGTTAATGGGATTGGAATAGTTTATCTTGAACTTTTAAGTATTTTCCTTGCATATCCTTCTTGAGAGATAAAAATGCCTTCATCATTTTGCTTCACTTCTATATTGAGATAATATGCCATTAGTCCAATATTAGTCATCACAATCTCCTTCGTCATCACTTTTTTGAACTCATCAAACATCCTTGGATTGTTGCCTGTGAAGATTAGATCATCCACGTAAAGGTATACTATAAAAAATATATCCCTTGTTGATTTTAATGTAGAGTGCATGCTCATAAGGACACTTGATGAATCCATTTTCTTGGAAGTATTGATCCATTCTACTATTCCCAGCTCTCGGTGCTTGCTTTAACTCGTAAAGCGCTTTCTTCAACTTCAGTACTTTGTCTTCTTTTCCTTTGAATTATTATTCTGATGGTTGCTCAATATACACTTCTTCTTTCAGTACTCCATTCAAGAAAGCTAACTTACATCAATTCCCGCTCATTGACGATAATCTTTTACTACTAATTTCACCTTGTATTATTCAATCTCTCACTAGACATTCTTCTTGGCTTTGTACACCCACTTTACACCAATCATCGTGTAGATGTTGCAAGCTCCCACGTGTCATTTACTCAATTGTCATGATTTTTTCATCCATTGCATCACTCAATTTCTTACTTTGTGCAGCTTTTAGAGAATTCATTGGCTCACAATCAATAAAAAGGTAGAAGAGAGTAAGATTGTCTTGGTTATTTGTTACCTCGTAAAGTTATTATAAGTTGTTGAAACATGGCGCTCTTTCACTTGAACTTTTACTTGAAGAGGATGATGATTGTGATGACTCTCCATGAGAATCTGTAATTGGTGGAGTATTGGACTCTTCTCTTTCTCATTCTATCCTTGGTTGCTCCATAACGTCTTCTTCTTTAAAGTAGGGAATGAAGTTGTACTCTTCATCATGTGTGCCCCAATCTCATTCTTCATCAAACTCTGCATCTCAAGTAATAATAGTTACTCAACTGCATGGATTGTAAAGTTTGTAACCCTTAGAATTAGAATCATACCAGATGAAGAGGAGCTTCTTACTTTTGTCATCAAGCTTTGACCTATTTTCATCATGGATATATGCATAGGATGTGCTTCCATAAACTCTTAGATGGGAGATTCAATGCTTTCTACCACTCCATGTTTCTTGTGGTGTCTTTCCCAACACATTTTTTGTTGGAGAACGATGGGACAAGTAGACGACAGTTGTAACGGCTTCAACCTAAAACTCTTTCGACATCCTCTTACTTTTGAGCATGCTTCGTGCCTTCTTGAGAATAGTTCTATTCTTTCTTTCTGCTACTCTATTTTGTTGGGGGCTTCTAGGAATAGTTAAAGGTCGATGAATTCTATTACTTTACAGAATTCTTGAAATTCCTTTGAACTGAACTCACCTCCTCGATTAGATCGCATAGCCTTGATTTCTCGTTTGCTTTATCCACACTCACTTTAAATATCTTGAAAACTCCAAATACTTCGGACTCTTGCTTTAGGAAATACACCCATATTTTTCTTGATAAGTCATCAATGACGAGAAGAAAATAGTTGTTATTATCTATGGAACTCGATTTTAATGGTCCGCACACATCCGTTTCTATGAGGTCAAGTGGTTTTTAGGCCTCTTAACCATGGTAGGTAATTGGAAAGATAATAGTTTAAAATATTTTTTTGACGTTTAAGATTTCAAACTCATTTATCATGTTTATCGAATTAAGGTTGTAAAAATGAATAACATAATATAGAATTGGTAGAACTTAAAATATCTATATATATGGAGGAAATATACACGAGATAAAACTCCATCGGCCCCAAATCACTAAGTGTGTCAAATTAATTTTTTTTTTCAAATTGAGTTTAGAGGAAAAATAAATATAAAAAAATTCAGCTTAAATTTGTTAACTTTTTAATAGAGTAAATTGATTAGTTCAAAATTTTTAGGGTGACATAAATATAAACCATTCAAAAAATAGCGCTGTGTCAAGTATTTAGGGATGTATTAGGTGAAATTGAGAAAAAATGTAAATGAGAGGACTATGAGACACCTGTTTTTTTTAACCTTCAAATTATTCTTTTTAACCCCCAATTTTTTTACCTTCAAAAGTTAAAAAAAATCCTGTCATTCTTGCAAATATAATTTTTTAGTCATTCTCTTACTTATTTTTTAAAAATAGATTACTTTCTTAAATGAACCTTTAAACAACTAATTATATTTTAGCCCGGTTGACATCAAACCCAAAATAATGGGCCAAAATAAAGTTTATTACACAACATACTCTACTATAATGGATAGGGTATGAGGGTCTTATAATGAGTTTAGGTAGGGTATAAGTACAGAAAAAAATACTCATGAAGGTATAGGTACTGGTTCGAGATTAGGAGTATCCATTTACCAATGTGTGTGTTTGTGAGTATATACACACACATAATTACACAATAATTGTATACATTAATTTCTATTTCTGCTAAATAATTGCATACACATTAATTTCTATTTCTGCTAAATAATTGTATGTATGCTTTTTCTGGCCTAGGGATCAAGGTGTGAATATATTTATAAAAGAAAGAAAAATGAGAATGATTATAAGCAAGTTTAAATTTAGAAATTTCAAGACTTGTATGTTTTTAATATTATATTTATTTAGATTTTTGTGATTTGAAACATTATTATGAAATTTTGATATGAAATAAAAAAAGTTTCACATTTTCAAATTTATTGCATGCATAGATTACAAGTAGAAAACCCCCACCATTTACCCATTCTCAAATGTGTATTTTTCATATCATACCCATAAAAATTTAGTTGGTACGAAGGTAAGTATGAAGTTGAAAAATATTCACCTATAATAGAGTTGGTATGATACTATCCATAATATAACATATCCAGTGATATTTTTAATATTTCTAGAATTAATAATGGGTTGTCGCATTATGTTATCTATCTTGGGATTGCGGGAGACAGTCAGATTCATTAGGATGCCCTACCTTTATGGTTATCCAAATTTTTGTAATCTCTCATTGAAATTTACTTTTACAAAAAATTATATGAGAATTTAACCATTGTATTAGAATTAACAAGTTATCAAATTTGATTTTGATAATAGTAAAAAATTATGTTATGGGATCAGTAATACCAAATCCGACAAATGGACCCACATACAGTATCAAAATCCGAGGAATCAACCAATGATGGCTTATAAATTTTATGTTCGGTAATATCAAAATTTGATAGATCAACCCAGGGGATATTAAAATCTAAGGAATCAACCCAAAATGACTTATGCTGTGAGATCGATTATATCAAAATCTGAAGAGTCAACCCAACTAATTCCAAATTTCGAGGAATCAACTCAGGTCTAGTTAGTAAGATGAGTGAAGATGAATAGTGGAATTAAATGAAGCCAATTGCACATTTGGAAATTCAAGTAACAAACTTCAATAGAGACAACGGTTAATGGGTTATGTTTTTATTTTTTACAAAGATTTCATTAATTTCAGAAAATAGTATAGATTAAGGTTAAGATAATAACAAGAAAATACAGATATATCAAAAAATAAGGATTAGTGACGAATCTATCATTTTAGTTTATGAGCACCATTAGATATAAGAACATAAATGTTATATTTATAATTTTTTTCTTGAAAATTTCACATACTCCTGTATTACAATTATTTAAGATATTTTATTTTTTGTCACTAACTAATTTTTATTGATATCATCAAGATAATTGATTATACCAATAATTAATTATTCTGTTCTTTATTTTTCTTTAATCGCAACAATGACGTGTGGGTATTCTATTATAACCAAATTAAATAAAAAATAAAATAGAAAATAATATTTTCTAAGAAATCATAGATTCTAAAATACATTATGTTAATAAATTAAAATGTCAAAATAAGTTATGCATTTAAATTAATATCAAAGTTCTTAGTTTTTTTTATTCAAATTGTGTTTGATTTAAGAGTATAAAATTTAATATATGACTAACTAACTTTGATTAATACATATCAAATGAAACAATAAAAATTGTGTACTTATAAGTAAGAAACAAACTTAAAAGAAAAATTGTACAATAAAACAAGAGTATCTAACAAAAAGTAATCAAAGTTATGAGAAAGTAAAATAAAAATACTATTAGACAAAAAAATTGAGTAAAAGCAGTTATGTACAAAAACTAAATTCAAGTAGTTGGACACAAAAGTTAGTAGAATTAAAAATAAAAAAATAACAAAAATATATAGAGATATTGTCAAGTTAGAGTAGACTTGAACTAAGACATCTCTTTTTATAAAAGACCAATTATCAATAGACAATATTATAATCCATAGGGGGCCACATTATAAAATAATTCTAAATGTCATACAAAAAATAATTGTTATCCAAAGCATAACAAAAATTAAAATCAAGGGGTCAGAGGAGGCACGTGCCCCTCCTGGTCCCAAGATAAATTCGTCCATGACAAAGATAAATCAAATATCAAAAAGATCAACAAAATATCTTAATAACTAAAATAAATAAATCAGTTACAACAGTAAGAAAATTACTGAACGAATATGAAAGATAATTTAGAGCTTCATCTTGGCTCAAAGTACATTCGTCATCCAAAAAAATTTGTCTAACTGAAATCGAAATATATTTTATCAAATGACCTAATAAAGAAACTAACACAATCGGCTACTATAATTTGTAGATCTAAATTAAATCTATTAAAGACAGTCACCTAAAAATGTTTTGTTTTTATTTGCAAGACAAGAAATTTCACTCGCTTTAGTGCAAGCGATGAAACTGCGAAATTTCTGTTGCCTTTAATAACGGTTAGTGCGAAATTTCCGCTAATTCAAAATACAGCAAATCCATTCAAACAACGCTGCAATGTGCACGACTATAACCATAACATTCATGTTTAAATTTTGAAACCTTTCACGATAAAATTTAAAGTCAGTTTAATATTTCTTCTTTGAGACTTAAAAATTGGGCTTTAAGGTCAATAAAAGGCACCAAAATTATATTTTGAGGATGTTAATTTTTTATTTTTTTACCAAATAATATAATATAAAATAAAAATAGATGTTGATTCCGTTCTTGTGTTAAAGATTAGTTAAAATATCAATGTTATGTTGCACTGTGTAAATAAAGCATCACTATATATTGGTAGCGGAGGAGGCATGTGAGTAGCAAAATAAAATGATAGTTTATTTGAAAAATTAGGTATTTAAGTTACGATATGTTTTAGCTTGGATCAATATCTCATTTTTATATAATATTTTATAGATATGTCTGAAAATAGGGAAATATATATTATGCGGTTAAGATTCTGAATGTTATTTTAATGTTATGATTCTGAATGTTAAGATTCTAAATGATTTTTTACTGTTTTAAAATTATCATTTTACTATTATGCCATTAATATAACCGATTTCTTGTTTTAGGTTTTCTCTTTCATCTTCTTTTATTTTCGTGGCTTTCTTGTAGGTTCCTTTAGCTTCTCGCTAAATTCAATCTAGCCTCTGATTTTATAAGCTTCTCGATTTTCAGATTTTGATTATCTTCTTCAATTCATTATCCCTTCATATCTATAATATAAATAGCAGAATACTTTTTTGGATGATTTTGGTTTCGTTTCACGACCAAAATTATTTGATTTGGGTTCTTTTCCGGCATTGTTGCATTATTCAAGTGTATGAGTTTGCATGTTGTATCTAATTTTAGATTTTAGGGATTTTAAGTTTCATTTACGTTTTCTACAGATTTTGTGTGTATACTATTTTCTGCAGATTTTTATAATTTGTCATATAGTATATAGTTGTATACTATATGCATATAATTGTAGATGGTATTTATATTTACATACATATAGTATATATTTATGTACTCAAAGTATATTATCATATACATCATGTAAGAACCTTTTTTTTTACTATGACTCAGTTTATTGTTATGTACTGATAGTATACATTTAAAATACTCATAATTTCTATGACATTTATGATGGATATTATTGATACGATGATTGATAATTAACTTTTGATGATATATATGAATTTTATAATAAATGATATTCTTTTATGATAGGAGTATAGATTGAAATGGTTTTAAGTGCTGATACTGATTTTTTGATGATGTGTATAATATTACATAAATATTTTGCAAGTGATGGGTATATGATTATTTACTACAAGTACTTAAATTTATATTATATATAATTTTGAATGAATGATATATTTTTATGATTACATAATGGATTTAAATGATTTAAGAATTTATACTAATTTTATGATGATGAATATAAAACCTTATCTTTTTAAAATTTATGATCTTTATGATACTTGAATCAGGATTTCTACACATATACCCATCACTTGCATATATACTGTGCATATATATGTATATTATTAAAAGTTTTAACATTGTTAATAAACTTGACGCTGAATATTCTCATGAATATGATAAACTTAGTCACAAATATTATCAAATCTACGTAAAAACACATCATGATGTATCTTCTCTCCATCATTTTTTTTCTAAATTTCATTTGATACATCCCAAAATGCTTGACACATTACAATTACTTTTAATGGTTTAGATTTGTTTCTCTAAATAAATTTTAAACTAATCAATGAACTCTACTAAAAAGTTAACAAATATAACCTGAATAGTTTTTGCACTTATTTTCCCCCTAAACTCAATTTAAAAAAAAATTAAATTTGCCACACTTAGTGGTTTGGAGCCGATACAATTAAATAATAGCAGCAAATATAGAAGTTCTCAAATAATAAACGTCAATTTTTATTTGACTTTATAAAAATATATGAGTTTTGACCACACATAAACTTTTATATCATTAATGTAATGTAAATGTATGTTTAAAAAAAACCATCTAAATAGTTTTTTATGGTGGGTAGCAGCTACTTTTAAGGGATGGGTTTTAAATAAAAACATTTATATATATATTTTTTTTATAAAATTTGAAAATCTGTTATTCCGTTGAATTGTGCTTTACAGTTACCAATGATAAGGATTATGATCTTGTGAATCAAAACAATTTTGACTACGTTTTAAAGTCATTTTTTTACTTTTTATTTCAAAGTCATTCTTTTACTTTTTTTTTAATATTTCAAATCAATTTTGACCACGATGTAATGATGGCTTTGTGCTTATTGATGGATAACTATGGATTGTGTTCCATGATAAACCGTCTTCTGCAATCATAATAATCAATTTCGTTCCATTCTAACTGAAATAAACGAAATATTCCCTTCAAGTAAAATGCAAAACCAAAATACTCAACATAATAGATGATAGTTTTGTGGGGCTGGGTGCTCTGGTTAGGTGCCTAACATGCCTTTGCGCTCAGGATCTGAACCCCAGGGCACGGGAAACTTTTTTGTAGTGTTATTTAAAAAAAAATATTTTCTACTTTCTTTTTTACGAGACGAAATGAGTTTTTTGTATATTTTATTTTATACTATTTTATTATTGAAAAGTTAACTTTATATTTTTGGTAAATAAAAATTTAGTAACTAAAATTATTTATATGGCTTTTTAATGAGAAATATATATTGATGTTAACTAGAAATTAATTTATTGTACGTTAATAATTTATTATTCTCAAATTTTTACCTATATTATTTATAATATATTTTATATGATCAGAATTTTTTCCGAAACAGAATACAAGAATACTGAAAACATACGAAATGTTTCTTTTTTAGAAAATCAAAATAACTATTGTTTCGGCTAAAAACTTCAAAAATACACATGTTGATCCTTCTGACCAAAGGTGTCCGCGGTAACGTTGTGCACGCTCTCTCCTCCCGGTAGTAGTACACATGCCTTTTCTCTTAGTTAAAGCTTCCCTCGACCTCAACGTCTGTAAAACACAGACAAGGAATCCTGTAGACGGGGAACCAACGGCTTTTGATGCCTAAGTCAGTAGATGGTCAATATTTCTTGCATAATTTTCATAAGGGGGAGAGTAGGCATACCTTTTTTTGTTAATTCCTAGATATATTTATTCCTGAGTCCTTGTGTAGAAGGATGCGTGTCGAAGAAGCCTTCAAAGGCGTGTAGGGGAATTTTTTTGGACAGGAATCTGTCTTGACCGCGTTGATTAGATGAAAAAGACGACCTTTGACATAAAGGTGGTGGATGTTAAGTGTCAGTGTGCCTATGAGGTGATCAGGCGGAGGCTATCCTATCATTCTGCCACGATGATTGGACCGATAGGTTGCTCAGGCTTAGAAGGGAGCGCCATATGGAATGTCACTTTCGGCGGGCAATGATGACCTTATGCTTGGTACTATCCAAGTCCTCTTCATGGGCTTAATCTCTTATGCATGCTCGAGTATGTGCAACCCGAGCTTCCTTGAGGCTTATCAATTAAGGTCGGTTCTGCTACTTTCATGACCTTGGGATCTTCCTAATATTACGTGACAAGCATTGTTGCATCATTAGTGGTTGAGAAGATACCTATAACAGTTTCCCCCAGTCAAGGACTTAGGTATCCTCCGATATTCAGGTTTGTAGACTTCACTAATCTGAGCTCTGCGTCCGAGCTACCTTAGCATTGATTATACTTCATTTCCTGGCTCTGTCACTTCATACTTATATTTTAATTTCATTTGTTAGAGGGAGTTGCACCGAATGGAATTCACTGACTTTTGTCATGACTTGTGCATGTGTCATGTCATCTTTTCTGATATTTAAGGTCATTAATCTCATTGGAAGTGCAGGCATTAAAGGTGCGTGGGCATGCGTAAAGGAGGGTGAAGGTCATCAGTAATGAAGCATGGCTTGATTACATGTCATTTGATTCCTGGCGCATCGATCCATCCTTGCAATTGATTGGGCAACGTTTGGTCTTCTAAACTCCTCTTCTAAAATCCTTGCAGCCTATTTAATGTCCATTGAATGAGCGGTTTATCCTATAGGCCTATAAACATGCAGCTTTTCTTCTTACTTCCTTCCTCCCTGCAACCCAGGCGGATCTAAAACCCTAAGTGTTGATCTTCGTCCTCACCTTTGGAGGAAGAGTAATCCTTCCACCTTCTCGGGCTTCCTCTATCTTAGAGGTTTCCTTTCAAGATCCCTTTTTTCTTCTCATTATCATCGTTTTCCTTTTTGTCATCCCTTAAATGTCGCACCTTAAAGTTGTTGGCTTTCCATCCACAATGATTTACCTATTATTGATAGGCCTATTAGACAAGCCTTTTGTCTGTGTTGGCTACCCACCCTCGGTTGTAGAGACATTACCCTTAACAAGGCTTGTAATGCAGCCGGTAGTCCTACCCTTTGCTTCGTAATGAAGAACTTTACCGGCCACAGTCCATTTTCATCTTTCTGTGTCACCTACTCTAAAGACTCATCTCGAAGCAAGGGGTATCGGTCTTTCTCCTTCTTCTCTCTCTCCTAAGCTGCAGAGATTGAGTCCTTAAGATCAAATGAGCTGTGGAGATCCCATGATCACCGCTTCATTTGGGGGGGATTATTTTCCTTCTCTCGGAGGGGGGGGGGTTGTAGTTAGTCTAGATGGGGTGTCCTCTTAACCAATGAGGCATTTGTACCTTTACTTATACTTGTAGTCCTTTGTTTATTAATGAAAATAAACTTCCTTTACCTCTGTCTCTTTTATTTATCTCCATTTTTTCTTTCATGAGTATGCCGTGCGTGGATATTTCTTGGTAGTCGATCCTTATTTTGGTCTCGATGAGGCTTTAGTTTGAACTATGTAGTTGTTCCAACTATTATGCCAATCGTTGCATCCTTCGAACTATTATTGACCCAAGCTTGTGATCCCAAGATGGATTGGGCCTTAAAGGGTCTTGATCTTTTTGGTGGACTTGATTTTGTCCAATGGATTACCTCTTATGTAGGTCGGGGTCGTAAAGACCCGTCACGGCCTTTAAAAAACTTTTCATGCTCTTATCCTGAAGTTAGGTCGGGCGAACCTTCTGCTCGCATTGGAGGGTTTGTTCCTTGTCATTATATGTTGGATCAGATTTTAAAAATTTGAAGAACAAAATGAACCACGAACTGTTCGTGGACAGAAAATAAAGAAAATTTCACATAAACTATTCAGTCATATTAAATATAAAACCTTTTATGGTCATGCATATTTAGGGTGGCGTATTTAAAAGAGGTGGAAAAAATATTATACATTTATTGTATAAGAGAAGTTTTGACTTGGTGGAATCTTATTGATTGTCTTGCGTTCTTCATTCTTCGTAGAACTTGAATCAATCTTTGCACCAATAACTACTCGTATTATTCAGAAGTATATCTCAATAGGATGTCATTATGAATTGAGTGTCGGCTCTTAAAATAATAGAAGAAAAAAAATAATTTTTTCTCTTCTTCCTCTTGATTTCGACGACAATAGGGAGGTGAGAGAGAAACTGCTTTGTTTACTCTGTGTAATCATACACTGTGATAAGAGTTGTGTCAACACAATTAGAGAGGCAACCCTAATGCCATCCCTTATATGAAGATTATAGAATTGGCATATATACCCCTAAACTGTAAATTTCCAAAATTCTCCTCCATTTATTATAATTTTAAAAAATTTACATCTTCTGAAAATCAATACTGTGTCTAAATTCAAATACTCGGTGAATTTATCTCCATAAATTCCCGACCTATTTATTCTTGACATCGTACGATTCCACTATAGTTCTGATGCGGAATCAACTCTCGATTCATGTGCGCTAGATTTTTTGTTGGTGCAAACAAACACTTTTTATTTCACGGTCCATGGAATATTTTTCTATGTTACCCTTCGTGAATATCAGTAACAAGAGCGAGATATAAAATTACCATTTTACCCCTATAGTTATTATTTCCTTGTCTTTTATTGACTGTGAATAAAAAAAACATAACAGTGAATTATCTCGCATAGTTCACCATGTCTTATTCAATGATTCATTTCATCGAGTACCTGACCAGACTTATTTACTCACACACCCATCAATAAAACATAAGGTGATATTGTTGCATTTTGTAATTTCACCATGAATTCCATATATGTGAATCACATAACTGTAACCTAGTTGAATCATGATCCCTATAACTGAGGTATTATTCGGTAATTCAAACTCACTCATTTGGCGTATCAAAGACCACAAGTAACTAAGTCAAGTTTTGTATTTACCTCAGGATTAAGATAATTATGAAAATATCCTTAAGGTGTAAACAATTAAATTTACTCTAAGCTAATTTGTTACTCCAAACTAATTTATTATTAGTCTATTCAACATATTCTACACTATTTTTAGGTCAACCGTTAGAGTCTCCGTTCCCATGCCTCAAGACCGGCATCCTTTGATTTAACCTAACAGTCATAATCAGACTCGATTGTCCATTCGATCCTAAGACTGTGAATATTTTTCTGAATTATTTCATAAGAGTTTGTCTGGAAGACCCCTCAGCCTTTACTCTTCTTACGTTGACAATAGTCCTAGGACTTGAGTAAATTATAAATACAGATTAATTAATAGAAAAACTTTCATTCATTCATTAAATTCAGTCATACAAAATGTCTGAGAAATAGCTAAATACTCATAAATAGTTATTACACCCTATTTTATGAACATAATTTCAATAATCTCTCACTTGGACTAAAGTAGGCGTGTACAATCTTGTATTCCCATGCCCTTCAGATGACCATCAAAGACTTTACTGCTTAAATTCTTCATGAATGGACCCACTATATTGTTGAATGTCGATATGTGTGTTACTACAACATCTCCACGCTGAAAAATCTATCCAATTAGGTGATATTTACGCTCTATGTGTTTGGATCTTTTTTGCCTCCTTGGTTCCTTTGAACTCGCTACAGCCCCACGGTTATCGCAATAAAGTGTCATGAACTTGTCAGCTTCTGGAATAACTTCCAGAATATTCAAGAACTTTCTAACTCATACAGCCTCCTTTGCAGCTTCAGAAGCTGCCACATTCTCAGCTTCTGTGGTAGAATCAGCAATGCAAGATTGCTTGATACTTCTCCATACAACTGCTATACCATTCAAGATGAACCCTGATCCTGTAGTGGACCTCTTAAAATTCTTGTCTGCTTAAAAATTAAAATCAGTATACCCCATCATATTCTGGTCACTACGTGAATACACAAGCATGTAGCTCCTTGTTCTCCTAGGATACTTAAGGATATGCTTGGAAGCGTTCCAATGCTCGAGTCCAGGATTAGATTGGAAACGACTCACCATGCCCGCCACGTAGCAAATGTCTGGCCTAGTGCCAAGCATCGCATACATGAGTCCTCCAATGGTTGAGGCATAGGGAATCTTTTTCATGTCTTCCTCTTCTTGAGGTGTCTTAGGACACTGCTCCATTGGGAGGCTGACTACATGTCTGAAAGGAAAATATCCTTTCTTGGAGTGTTACGTACTGAAGTGATCCATCACCTTATCAATATAAGATGCTTGCAACAGTGTCAATTGTCTATTTTTCCGATCTCAAAATATCTGAATACCTCGGACAAAGATAACTTCTTTAAGATCCTTCATATCAAATTGCTTTGCGATCCAAATCTTGACATCAGACAGTTTTCCTACATCATTCCCAATGAGTAGAATAGCGTCCACGTACAAAACCAAAAAAATCACCTTCCCTTCGTGTATCAGTTTATACACATATGGTTCATCCACTAATTGCTCAAAATCGAAGTTCTTGAAACTTTCATCGAATCTGATAATCCACGATCGGGACACTTGCTTAAGTCATTAAATGGACTTCAACAGTTTGTAAACCTTACCCTCTTGGCCTTTCTCCATGAAGCTGTCTGGTTGAGCCATATAAATTCGTTCTTCAAGATTGTCATTCAGAAAAGCAGCCTTGACATCTGTCTACCAGATTTCATAATCGAGGGTAGCAGCAATGGACATGGGGATTCATATGGATTTAAGCATGGCCGTCGGCGAGACGATATCCTCATAGTCAATACCTTCCTTTTGGATATAGCCCTTGGCTACTAGCCTGACTTTGAATGTCTACACATTCCCACCCTGACCTTTCTTTTTCTTATAAATCCATTTGCACCCTACAGTTTTTACCTCTTTAAGAGGTTCTACAAGTTTCTAGACTTTGTTCGAGTACATCGATTGTATCTTAATGTTCATGTCTTCTTGCCATAGATTTACTTCAGGACCATCCATGACCTGTGAGTAGGAGATAGGTTCATCATCATCCTTATCTAAGACTGTTGTTAAGGCATCTCCATGAGACATGTACCTATCAGGCTATCTAACGACCCTCCCACTACATCAGGGCTTTATAGGCTCTGGCTCCTACTGCGATTCTTCCATTATTGAATCAGAAACAGTTCTGGATTGGGGAGTCCGTGTTCTCCCACTCAATAATTCCTCTAATATAAAAGTGCTTCTCGGCTTCACACTTCTACTGTAGTCCTTTTCAAGAAAATGCGCATTTGTGCTCACGAATATTTTCTTGCCAGTTGGACTATAAAAGATGTATCCCTTTATTCCCTTAGGATATCTTACAAATAGGCATAATTCCGATCGATTGACCAACTTTCTTATCTTCAATTTTCAAACATGTGCTGGGCATCCCCATATTCTAAGGTGGTTTACGGATAACTTTTGTCCATTTCATCGTTCATATGGCATACCAGGCATTGTCTTTGATGAAACTTGGTTCAGAATGTATGCAGCTGTCTTCAAGGAATATCCCCAAAATGAATCTAGGAGGGATGAGTAACTCATCATGGATCTAACCATATCGAAGAGAGTTCAATTCATTCTCTCTGACACACCGTTCTGTTGTGAAGTGCCAAGTGCTATAAACTGAGAAAGAATACATTCTTCCTTAAGAAAGTCTTCAAACTCTCCTAGCAAGTACTCTCCACCACGATAAGATCGTAGCGTTTTGATTTGTTTCTCTATTTATTTTTTACCATAGCCTTGTATTATTTGAACTTTTTGTAAGTTTCAGACTTTTGGTGCATTAAACAAACATGTCCAAAATGTGAGTAGTCATTAGTGAAGTTTAAAAAGTATTCATAACCTCCTCTTGCTTGGATATCCAATGGCCTACATATATCACTATATACAAGTTTGAGGCATTGAGTGATTCTTTTACCCTTCGTTGAAAATGGTCTCTTGTTCATTTGACCTTCTATACATGATTCACATGTGGGTAGTGATCCCATCTTCTTTTTGCATCGAAACATAGAAATGTTGACTAATCTGACTAACATTGAACTTGGTAAAATGAAATGGTTGAATAATTGAAAAATGAGTTATTCAGGAATACACATTGAATGCTAAGATTAAGCATTGAGTTTCTGGTAGTAGATCCATAATAAAAAAGTGTTTTTGATTGTTCCAGAAGAAATGAAACAAAAGATACGGTAGAGCTAGGAATGTTATTGTATGAGCTCTACCCAATGCTAGTCTTTTAATCTTGTACATGCTAATGTGGCCAAGACGTAAGGTTGGTTGAGTCAGACTTCAACCTTTTACTATCCTTTTGTAAATCAGTATTTACATCAGATTAAAAGACTATTGGTTATACATAAAATAGTTTATTTATCAAACATGTAGTAATTAAGCAATCGTTCCTAAAAATACCAATAATTTTGTCAATGAAATTTAAACTGAATCCTTGCTCAATTAAACTAGCTACTGAGATAAGGTTCTTCCTAAAAATCGGGATATAATAATCATCTCATAAAACCATAAAACTGTTATCGAATGACAATTGAATAGTTCCAATATATACGGTCAATACTAGTGCTCCATTTTCCTAATGAAAGCCTTTTGATTTCCCTCAACCCTGCAAAGAAAAACATATAAGGTTAGTGATGGAGAGTCTACAATCCACGAAAAAGTAGAGCCAACCACATAAAGGGCCTCATTAATAAGTACTATATCTTTAGATCTCAACTCCTTGAGATAGTCTAGGTAGTTGCGTTTCCAATGGTCAGTGACTCCAAAATGATGACACTTATCTTTCGACTTGTCCACTACTGCAGTGGCCTTACCTTTCGCAGCTTTATAGTTATGCTTCTTAGCCTTCTTCAAACATCTCTTATGTTTCTTTTTGGCATCGGAGGTGGAAGGATTGATTTTAGTAAAGTTTGCCTCTCGAGTCTTCCTCTTGCCATTCAGAAACAGGGTCTCTGTAGCTTGTAGTTCCTTCATCAGTTCAGGAAGTGAGTACCTCAACTTATTCATTGAATAATTAAGTTTGGAGTTCTCAAAAGTATCAGGCAGAGTCTCATAGATCATATCAACTTGTGTCTCACCATCTACCTCAGCACCCATGATCGTCATCTCATTCAGATAACTAATGATCAACATCATATGTTCTTTGACAAAAGTTCCATGTTTCATCTTGCAGTTCTTGAAGTTTCACATAGAAGCCTGTTTGGCTTGACGACCCTGATCTTTGAACATTTTGATGATGTTTAACATCATATCAATGGCATTTTCTATGTTCTGATGTCGTTGTTACAACACATTGTTAACAGAAGCTAAGATGTAACACCTGATGATCTCATTAGAATGTAGCGAAGTAGCATAAACATCATTTTCCTCTTGATTCGATTCAACAATAGGCTCAAACGGACAATGGGTGGCGAGCACAAACTTGTACTTTTTTTACCGTTAGCACGATATCAAGATTCCGTTTCCAATCCACGTAATTTTCACCAGTAAGATGCATGAAGCAAATACTTAAATATTTAAAAATCTAATAAAAAATATTTCTTCCATAATGTTACGATCAACAACGATAGCTTATTTCATCTAAGGACAACGTCTAAGCTACCTCATATTGCATCGAGACTCATCTCGTTTGGTTAACGCTTCTCAAGATGTCACTACATCTAGCTTAACCATTCACCAATGGTCTTGGTCACCATGACCCAATTGACTAGCCCCTATAAGGGATTCCAATGTGCTTCGATCTAAGTGTTTAACCAGCGCATCGGTTTAAAAGGTTGCCATGAATAAACAGTCCATTTAGGAACAATCATGCCTCATCATGTCCTTTACAAGCTTTAGCATCTTAAGCAATTTGAAGACTCGAAGTGACATGATTTCCAAGTTTCTGTCATTGAAGAGAGGACCACTAGGACGGCTCTAAACCATTCATCGTGCCATGATCAAGTTTGCATTGGGGACCTTGGGAACGTTTCAACGTAAATGGCTCTCCCACTTAGTTTTTGGAAAAATGGATTTTTCTTTGCTGTTTCAAAAACAAAATATAGCTTTCTATAGATTTGAAAAATTAAATCACAATTTAAAATTTATAACTTTTATAAAATTCACATTGTATTTAAATTATAACCCATTATAAATTTAAACTACAATGATGCATGTACATGCTACATGATATTTTGATATTGATATATCCTTATTTCTATATGACATGTTATATGATAATACAAGATTAATAATAAATCATCTATTCAAAATTAACCTGTCTATGGCTCATTTCTAATTACAACCCATAAAAAGAATAATAAATAAATTACAATAATTTAAATACTAACATTCATGGCTTCTGTAATCTTCTCATTCTTCTTCAGAAAGTCCCACCAATTTATAACTCTTTACAGAGCCTAGACCCATTTTCAAAATTCAAATTTCAATTTAAAATTTAATTTTCCAATAATTTTTACTTTGATTAATAAATTACTAAGTAAACTAGTAATTGATTTATTTTAAAAAAAATTATAAAAAAAATTCTAATTAATTAGTGTTGAAAAATTATGAGTTAAATAAAAATAATTTTTAGGGAGTAGTTTGAGAAAACCCCTTAGGTTTTCTAGCCAAAAGTTTCCAAAACCTCAAAGTTTCTTAAATCCTATAGTTTCTAAAACATCAAGGTTTCCTAAACCCTAAAGTTTGAAAAAAAATCAAGGTTTCCTAAACTCTAAAGTTTCAAAAACCTTAAGGTTTCCTAATTCCTATTGTTTCCTAAACCAGAGTTAGGAAACCTACAGCAGCGAGTGGCGTGGGAAAGCAGGCGACGGCGCGGCGCTATGATAAGTGGCGGCGGTGATGAACCACAACTTTTCTTGCGACGACAGATTTCCGTATACTGAACTTGCTAGTTCAGCCACGAACTAATTGATTCATACGCTAATTCTTGTTTATTCTCATATCTGATATTATTACGCTGTCAAGTATGAAATTTTGGGCCATGTTCATTCACTAATCTAGAGATCGCAATGATTGGGCAGACCATTGGGCTAAGAAATGTTTACATTCGGAGATGGAGGTTGTTCATTTTGCTCCATTTCCGGATATTTTATGTTTTAAGTTGTTACTTTTTTGTCTCTGTTGTTGTTTTGCGCTAGTTCTCTTTTTCCTTTTCTGAGTTTTTCCCACTAGAGTTTTTTTCTGGAAAGGTTTTAACTAGGCTAGTCTTTGGGTTCTAAGGAGGTGTCAGTATAATTATGATGTCTTTTAGCATCTTCTGAGGGTCGTAAGGGGTGACAATCTAGTTGGGATGTCCTATTGATTCCTTCTGCTGCTTTTGCCATTTAGAGTTTGTGTCTTCTTGACCTGGGGTATGCCCCTTGTAGTTGTTTGAACTCTTTGTGGGTTTTTAATGATAATATTCATTTGACAAAAAAAACACTTCTCATTCCATTACATTCCAAAAGTCACATTTCAAAAATCATTTTCTAAGTCACATTTTAAAAATCACTTTTCAATTGATACATTTTGACACATTTTTATTTGATAGGCAAATAGAAATACGCCAAACATACATTTTAAGGGCAATTTTAGATTAGTAAAAATTAAGATGGACAAAATTGTCTAAAAAATTCATTCCGTACTTCCATCTTCCAATATATTATTGTGTAACCACTTTTTTATACAATATTTTTGGCTAATTTATTATTTTAATCATCTTTAATATACAAAGAACATTCAGAAAACTAAGCCAAGATAAATGTATGAACACATTGTAGAAACGCATGAATGCAAGAGTTATTACGTGAATGAATGCTACATTTTAAAAGCCACTTCTCATTCCATTACTCCAAAAATCACATTTCTAAAGTCACATTTCAAAAGACATTTTCCAATTGATACATTGTGACACATATTTATTTGATGGGAAAATAGAAAGACACCAAATGTACTTTTTAAGGATAATTTTATATTAGTAAAAATGAAAATGGACAAAATTATCCAAAAAAAGTTACTTCTTACTTCCACCTTTTAATATATTCTAGATTTATTTTATGGGCAAATAGAAATACATCTAGTGTACTTTTTAAGAGTAATTTTGGATTAGTAAAAATGAAGATGGACAAAATTGTCCAAAAAATTCATTCCTTACTTTCACCTTTAAATGTATTATAGATATTTATTATTACTATTATTATTATATATATACACACATATAGCGGTATTTTTTATACCGAATTTTTTAAACGAATATGTATAATACCCGTTTAATACTAGTATCCGGACTTTTATGTATTGCGTATTATTGATCGAATTTTTACCAAATATTTGACCGTTTTATACACGTATTATATTTTCTGAATAATACTTCGTATTTCTATCGTCTCGGAATTAACTAACTATGAATCTCCCCTATATGGAAACACCAGCAAAGTGGTTACAAATTCTAAGAGACAATGAATCGGCTCAAACCGGAGACTTTGTAGTGTGGATCCCTTAATCAATGCAACACAACTCATCCTCTCAAAAGGTTAACTTACAAAGCATGCTTTCTGCCATTTATGAACCCTACATAACATTCAAAGATTATGCAAAAGTAGTCCAAATAGACTTCTTTATGGCATTCCCCTCTGGAAAGGGAAACCTTAGCTGCATCCTATCCTGAGTTAGGCAGATCGGGAACATGCCGACTACATAAAAAGACCTTGAGAAAGTTATGAAGTACACCAACTAAAATTAATCCATTACCTATAAGGGAGAGATATGAATATCACCAATTTAAAGTAGTATATCCAAAAAAATATTATTTCATATCTTATCTAAATAATAGATCGAAATCAGAGATATGAAACAGCTACAAGAGAAAGCTTAAATTCATGCTCGCTAATTCTAATATCTTCTTACGAGACTGTCAATTTACACTAATAATTCTAAAAATTATTTATAGTATTCATTAGAGTAATTATACAAAAGTTAAAACTCATGCAAGGAGATATCAACACATCCTAATAGTTACGTGAAGGACTAGATTGTTTGTGATTTTAAATAAATTGGGATAAATTTAAAATATTGAAGTTGAGAGACTAACTTGACAAAGAGAGTAAACTTAGGATATTAATTTTTTTTTAAATTTAAATAATGATAGTATACCATAAATGACATCTCATTTTGTCAAATAAATTTCATCTAAAGGGTATTTGATTAGGTTAAAATTTAGCCTATTTATTACACACAAAAAGTGAACATATAAATAATGCATAGTCATGTTATTCTCATTTTGTTTCAATACAAAGCCGTGATCAAATTTATTAGCGATTTCATTTTTATCTCAAAAGATAAAATATTATTTTATTTCACATTATTAACTAAATTCACCTCATAATTGTTGCCCACCAAAAAATTCCATAATTAGGAAGGAGACTAGAAGTTTAACTCAAAAGACATGTAAAACATGATTCTCCACTCAATATAAAATTAGACCTTTGACAAAAAAGAAGAAGATAAAACTTGGACTTTTTTAGTAGTGGTGCATTGAATTGATAACAAATGGGTAACCGTAGAAGATCCAGCTTCTATGTAGTTTGGTTAAACTATCATCAATGGATATACATCCTCTCATAGCTAAAAAAAAGTAAAAGAAAAAGGTCAGAGTTGCTTATTTTCTGCGTTTGTGCCCAACATATCTATGTTGTTCTATGAGTTCAACGGTCTAGACCTATCAAATTTTATCTTCTATTGGATTTTCCCAATAGGAACATTTTCGTAATTGTCTGCAATTACTTATCAACTGTATACATGATAGATCTAATCAATCTAGTCAGATCTAAACGGACCTGATAAAAAAATGTTTAAAAAATTTGGATATACTTCTAGTAGTAGGCCAGATCTAGTATCTGTAGATGTGGATGAATGGTCAAGTCTTGCTAACTGCATCCTTTGCCTCCATTGATCGGTGTATTTTATAACATATTTTCAAATTTAACATCAACAACTCGATTGTCCTTGCACCAAAATTTATTCTACTAGATCTTTTTTTCTTTATGAAATGGCCTAAAAGGCTAATGTCATTCATAAATAACCACGTACAGTTAACCGCTAAATGTGGCGACAGTGGTTTATGTTGGATCCATTTTAGATTTTAAAGGAAAATGAATCATGATAATAAGTTCTTGAGTAGAATTTTAAAAAAAATTCATATAAACGTTTAATCTAATTAAGTATAAAATTAATTAATGAACATGCATAATCATATAAATGTATGGAGAAAAGATTGAAATAATTTATACCTTTAAAATTAATAGAAAAATTCTAACTTGGCATGATCTAATTCTCTATCTCTCATTCTTCGTTATTGAGATTCACAGAACTATCAATTGATACTTACACCGGCAACCACTATTTATCGTAAGAATTTGAGTGTCGACTCTCAAAACAATGATTGAAATTGAAAACAAAAATTTTCTCTTTCCCTGCTGTGAAAATCAGCGGCAACTATATGTGGAGTAGAGAAAAACCATTTTCTGCTCTAATTAATACACTTAGAGATATGGTTAGTAATAGGGATAAGGATGCAATCCTTTATAGGATAATCACAGAATTTTCACATATATCTCCTATATATTAAATTGCAGAAAATTATCTCTCATAGAGTCAAAATTATGTCCAGATTCATCAATCTAAATTGATGAATTAAATTGATCTCTATCAATTAATTAATTAATTTTTTTATTTACTAATTAAAAAATAATAAATTAATTAATTTGAACATGAATTTTGCTCTTCACTAATTTAGTGATGACCTCGTCTCATATGGGTTCAGGAAGTGCACATTGGTCTAAAATACGTTTTTGGTTCAACTGTCGATGTTTCTCATTTTTGTATTTATGAGCTACTCCTGAGACCGAATGGACCCACATGAATAAAGTTATGAGATTCAAATATCCGGCTAATTTATTCATAACTTCTTGACCTATGTAATCTCGACATCGTACGCCTCCACTGTAGGTTCGATGCTGATAGAACTCTCGATTCATGCACGTTACATTTTCTGTTAGTGCAAATAAACATTTATATTTCACGGCCCACGGAATATTTTACAATATTACCCTTCGTGAATATCAGTAATAAAATGGGATGTAAAATTGCAGTTTTACTCATCTAGTTATTATTTTCTTAACTCATTTATTGACTGTGAATATGAAAGACATATCAGTGAAGTGTCTCATATAAATCATCATGTTTAAACAATGATTCATGTCATCGAGTACCAGACCCGGTTTATTTATTCACACACTCGCCATTAAAACATAAGGTAATATTGTTGCTTTTGCAATCTTACCATGAATTCCATATATGTGAATCACGCAACTCCAACATAGTTGAATCACGGTCTTAACAGTCGATGTATTGTCCGACAATTTGAACTCACTCATTTGATGGATTAAAGATCGCAAGTAACTAAATCAAGTTTCATATTCACCACAAGATTAAGGTAATAACAAAAATACCCTTAAGATGTAATAATTAGATTTAGAGCTAGATAAATGACTTTGCTCTAAATTAATTGGTTACTGGTTTATTCAACATGTTCAATAACATGTCTATGTCAATCGTTAGAGTCTTCACTCCATGCTCCGAGACCGGTATTATTTGGTTCAACCTATCAGTCATAATTGGATTTGACTGCCCAGTCAATCCTACAACTACGAATAATATTCTGAACCATCTCAGAAGAGTTTGTCTGGAAGACCGCTCGGTCTTTATTCTTCTTATTTTGATAATAATTTCAGAATTTAAGTTATAAATACACTTTAATTAAATAAAATTTTTATTTATTTAAAAAATTTAATAATATATAAATATCAAAAAAATAATTGTTTACTCATAAATAATTATTACACCTTATTTTATGGACGTAATTCTACAATTTAAACATTTAACGGGTTTCAAATTGTTTAAACTCGGTGCGTGTTCCAGTCCCACTAAAAATATTTAATCATTCAAGCGAGCAAAATTAGTCTCGCTTCAAAATAATGAGGACACCTTTAGTTTTACGCAGAAAAAAATAACCATGCACAATCCAATCTCAAAATCCATCAAAGGTGGCCTCAGCAATTTTAGCTTTCCTCGACGCTTCTCATTTCAAAAGAAAGAAAGAAAAAAGTAGATAAAGCAAAAGAGAGGCTAGAATTCAGCTATAAATATTTGCATTTATATTCTTATAAAATAAAACAGTCACTTTGGAAACAAACTGTGTTGTAAACTAAAACAACACAACTAGAATCACTCTAATATAAAAATCCTTATCCTCAAAAGTAAAGCCAATTGTTATGTAATATTGCTGGGTAAAATAATGACATAAAATAATTTTAAAAAATTACCCAGAAAAATAACTAAACATTTTTATTCCCCAAACTACCCTTTCCCATCTCAACCCCACCAATTGGGTAAGCATCATCTGTCACAAATCTTGACCAATACCAATGAGACTTCCACACTCTTCCCATCTCTTCAATGGGGATTCCCTTTGTCTCAGGCAAGAATATGTATATGAAAATAGACATAATCACCACAAAGAAAGCAAAGAAAATGAACAGTCCAAACTTCAAGTGGCAAAGCATGATCAAGAACACTTGAGCTACAATGAATGTAAATATCATGTTCACTGATACGTTTATACTTTGGGCGGCTGATCGGATTTCTAACGGGAAGATCTCGCTCGGTACGAGCCATCCTAGTGGACCCCATGACCATGCGAACCCTGCTACATACATGCAGATGAAAAGCACCACCACTATTGCATACCATTGGGGTAATAAGCCTGGGGTTCCATCTACTCCAAATTTAGCACCAATTGCAGCTGCTACAACAACCTGCATAATAACCAATCATCAACTTAAACACAACAATTAAAAAGTATATATATATTAGTTAACTAAAACTAGACTGATCTGGAAACAAAGTCAGGGAAAGAAACGAGTGAATGTGTACATAAATTATTTACATGTAATATATAGATGTAAATCCTATAAAAAATGTCCAAAATTTTCAAAGTTCGAGTCATTATTATATTTTAAGAAATCAGGCAATGTTTTAAAACGACCCATTATAACCTGTCATTATTTTGTAATTTTTATATATGTTTTCGGGCATTGATTTGTTTTAGGAAATAAGCGACACATTCTAAAAACTCATTTTCAAATGTAATTCGTAAGACAGAGAATGAAAATATACCTGACATATAAGCATTTGAACACCTCCCTCAAGGAAAAGAAACCTCCTCCCCCACTTATCAACACCATAAATAGAAACCAAGGTAGCTCCAACATTAACCGACCCAGTAATCACAGCCGACATAAGAGAAGCATCGCTTTTAAACCCAATTGTGTTGAACAAAACAGGCGCATAGAACATAATCACATTGATCCCAGTAAGTTGCTGGAAAAACGGAATCAATATGGCCATAGAAAGCTGTGGTCTATATTTCCTTTGCAGAAGATTCGTCCATGGATGTTCCACTTTCTTTGAAGCTTCACTAGCAGCAACAAGGTCATTGAATTCCTCATCCACATCTTGGACCCCACGAATTCTTTTAAGCTTCTCCTTCGCCTCGTCATGTTGGCCTCGTTCGATCATCGAGTTAGGAGTGTCGGGAAGGAGCAACGAACCGACAGTGATTATAATGGCCGGAACCATCGCTCCGCCTAAGCTCAAACGCCATCCCCATCCACCCTTGATTTTTGCGAAGAAGTAGTTTAAGACATTGGCTATTAGGATACCAATTGTGATTGATAATTGAAAGCCAATGTTTAGAGCTCCTCTGTATCTGTAGGGAGCCATTTCTGAGAGATATAACGGCACAGCCTGTTGAATTACAAACGCAGAAACCAAAATTAATTTTATATTATTGTGTAATTAATATAAGGAGAGAATTAAAGAGAGCAATGATATGTGGGGGACCATAACTTGTTGTCAAGTTATCTCATTCTTGGGGAAAAAATAAAAACCATCATATTTTAATGGAAAAAATCAAACTAGGAGGACACACAGCGTGTTAGAATCTAGGATATCATTAATTAATAAGCAGCTATCAAATTTGCGGTTGTCTATTCATGGATGTGGCGTCAAAGAGTAAACGCCTTCAGAAAAAGAGGTCAAATTTCAGAGAAAAAAAAGTAATATAAAAAATCAGCACAGCCATTTTTGAAAAAACAAAAAATTAAGAGTTGGAAAAATCAATGTAATTTTATTCAAAAATATGTTATAGAGTTTAAAAAAAATTTAACTAATATGTTTTAGAGTTTAAAAAAAATTTTAAGTTCAATAAATAAATTTGAAAGTTGAACATAGACTTATCATAAAAACATTACTCTTTATACTTCAAATCATCTAAACTCACAATTTTAACTCTAAGCATTATAATTTTTTAATAAAATTTCATCATTTTATCTTTTAATTATCATATAATCATGAACAGCGATTCGACTCAGATATAAAAAATACTGTTGTTCTATTAAAAAATTAACTTGTAATAAAAATAATTATATCAAACATTTAATGATGAGTTTTATATAATTTATGATTTAAACAGTATCGTTTTAAAATTAAAAACTTAAAAAAGAAATTTATCCAAAAGTTGGTCTTGGAAGTTTGCTTTCTTCCCCACCTCTACCCATCACCAAAACAGATAAAGAAATGGGGGATTTAAGTAATGTAACTCCAGCTACCAAAAGAAAAAGATTGAATGAAATACAAGAGAACAAGAAGAGAAAAATCAGCTATCTCATAACTCAGAAACAGTAAGACGAAGATCGAGAAAAAGAGGACATTACCTGGTTGGTAAATCCAATACCCAAACCAAGTAAAATACGGCCGAGAATGAGCATCCAAACAGCCTGGGCAAAGCCATTAACGATGGCACCGGCGCAAAAGAGAATACCGCCGAAGAGCATAGACAATCTCCGACCAAATTTACGCGTCACCGTCGACGCTACTACCGACGCAATCAGTGCAGCCAAGTACAACGACGACGTGAACATGGTCAGTGTTTGACTGTCGTACTGACAGTACTGGTTCGTCATTGCTTGCGCGTGCTTCTTCCTAGCCACTGCCGGAAAAAACTTCTCCAAGAACGGGTCCATCGACGTAACACCGCCTGAAATACGAAATCGGAATTTTCAAATCCGCTAGAAACTCCGCTGTGAGACAATAATTTCAAATCTACTCCGACATTGAAAAGTTACAGTACCTGAAATTCCAATGTCGTAACCGAAAATCAAACCGCCCATGCCGGCGACGATGCAAGTAATGGTGACATAGGGAGTGAGGTTGCCCGGATACTCCTTTTTACTGTCACCGGGGACGATTCCTCCGACGGCAGGCATTCTTCTTCTCTTTCTTTGAAAATCAAAGGAACAGAGAAAATCTAGCTTAGACGAAGAGGAAAACTAACATGTTATGGACAGTCGTAGCTAATGTATATATAGAGAAAGTCAGATCTTGAGCTGACTTAAAAAAATAAAAGAAAATATCTGTAAATACTTTATACTATTCATCATGATTTTCTTATTTTTTTTAGCATAAATAATAAACAAATAAAAAAAGATTTTATTTTTACTATTTATTATTTGCAAGATAAAACTCTTCCTATTTTCCACCCATTGGATAAATATAGAGCTGAGAATTAATAATTATTTAGTATAAATTTTGTAGAAATAATGAAAAATCAAATGGCAATAATCCAAAAAATAATTGCTAATAAAAATGAGAATTTAATGTGAATATTGTTTTTAAATTGATTAAGAAACAATTAAAATAAGTGATATGTTCATCAATTATAGTTTAATTTTTATCAAATCATGCATTGATGAAATTTTTTTGACCGAATAGAAAATGACCGTTTCGATCGGTTCTTTAGGAAACTTCAGTTGGGTCAGTTCGATTCACCAAATCTAAAGAATCGAAATTTCAGTTTGATTTGAAATTTCGAGAGTTTTCGAATTGATCTAAACCAAACTGAATTTTAGTTTTATATTATTTTTTATTTTTTATATAATTTATATCAAACCGAAACAAAATTTTAGCTTTATATTATTTTTTTAGTATCATCCTTTGAAAATGTTTAAAATATATTATTTTTTTCATACTAAGCAGAAACTAATGAACTGAACGGAACATAATTGAAACTTTCAGTTTTTTTTCACAATCAGTTCAGTTTGATTCTGTTCAATGCAAAAAATTGAATCAAATTAAACCGTGAACATCACTATTCTAATGACTAATAAAACAATAATTTATAAACTAATTGACACATTACTTTATCGATCTAGAATTATATTTAATATAGTATATAGATTTAGTATTTTAATGGGACAAACTTCATTATGAATGCTTAAAGGATAATCACATATGTGATTAGCGAAAAGAAAAGAAAATAAAAAGCGTGGGGTGGTTGGTGGAAAATTAAGGCTTATTTGCCATATTAACTTTGACGGTGAGTCAGCGCAATCCATACACACTGCTTTATTAACCATAATTTCCCCTTTCACTGTTTGGATAATGTTCAATTAGCGGTGATGATGTAGTTAGTTTGCCACATGTATATTTATATAATTCTTATGCACACTATATTATAATATACTTTTGTGTGACATGATAAATTTACATAAATGATTAAAGTTTTATAATCTATACTTCAATTATTCATGGTGATTTAATTTACATTGATGAAAAAATTAAATTTAGAAAAGGTGACATTCTTTTAAAAGAGTAGCGTTATGTAGAATCATATTGCTCAGCACTATTATGACGTGATAACTTATGTATGATAAGATTACACTTTCAGCTCATAATTAAATTATTTTTTATTAATTTATATTTTATACATGATGTAAATCTAAATGAGCATCATTATACTAACATATCATTTTTATAAAGAATTTAATACACATGAAATAACAAAAAGCAAAAAATTAGGTAATTTAGAAGATTTAATTCAAGTTCCAAAAAAGAAATTGAATCGAGGAATTGACGTTATGCTTAGGTATCAGTAGTGCTCCTTTCAAAAAACAAGATGGGTGGTGGGTGGTAGAAACGTAATTATAGGTAAACTTGGGTACTATTGTAGGAAACCTTTAATGACGTTGGATATATGACGAACGGCATTGGTTGGTTTGTCTTTCTAATCCTGATGTCGCGGAATACGAAAGGGTCTGAATCTTTTTGTTTTCTGGCAACAGTACCCTTCTGAGTTCTGATGTCCCGCATCTAATGAGCTGAATATTAGCAGAGCTTTTTAGAGGCTATAAAGCCAAATATTTTGCTTCATCCAAGAGCAATCTCTTGATTCTTTTACTATTCCAAATTTTTCTTTTCTTTCATGTCCTTCCATTGAAATTTTGTATTAAAGAAGAAGAAAATTCAATCAACACATGAACTTGAAGGTGAAATAAGTTTTTTTTTTTAATTTAGTTTATGTTTGTGTCACTTGACATTCTCAATACTAAGACATGTTTACTAAACAATAAATGTAATGTAAGACATGAAAATGGTAAAGGATAACGTAAAAGAAGGAAAGAGAAATAATCTTTACTTTATATGTGTTTACTAACTCTTTGTAATCGAAAACATAAATAAGTCGTAGTCTTCTTTGACATGTTTACTAACCATCGACAATCAAAATTAAACCTGTATAATTACCAGTTTGACTCTGGTAAATTATTTACGTTTTATGGTTTGTTTTTTATATTTCTATGAACCAATTACATTATTATGAACTTATAAGTTTTAATTTATAAATAATTTAATTTAATTATCTATTCGAGAATTAATTTTTTTAGCTATGAAAAAATAGTTTTTAGTTATATTTTAAATAAATAATAATGATAGAACATTGTGTCGTCATGAAAATTTATGTATTACATTCATTATATTAAATATGATAAAATATATAATATATTGTCCAAATATTTACTAGAAGCATAACTATAGATGAGAGAAAATTGGATGAGAAAGCTCTATGATGGTTGTCTAGAGGAGAAAATGAGAAGTTAATTTATGAAGAAAAAAAAGAGCTAGTCTATGAAAGGTAGAATCGAGGCAAGAAGTAAAGTTGATAAGAGTTTATTGGGTCTCACCTTGAAAGTAGTAAAGGAAAATGAGTTCTGCTACTTCAAGTTAGGTAAAACCATTACCCTTTTTCAGTAAAGTCATTACTAATTTTGGGTGAGGTCCATTTGCACTTTACATTTATTGATTTTAGTAAACACATATAATCAATGAAATCAATAATCAATATATTTTTCTTCTTTACCTTTACTGATTGATAAACACGCCCTAAAGAGATTTCTTTTTAACTTAGTTTATGTTTGAGTATTTGATAGTTAAGTAAGTTGTTGTGTGAATGCCAATATAATAGACTTAAGGTCGAGTTAATTTTATCTCTCAAATTAGAAATGACATTCATAGGAGAAGCTAACCTTGACAAAGCTTAGTTTATAAGATTAAGAATATCTCATTGTGTTTTCATTGGTCTAAAGAGAGGTTTCATTTGGTACACTTGTCTCCCTAATTGACACAAATTGGTGATATTGACATGGTGAGAGATAATTGGGACATAAAAGATAACTGGTTTAATTGATTATTGTCAGGTAGAATATTCCCTAATATAGTTATGATTATGTTGATTTAATAAGGGAGGTTTGACATTGTCCTCCTGAGCTACCTCACTTGAGCCCTGGCAATGATTATACAATTATTGTCTCCTTAGTTGACACAAATCTACATGGACTATTTTTGTACGTGTATTAACTACATGGACTGCATGTAATTGTCAACTAGGATAGTTAGTTAAATTCTGTTAAGTTAGCTAGCCTATCTGATTCTTCTATATGTATGATGTATTAGCCAATCTTTATGGTTAATGAGAATTCATCTTTTTATCTAAAATTGTGGAGCTCATCTATCTCATCTTCTTCTTCTATATTCAACTTCGTTCTCTGTGTTGGTATCAGAGCCTCAGGTGATTGCAATGGCAGATGGACCAAATGTAAGCTTAGAGGGAAATTCAGCTAGTACAAGTTTTGAAACTTCATTCTTGAAAACTTTGAAATCTACACTGAATTTCTCCCTCTTGATTAAACTTGACAGAGACAATTTCTTACTATGGAAATCAAAAGTTGTACATGTCATCATTGGTCATGGCTTGGATGAATTCTTGTTTGGAAACGGTGAAAAACCTCAACAAAAACTAGCTGATGGTAAGGAAAACCCAAAGTATGTTAGTTGGATTAGAAATGACCAGTTGTTGTTAAGCTTACTTAGGATTTCTATGACCAAGCATGCACTAGGAACTGTCTTACAATATACTCACTCCAAAGAACTTTGGCAAGCTCTTGAAAGGAGTTATCCAGACCAATCAAAAGCAAGAATGCTTCGATTGAGGAACTGTTTGAATATGTTCATAAAATAGAGTGTAATAACTTTTTATGAGTAAACAGTTATTTATTAACATTTAAGTATTATTGAATTTTATGAATAAATAAAAGTTTTTAATTAAAATGTGTTTATAACTTACTTAAGTTCTGTAACTATTGTCAACGTAAAAACAGTAAATACTGAGCGATCTTCCAGACAAACTCTTCTAAGATAGTTCAGAATGATATTCACAATCTTAGTATCGACTGGGCAATCAAATCTAATTATGACTGTTAGGTTGAACTGAAGAATACCGGTTTTGAGGCATGAGAGTGGAGACTCTAATAGTTAACCTAGACATGCTATGGAACATGTTAAATAAAACAGTAACCAATTAGTTTATAATAAAGCCATTTATCTAGGTTTAAATCTAATTGTTACACCTTAAGTGTATTTTCATAATTACTTTAATCCTAGATGGATACGAAACTTAACTTAGTTACTTGCGATCTTTGATATGCCAAATGAGTGAGTTTGAATTGTCGAAAAATATCTCGACTATTGGGATTATGATTCAGCTATGTTGAGATTGTGATTCAGCTATGTTGGAGTTGTGTGATTCACATATATGGAGTTCGTGGTAAGATTACAAAAGCAACAATATCACCTTAAGCTTTATGTATGCGTGTGAATAAATAAATCATGCCTGGTACTTGATGACATGAGTCATTGAATAAAACATCGTGATCTGCATGAGACACTTCACTGATATGTCTTTCTTATTCAGAGTCAATAAATAAGTTGAGGAAATAATAACTAGAGGGGTAAAACAATAATTTTATATCTCGCTCTTGTTACTGATATTCATGAAGGGTGATATCATAAAATATTATATCTACTGTGAAATATAAATGTTTATTTACACCAACAAAAAATGTAGTGCGCATAAATTGAGAGTTGTATCGGCATCGAACCTATAGTGGAGTCGTACGATGTCGTGATAAAATACTTCAAAAATTTATGAAGATAAATTAGCCAGGTATTTGAATCTCATAACTTTATTCATATGACCTCATTTGATCTCGGGAGTATCTCATAAGAACATGAATGAGAAACAACGACAGTTGGACTAAAAACATATTTTGGACCAATGCACATATCCCGAGCCCATATGAGATGTGTGCCTCACTAAATTAGGGAAGAGCAAAATTAATGTTCAAAATAATTATTTTTTTATTTTCTAATTATTGGATAACTAGTAAATAAAAAATAAAATTTATTGATTATGATCAATTTAATTCATCAATTTGGACTAATGAATCTGGACACAATTATGACTCTAGGAGAAATGTAAAAATCGCACATTGCAGTGTACGGAGAGGGGAAATTTTTTGGCTTTATCATATTAGGGATTTCATCCTTATCCCTATCGCTAATCATATCCCTAAGTCTGTTTATAAGAGCATAAAAGAGTTTCTTTCACCAACACACTGAGTGGCTGTCGATTTTGAAAATAGGGGAAGGAAAATTTTTTGTTTTCTCTTTCACTCATTGTTTTGAGAGCCCAAACTCAATTCCTACGAAAATTCTTGAGAGATTTACTTCTGATTCTAACGAGTGGTTGTCGGTGTAATGATCAATTTATATCTCTACGAATCTCAAGAACGAAGAACGCGAGATAGAATTGGATCCCGCAAATCAGAATTTCTCCATTAATTGAAAAGGTATAATTTATTTCAATCTTTTCTCGATATATTTATATGATTATGAATGAACATTGATTGGATTTGTGTTTAATTGGATTAAATGTTTATATGATTTTTTTTAAAATTCTCCCCATGAACTTGCATATTCAATATTTAAACGTATTGGTATTAGAGACGATGGTTTTTCAATATGCATATTCAATATTTAAACGTATGTATGGATGAATATGATGATAATGTCATATAACATTTGTATGATAGATTCAAAGCATATTTGAATGTGTTTTATGAATGGATCCCGATCGATTGACTCTAAGTATTATTTTTTTCAATTTCAGAATTGATGTACGTCAAAATTGTGGTATATGATTTTATGTAATTTAATTTTACAAGAGTTGTATCGTTAAATTTCATGTAAATTCATCATGAATGCATTCCGATCATATAGTTGCATGAATCTCCAGAAGCTGTACGAATCCCGAGAAGCTGCGCGCACCCGAGGTCCACTATCACTGCTGCGACGTCTGCCGCTGTGCCGTCCACCATCCACCGCCGCCAGTGGTGGCAGGGCAACCGGCAGTGGCGGTGGGACTATCCTATTGTCATTGCGGGCGGCAATCCTTGCGATTGCCAGGGTACCAGGCGTTGATGCCATGATACCGTGTTGCCTTATCTCTGTGATGCTTCGCGAAAACCCTAATCCTATATTTTATCTTTAAAATTTTGAATTTTGAATTTTAAAAACTAATTTTAGTTTTTTAAAAATTAAAATTTAATTAATTGATTGGGTTTGACCCAAGTTTGTCTGCTTGTTAAATTTTGTTCACTAATCAAATTCAATTAATTTAAAAAAGATATTTAATAGGATTATTTAATTAGAAAAATAATTTTTCTTAATTAAAAGGGTTTTGATCAAAGTTTGGAAATTATTTTGGAAATCCTAGCACACGCAAGACCATGTTGTGTCTTGGACTGGTTTGGACCCACCAAGCCAGTTGAGGTTTTGGACTAAACAAATGTTGTTTGGCTCAAATGATTCGCATGGACTTGGAATTTGATTTCAAGTCCAATTGAATCCCTAAAATTAAATTTATGTAATTTGATAATTTTTCAACACTGATTAATTTATATTTATTATGAAAATTGTTTTTAAAAAAATAAATCAATTGATTAATATACTTGCTAATTATTTATCAAAGTAAAAATTAATTTTAAATTAAATTTTGAATTTAAAAATGGGACTGGACATTGGTAAAGAGTTACAAAGAGAAAATTACAGATTCCAAGAAGACTAATATTGAAATTATTATGATTTATTTATTATTCTTTTATGAGTTTTAATTAGAAATAAGCGATATAGAGGTTAATTTTGAATGTATGATTTATTATTAATTTCACATCCTCATAAGACATGCCGTATAAAAATATGGATATGCCAATATCAAATTGTCATGCATCATGTACATGCATCGTTGTAGTTTAAATTTATAATGAGTTATAATTTTAAATACAATGTGATTTTTATTAAAATTAAAAATTTTAAATTATGATTTAAATTTTATAAAAGTTTATAATTTTAAAACTTTGTTTTAAAAATCATAAAGAGATATGATTTTTGAAAAAGCAAAGAAAATTTATTTTTGAAAAACTAAGCTAGGGGTTGTTTATGTTGAAACATTCCCAAAGTCCCAAATGTAACTTGATCGTGGCATGAGGAATGATTTAGAGCCACCTTAGCAATCCTCTCTTTAGTGGGAGAAACTTGAGAATCGCGTCGCTTTGAGTCATTGAGTTGCTTAAGAAGTTAAAGCTTGTAAAGGAAGTGGTGAGGCGAGACCATCTATAGACGGACCGTTAGTTCATAGCAACCTTTAAAGTCATTGCTTTGATTAAACACTTAGACCTAAGCACATTGGAATCTCTCATTGGAATTAGTCAATGGGGCTAAGGTGACCAAAACCATTGATTATTGGTTGAGTTAGATGTAGTGACATCTTGAGAAGCGTTAACCAAATGAGAAGAGTCTCGATGCGGTAGAAGGTAGCTCAGGCGTTGTCCCTAGTGTTCGAAACGCGATGCTCGCACGGTGGAAGCGTGCGGCTTTTAAAAATTTATTTAAAAAGTGAATCTTTTTCGATAAAAGAAAATAAACGCGACGCAACGGTTTTCAAAATAAAAACTTTTATTGAAAAACTCTTTTTAATTATGATAAATTATATATTTATATAAAATCTAAGACGTACATGGATATGAATCATATACCTCTTGTAGCCTATATCAAGCGCCCTCGCAAACTGACGGTCCTGTGTTTCACGAACAACAGACTTCGAGAACCACAACAAGATTTTCCAAGCTAATCTTCAAACGCACTAGGACGTGTGTGGACACGTAGAATAATTCAAAGACACCTTTTTTGTCTATAGATGTATTCAACACATGAGATCTAAAGATTTACTGAGAAATCTTAATTTAGTAAGACAATCTTCTGAGAAAATACGAGGATTATTTTTTCAGAACTTTTTTATTAACTTTTAATAACAGAGAAAGTTCACCCCGATAGCAACTGTGTTCTCAACACTCAACTATCTTTGAGGCCATTAGAATAATATCTATATATATTTTATAGGCTCATTAGATTTTTAGGGATATACACAAAATAACATTTAATCACCAAATTGTCATTCCAGTGGGACCCATTATAATTTGGTGCCAAACTGCAGTGCCAAATGACACTGCACTTTCCATAAACTAACATAGTGTCTCACAGCACTACTATAGTGTTGCGTGACATTACAATATTCTACGTCGACTACTATAGTCCCACATACAATAGTGGTAATTACTGTCAATTAAATATTTATTTTAATTAGATAAATATCCACATATCAGTTAATTCAAAATTAACTTATATGATTATTTCTGTCAACTAGTTTATCTGTTAGTTCACAAATAATAGATTTAGTTCATTCATTTTTTAAATTATTGTCTAATAATAATTTAACATTATCTAATTTCAAAAATTAGATATACTGTCTCCTTTATTGATAATTAAAAAAATTAATCGATATAATTATATATAATTTCTAAAAATGAATATAAATAATTTAATTAATTAATCACACATAATTATCTCATAATCGTGTACTTGTCCTTAAATAAAAATTTCTTTTACAAGTCAGTCATTTTCTCATGTCCTGAAATATTCACGCCCTAGACTGCGTAGTACAAAGATGACTTGGGGATCATGGACATATAATTCTAAGCTCTAATAGACCTTATTATTAATTAAACTCTTTAATTAAATAATCTTATTTATTAATTTCATTACTACTCCACTATAAATATGAAATTGTACTCTTAGAGATTATAGAATGTATTTATAGAGTATTCTCGTGTAGTCCATTGATATAATCATTTTACGTAGTCCTGTCCTCCAATTATTGGTTCGTAAATTAGAACCAGTCAAAATTACTATTTTACCCTTATAATTACCTCTTGATCATTGAATGCCATTAACTCACTAGTGAATGACTAATTTATAATCGTACTATAAATTTGAGCTCAATAACCATTCAGTTCCAAAAACAACAGGTAAGATAATCAATATACAATTCGTTATGAAATCTTAGATTCTAAATCATGTTTCCAGTCATACACATCATTGAATCTCCAAAATAAAAGTCATTAGACTATTTTACAAACAAATCTTAATGAATGAATCAAAAGATCCAATAGACATGTATATGAGTTCATGACTACTCAGGATTTAGACTGGTCTATATATGATAATCGGATTGATGTGTATTAAATATTTATGATAGACGACAAGTTAATAAAGATATTAATTCATATCGGCCATGTCATATATAATCTTATTATATAAAATATCTTCACTAAGATGTCTATCCACATCAATGATCGGGATCTAGATCACATACATTCATAATGCTTAGTGACTGTACTAGCAACCATTCAGTAATGCTTTCATACTTTAATATGTTGCTGGCAATATTATTCATTATCTATGATCTTAACCCTCTCGTACTAATAAAATATCATAGTCACATTAATGAATATGAAGTTTTTGGATGTCTATATAAATTATTCAACAATAATTTAAAAGAACAATTATAAGAAAAATATAATTCCATTAAATTTCATATTAAAATTTCAATACACATGCTTTGAAGGCATTACCCCCAGCAATCTTCCACGTGCCCTAAAGAAAATGTGGCATCTCCCTCAACCCCATGTTACACACATGACCCTCAAATGATTTCACAGTAAGTATCTTGGTAAAAAGATCAGCCAGGTTTTGATCTGAAGCTATCTTCATAACAATCACATCCCCTCGATGCACGATCTCTCTTACAAGATAATATTTTCTCTTTATGTGCTTGCCCCTCTTGTGACTCCTCGGTTATTTTGAATTAGCTACCACCTCATTGTTGTCACAGTATAGGATTAGTAGCTTGTCCATATCTAGAACTACTTTCAGATCAGTATAGAACTTTCTGAGTCATATCACTTTTTTCGCAGCTTCACAAGTCGCTATATATTCGGTTTCCATAGTGGAATATGCAATGCTGGATTGTTAGATATTTCGCCATACTACAACTCCTCCACCTAGAGTGAATACTGATCCATACATCAACTTTTGACTATCTTTGTCTGTTTTAAAATCAGAATCAGTATCCAATGTTCCAAATGTGGATTCGATTGATAAACACTGACAATTCATACTACATAACAGATGTCTTGTCTCGTACACAACACGACATACATGAGACTATCAACAGTGAGGCGTAAAGAATATTTCTCATATCCTCATCCTCCTGAGGTGTCATAGACATTGGTACTTGGAGATAAAAATTCCATGTCTGGTCAATAGTTGACATTTCTTGAAATTCTTCATAGAGAATCTCTGCTGCACCTTATCAATATAAGATGCCTGAGAAAGTGCCAAGAGCTTATTAGTTCTATCCCTTAGGATTTGGATGCCTAGAACATAGCTTGTCTCTCCCAAATATTTCATTTGAAATATCTGAGATAACCACTTCTTTACATTTGACAAAGTTTCTACATCATTTCCAATAAATAGAATATCGTCAACATAAAGAACTAAGAAAACCATTATCTTGTCTTTGATGTATTTATAAACACGAGCTTCTTCAACATTTTGTTCGAAGCCATATGATTAAATAATCTCATCAAAGGTAAGATTCCAAGATCTAGATGTTTGTTTTAATCCATATATAAATTTAAGCAACTTGCATACTTTCTGATTTTGCCCATTTTTTCACGAACCCTTCTGGTTGCATCATATAGATGCTTTCTTCAACAGAGCCATCTGAAAAAGCTGTCTTGACGTACATTTGCCATATTTCATAGTCTAAACTAGTGGCAATGGACAAAATAATGTGAATGGATTTTAGCATGGCAACAAGGAAGAATGTCTTTTCATAATTGACTCCTTCCTTTTGTGTATAGCCCAAGGCTACCATACATACCTTGAAAGTCTCTACTTTCCCATTTGCACATATTTTCTTCTTGAAGATCCATTTATATCCAATGTTCCTAATATCTTCAGATGGATCTACAAGTTCTTAAACGAAATTGGAATACATCGATTTCATTTCCTAGTTCATGGCATCTTGCCATTTCTCTTTTTTCAGGATCATCCATCGCCTCTTTAAAGGTTAATGAATCATCCTTATTAGTGTCGGATACTAGGACATGTGCCTCTAGTTCATAGTGAATAGGTTTTCTTACAACCCACCCACTACGACGTTGCATCGAGATTTCCTGAACAAGAACAATGGTTTCTGTGATTTGTTGTTTATCATTTGATGATGAAGGTGGCTGATCTCATCAAATGCTAATTCTTCGAAAACTACTTTGCTTCGAGGTTTTCAGTTTTCCATATAGTCATGTTCAAGGAAGATGGTATTCGTCGATACAAACACCTTTTGATCCTTATGACCATAAAAGTACCCACTTCTAGTCTCTGGAGCATAGTCGACAAATATACACACTTCAAACCTTGAGTCCAACTTTCCAGTCTTGGGTCCAATAACGTGAGCTGGACACCGCCATATATGAAAATGATGCAAACTGAGTTTGGATCCATTCTATAACTCTAAAGGTGTCTTGCTTACAAACTTAGAAGGCACTACATTCAAAATGTATATTGTCGTGTGTAATGCATATCCCAAATCTAAGTGGTAGTGATGAGTAGATTAACATCAGCCTAACCATATCCAATAAGGTTTGGTTTCTCCTTTCTAAAACACCATTTTGCTATGGCCCTCCAGGTGATGAGAGTTGAGATAGGATTCCATACTTCATCAAGTAATCCTTGAATTCTACATCCAAGTATTCACCACCTCGATCTGATCGAAGGGCTTTCAATGATTTACCTAATTGCTTTTGAGCTTCAGCCTTAAACTTTTAAACTTTCCAAAAGTTTCAAACTTTTTATGCAGTAAGTAAGTATAACCATATCTTGAGTAACCATCGATAAAAGTGATGAAATATTCATACCCACCTCTAGCTTGTACATTGATCGGTCCGCAAACATCACTATGAATTAGATTAAGTGGTTCATTGGCTCTTTTGTCCTTTTTTGTGAAATGTCTTTTTGTCATTTAACCTCTAGACAACATTCACAAACCTAAAAAGTTTTAACTTTTAGTTCTCTCAAAGCATCATGCTTTGTTAACCTGTTTAACCTATCTAAATTAATATGTTCCAACCTAAGATGACAAAGATATGTGTTATCATCATCATGAGAAAATCTTTATCGTTTGTTACTTTTAGTCGGTTTAAGCATATGCAGTCCGCTTTGATACTTTGCAAGATAAATATTGAATCCATTCTTAGAAATAATAAACTCATTATTAATTAAAGAAACTTCAAATAATTTTTCATGCAAGAGAGAAAGAGAAATCAAATTTTTAAAAACTCTAGGAATATAATAAACATCGTTCCAGACTAAATAATTATTTTCAAAATTAAGATGGATTGTTCCCAATGCTTTTGCTGACACGAGCGTCCACTGTCAAATCTCATAATGACCTCGCCATTAGCCATCTCCCTTGACGAATCATGCATCCGCAAAGGATAACATACCTGGTTAGTGGCTCCTGAATCCAGTATCCAGGATAACAAATCATATTTCATTAAACAAGCTTCAAATACAAGTAAATCATATTTACCTTTCCTTTTCAGCTCAGAAAGATACTTGTTACAGTTTTTCTTCCAATTACCTTCAACCCACAATGGAAAAATTTTCCATTGGGCTTGTTGTCGTTCTTATTCTTCTTGGCTTTCGGGAATGTCTTGGCTTACTTCCATTTCTTATTCTTACCTTTGCCCTTACCATTGATCTTCTTCATCTTGTTACTTTTAACAACAATGGAAGAAGGTTTTTGCTCGACAAAATTTATCGCGCCCTCTTTGGTTATATTCTTATTGAGTGACTCAAAAGTCTACAGTTTATTTAACAATTAGGTCATGTTGAATTGTAACTTGTTCATAACATAGTTGGTGGTGAACGCAGAAAAAGTAAGTGTGAGCGATTCAAGTATAATGCTGACTTGAGTTCGTTCATCAATGGTCGCCCCATGTACTTCTGCCTCATGTATTATGTTGATAATGTTCGAAACATGTTCACGCACAGAAGTACCTTTCTTCATCTTGGTCGTCATGTAGCTCCTAGTAGCCTCATTGTGACTTTGATCAGACTGCTGCCCAAACATTGCCTGTAAAGATTCCATAATCTCATAGGTAGTCTCCATGCTGTCATGCTTGGTTCTTAGAACATCATACATGATCACAAGCATGTAGCGCTCAGATTTTTTGTTGGATTGAATCCAATTATCAAACTTGTCCCTAACATTCTTAAGGGCATTGACAGTGGGCTTTTCAAGACATTTCTCAGTAAGAACAAATTTATGATTCTCACAAATTAGCATCAAGTTTAAATTTGATTTTCATGTTATGAAATTATCACCATTCAATTTCTCAAGTGCATGTAAAGCAGTAATAGGGTTGCTCATGGTAGACATAATAATAACTGAAAAATAAAACATACATAATTCTATATAATTGAAATAAATGTCCAGAATTTTGAAAGTAAACGTGATGCATGAATACAACATATTAAACACATAAATTTAACATGTACTAATCCACGATAAAATAACCTAACAATTAATGTGATGTCTTAGGGTTCAGATTAATCTTAGAGTGTCTATGAGACATTCTCATCCTTATTAATTAAAACTTAAAATATCTCATATTTTCTCATTTAATAATGAGATATCACTAATTTGGGCAAGTCAAAATTATCCACTCAAAACTTAATTGTGACTTTGTGATTATAATCCATCATTTCATATTACATGACTTGATTTAGAATATACCACCTTAAGGTCGGTCAAAAGTAAACTACATCACTTAGTCATATCTTCTTGAGAAGTCCAACCTTGGTATTGATACATCTCAAAACCTTCCTTAGGAGAATGAAAACAAAGCCATCTCGAGGCTCTCACTGTACCTCACGGTGTTGTATTAATAATGGAGATCATAAATTACATTGACATATCAACCATCCCCCACTTACTATTATTAGGATAATGTGTTTCTATTTTAACTAATCAATTAATTTCAAATTAGTTACTAGTTAAAATAATAACCCTATGAATGTTAAATTAACAATTTATCCAATCTAATTGGTCTATGTTCATTTAACCTTCTAAAGAGTCTAAGTCAAAATTAGGTGAACATAAAATAACTAATTAATTATATTTGTCAAACATTAATAAAACTCTTTTAATAAAATTGGTCGTCATAAATGTTACTGTAGCCTTTATAGTGGTGAGATTACCAAGTTTTATCAAAACAATTCATATAAATAGGACAATCCTAATAAAATATGTTTCTACTGATGATTTGTATGATTAAAATAAAACTGTGTGGAGTTGCATGTATGGCATATGATCGACTAATGCATGGTTATGTTATCAATCATATCAATAAATAAGTATTTAATAATTAAATAAAATAATAATGGACCGAGTGACTATTGAGTATTTTTAAATTACAACCATTAAAATAAAAAAAAAATTACAAAGAGAACTTCAAGATTACATATTACCAAAATATATCATTCTCCACGTGATGTCCATCTTCATAATCTTCAAGTTTTGAACAAAATCCTTTTAATTAGAAAAATCATTTTTCTTAATTAAAAATTATCTCTATAATTATCTTTTAAAAATATTGAATTTGACTTAGTCAAAAAATAATTTATTGACTTGGTCAAACTTGGGTCATACTCAATCAATTAAGTAATTTTAAATTTTCATAAAACTAAAAATTATCATTAAAATTACATTAATTTCAAAATTTAAAAGATACAAGATAAAATTAGGGTTTTCATAAAACTCTGCAGTGATATGGTAAGTTGGTAATAGGGTTTCTGTGAAACTTCTCTAGATGTGATAACAATTGCCACCAATGCTAGGACTCTCCCACTGCCACCCATCATCGCTCTCAGCTACCGCCGACCACTGCCGGCCGCTACCGCCAATCATGACGACGCTACCACCGGTGTAAATATTTTGGCAAGCTCTTTTTACCGGAGCCGATTTTTGCAGCAGCGGCACCAATGACGGAAATCCTATTTTTCGGTGCCGACGCCAAAATTCCTATTTCTTTTTTTTCCTCCACGTTCGTCTCGTGCATTCTTCATCTTCTCACGATCCGAATAATTAAAATTTAGTATTCAAAATAAAAATATAAAAAATTTTACGTCTAAAAAATGGCTTATAAAGATCTAAGGAAAAATTAAATAACAAAGCCTAACCAAATAATCACCATACAATTAACTATCAATTATTTAGCCATACATTCCAAAAATAAAATCATCCATTAATTCATTCATATAAAATATATTATGAATAATGCAAGACAACTCACACAGTATTTAATATATAAATATATAAAAACTGCTCAGATACCAATGTTGGAAATGAGGCGCTTGCGCGACGGAAGCATGGGGCTTTTAAAACTTTATTAAAAAAATGAATTTTTTTCGATAAAAAAAAATAAACGCGACGCAACGGTTTCCAAAATAAAAACTGTTATTGAAAAATTATTATCAATTAGGATCCATTATATATTAAATCTAAAACATACATGAATAAGAATCATATAGCTCTTGTAGTCTATATCAAGCGTCCTCGCAAACTAACAATCTAAATTCCCACGAACAACGAACTTCGAGATCCACACCATGATTTTCCAAGTCAATCCTCAAATGCCCTAGGATGTGTGTGGGCACATCAAATGATTCAAAGATACTTTATTCTGTATCTAGATGCACTCAACACATGAGATCTAGAGATTTACTAAGAATGATTATTTAGTGAGACAATCCTATGAGAAAATACGATTATTATTCTTTCAGAGTTTTTGATTAACTTTTAATCACATAAAAAGTTCACCCTGATAGCAACTGTGTTCTCAACACTCAACCAACCCTGAGGCCATTAGAATAATATCTATATATATATATATATATTTTTAGGCTCACCAGATTTTTAGGGATGTACACAAAATAACATTTAATCATCAAATTGTCATTGCAGTGGGACCCACTAAAATTTAGGGAACAACTGGAGTGCCATACGACACTGCAGCTGCCGTGAACTTACACAGTGCCTCACGGAACTGTGTGCCACGACACTATTGTAGTATCGTGTGGCCTTACAGTATTGCACGCCCACTACTGTAGTGCCACGTGGTACTCCAGTAGTTCATGTCAATCTCTTATTTCAAATCAGTGATTAACACGTGACAATTATTATGAATTAAATATTTATTTTCATCAGATAAATATCTACATATAAATTAATTCATATTAACTTATCAGTTTATCCCTATCAACTAGCTTATCTGTGAGTTCACAAATAACTGATTCAGTTAGTTCAAATTTTGAATTATTATCTAGTAATAATTAACATTAGTTAATTTCACAAATTAGATATATTGTCTCACTTATTGATAATTAAAAAATTAATCAATATAATTATTCATATATAGTCTTCGAAAATTAATATAAATAATTTAATTAATTAATCACACATAATTATATACTTGTCCCAGAATAAAAATTCTTTTGGTAAGTCAGCCCTTTTCTCATATACTGAAATATTCACACCCTAGACTGCGTAGTACATAGGTGACTTGATGACCATAGATCTATAATCCTAAGTTCTAGTAAACCAGATTATTAATTAAACACTTTAATTAAATAATCTTATTTATTAATTTCATTATTCTTTCACTATAAATATGAAATTGCACTCATAGATATTATAAAATATATTTACAGAGTATTCTTATGTAGTCCATTGATATAGTCATTTCATGTATTTCTGTCCTCCAGTTATTGGTTCGTAAATTAGAGTTGGTCAAAATTACTATTTTACCCTTCTAATTACCTCATGATCCTTAAGTACCATTAATTCACTAATGGATGTCTAAATTATAATCGCATTATAAATTTGAGCTTAATAACCATCATGTTCCAAAATCAATACTTGAGGGAACCCATATGTGATCCGTTAGGAAAACTTGTATTCCAAATCTTGTAAGATTATGTTCTCAGCCATCCACATTACTGAATCTTCAAAGCAAAAGTCACTAGCCTATTTTACAAACAAACATTAACGAGTGAATCAAAAGATCCAGTAGACATGTATGAGAGTTCATGACTACTAGGATTCAGTCAGATCTACAAATGATCATCAAATTGATGTGTATTAAATTTTTATGATAAACGACAAGTTAATAAATATATTAATTCACATCGTTCTGTCATATATAATCTTTTTATATAAAGTACATTCACTAAAACGTCTATCCACAACAACCATTCATTAAAGATTCCATACTTTAAAATGTCGCTGACAATTTGATTCATTATCTATGATCTTAATTCTCTCGTATCAATACAAGATCATAGGCTTATTAATGAACATTGAATTTTATATATTTATATTAATTATTCAACAATAATTTAAAAGAATAATTATAAGAAAAATATAATTCCATTAAATTTCATATTAAATGTCAATACACACGCTTTGAGGGCATTACCCCAACACCTAGATGAGACGAGCTATCGTTGTTGATTGTAACATCATAAAAGAAATATGTTTTTGTTTAATTTTTAAATATTTATGTATTTGCATCATGCATCATACTTTCCTAAATGATTAAGTATTTTTTACACCGCTTTATTTTCTTTTCTCTGTAATCATGTCATTATCTCAACTCTCAACAACCTTGAATGCAAACAAACTCATTGATGAAAATTATGTGGATTGGAAACATAATCTTGATATCATGCTGACGGTAGAAAAGCACATGTTCGTGCTCATCATCCCTTATCCCATTGAGCCTATTGTTGAATCGACCCAAAAGGAAAATGATGCCTATGCTTCATGGTCGCGTTTTGATGAGATCGTCATGTGTCATATCTTAGCATCAGTTAGAAATGTGTCGCAACAACAACATCAGAACATGGAGACCGCCGCTAATATGATGTGGAATATCACCGAAAGGGTCAGGGATCAGGTTCGTCAAGCCAAATAGGCTACTGTGTGAAACTTCAGAACCGTCGGATGAAACTCGAAACTCCTGTAAGAGAACATATGATGCTGATAATTAGTTATCTGAATAAGATGGAGATCATGAGAGCTGAGATAGATGGCTAGACTCGAGTTGATATGATTCTTAAGACAGTACCAAATATTTTTTAGAACTTCAAACTTAATTATTCGATGAATAAGTTGAGGTACTCTACTCTGGAACTTATGAAGGAGTTGCAAGCTGCTGAAACCCTGTTTCTGAAACGCAACAGGATGGATGGAGAGGCAAACTTTACTGAAAGTAAGCCTTTCACCTTTTGCACCATAAAGAAACACAAGAGAGGTCCGAAGAAAGCTAAAAAGGTGAACTCAAAAGCTGTGAAAGGTAAGGGCCCTACAAAAGTGGACAAGTCGAAAGATAAGTGTCATCATTGCGGAGTCGCTGGTCATTGGAAATGCAACTGCCTGGATTATCTCAATAAGTTAAAATCCAAAGGTACATTACTTGTTACTGAAGCCTATTATGTGGCTGACTCTACTTTTTTGTGGATTGTAGAATATGCAGCCACTAACCATATCTGGTGTTCCTTGTAGGGGTTTAGGGAAAGACTTAACGAGGGTAAATTCAGCTTTCATTGCAGGAATGAAGCACTAGTATCAGCAGTATCAAGTTGGAACTATTAAGTTGTTATTTGAGAATAATTATTTAGTTTTGCGTGATGTTTACTATATCCTGATTTTTTAGAAAACCTCATTTCAGTAGCTAGTTTAATTGAGTAAGAATTTTACTTGGATTTCATTGATAATGATATTGGTATTTTTAGAAATGAATGATTAATTACTACTGCATGCATGATAAATGACTTATTCTATGTAAAATTAAAAGTTCCAATGATATGTGACACTAAAATAAATATTGACTTACACAGGGATAATAAAATATTAAAGTTTGACTCAATCAATCTAACCTACTTGTGACACTTACGTCTTGGTCACATTAGCCTAGACATGAATAAAAGACTTGCAAATGATGGTTCATTGCAAACTTTAAGTGTTAGATTAGCACCCACATGCGAATCCTGCATAGAAGGTAAAATGACCAAGATACCTTTTTTTAGCGAAGGGTGAAAGAGCCACTCAATGCCTTGAACTCGTACATAGTGATGTATGTGGCCTATTGAATATCTAAGCAAGAAGAGGTTGTGAATATTTTGTAACCTTCACAGGTGACTACTTACATTTTAGACATGTTTATTTAATGCACAAAAAGTTTGAAACATTTGAAAAGTTCAAAGAGTACAAGGTTATGGTTGAGAAACAATTAGAGAAATGTATCAAAACACTACATCCCATCGTGGCGGGGAGTACTTGTTAGGAGAGTTTGATGACTTTCTTAAGGAAGAAGGTATTCTTTCGCAGCTTACAACATCTGACACTCAAGAATTGAATGGTGTGTCAGAGAGAAGGAATCAAAGCTTTATTAGATATGGTTAGATTCACGATGAGTTACTCATCCCTCCCAGATTCATTCTGGGGATATGCCTTGGAAATGGCGACATATATTCTAAACCAACTTTCGTCAAAGGCGGTGCCTAGTACACCATATGAAAGATGGAGTGGATGAAAGTCATCCATAAACCACTTTAGGATATAGGGACGCCCGGCACACGTATTGAGACCGAAGACATGCAAGTTAGCCAGTCGATCAGAATTATGTCTGTCTATGGGATATCCCAAGGGAACGAAGGGATAAGTCTTTTATAATCCGACTGACAAAAAAATGTTCATGAGCATAAATGCACGTTATCTTAAAGAGGAACACATAAGAATTGAAAAGTCGAGAAGCACACTTTTTTTAGGGGAATTATTGAGTGGGAGGACACCGACTCGCTAATCAAGACCTGTTCCCGATCCTATGGAAGAATCACAGAAGGAGTTGGAGCCTACGAAGCCTTGATGTAGATACCTTTACAACAGTCTCAGATAAGGATCCTGATGAGCCTGTTTCATACTCGCAGGCCATGGCTGGCCCTGAAGTAAACCTATAGTAAGACTCCATGAACGTCAAGATACAATCGATGTATTCAAATGGAGTTTAGGAGCTTGTAGATCCTTCGAATGGGGTAAAAACTATAGGGTGTAAATGGATATTTATAAGAAGAAGAGAGGTCCTGATTGAAATGTAGAGACATTCAAAGCTAGGCTTGTAGCTAAGGACTACACCCAAAAGGAAGGTATTGACTATGAGGATACCTTCTCACCAGTGGCCATGCTTAAATCCATAAGAATTCTCTTATCTGTTACTGCTGCCATCAATATGAAATCAGGAAGATGGACGTTAAGACTACTTTTCTGAATGATAATCTTGAAGAGCGCATTTTTATGGCTCAACCAGATGGATTCATGGAGAAAGGCCAAGAGGGAAAGGTTTATGAAATGATAAAGTCCATTATGGACTTAATCAAGCATCCTGTTCGTGGAATGTCAGATTGGATGAAACTGTCAAGAATTTTAGTTTTGAGCCGTTAGTGGGTGAACACTGTGTGTATAAGCTGATACATGAATGGAATGTGATTTTTCTGGTTTTGTACATGGACGATATTCTACTCATTGGGAATGATGTGGGAAAATCGTCTGATGTCATGATTTTGCTTGCAAAGCAATTTGATATGAAAGATCTTGGAGAATCTGTCTTTGTCCTAGGTATTCAGATCTTTCGGGAACGGAAGAATTGCCAATGTCTCAAGTATCTTTTATTGATAAGGTGATGGATCATTTCACTATATAAGACTTCAAGAAGGGATTTCTTCCATTTAAGCATGGAGTCAACTTCTCCAAGAAGCAGTCTCCTAAGACTCCTCAAGAAGAGGAAGACATAAGAAAGATTCTCTATACCTTATCCATAGAAAGTCTCATGTATGTAATGATTTACACTAGGCCAGATATTTACTAAGTTGTAGGCGTGGTGAGTCATTTTTAATCTAATCCTAGACTCGAGCATTGGAATGTTGTCAAGCATATTTGATGGGTTATACCAGCTTTGATTTCCAAGCGGACAAAGATTCCAGAAGGTCCACTCTAGGATCGGTGTTCATCCTGAATGGTGGAGCAGTGGCATTGAGAAGTATCAAGCAATCATGCATTGCTGATTCTACCTTGGAAGCTGAGTCTGTGGTGGCTTGTGAAGCTGCAAAGGAGACTATCTGGCTTAGAAAGATACTAAAGGCACTGGAAGTTATTCCAGATGCTGACAAACCTATGACACTTTATTGTGATAATAGTGGGACTGTTGCAAACTCGAAAAAGCTGAGGAGCCACAAAGATCCAAACACAGAGAGTGGAAGTACCGCCTCATCATAGAGATAGTTCAACGATGAGATGTTTAAGTAACACACATATCGACAGTTAACTAGTTAGAAGATCTATTCACGAAGACTTTAAGCAGTTAAGTTTTTTATGATCATCTAGATGGCGTGGAGATACAAAATTGTACATGCCCACTTTAGTCCAAGTGGTGGATTGTTGGAATTATATCCATAAAGTAGGGTGTAATAATTTTTTATTAGTAAATAGTTATTTATTGACATTTATATATTAATGAATTATACGAATAAATGAAAATTTTCATTAATTAAAGTATGTTTATAACTTACTTAAGTCCTGAAATAATTGTCAACGTATGAAGAATAAAGACCAAGCGGTCTTTCAGACAAACTCTTTTGAGATAGTTTAGAATATTATTTGTAATCTTAAGATCAACTGGGTAATCAAAGGATCGACTGGGTAATCAAATCCAATTATGACTGTTATGTTGAACCAAAGGACGCCGGTCTCGGGACATGAGAGTGTAGACTCTAACAGTTGACCTAGACATGTTATGGAACATGTTGAATAAACTAGTAACCAATTAGTCTAGAGCAAAATTATTTATCTAGCTCTAAATCTAACTGTTACACCTTAAGGGTATTTTTATAATTACTTTAATCCTGAAGTGATTGTGAAATTTGACTTAGTTACTTGTGATCTTTGATATACTAAAGGAGTCAGTTCGAATTGTCGGACAATACATTGGCTATTGGGATTGTGATTCAGCTATATTGAAGTTGCGTGATTCACATAAATTAAATTCGTGGTAAGATTGTAAAAGCAACAATATCACCTTATATTTTATTGATGAGTCTATGAATAAATAAATTGTGCTGGATACTCGATGACATGAGTCGTTGAATAAGACATGGTGATCTATATGAGACACCTCACTGGTATATCTTTTTTATTCACAGTCAATAAAAAAGTTGAGAAAATAATAACTAGAAAGGTAAAACGATTATCTTACATCCTGCTCTTGTTAGTGATATTCACGAAGGGTAATATCATAAAATATTATGTGAATCATGAAATATAAATGTTTATTTACACCAACAAAAAATATAACGCGCATGAACCGAGAGTTCTATCAGCATCAGACGTATAATGGAGTCGTATGATATCGGGATTAAATAGGTCAAGAATTTAAGGAGATAAATTAGCCAGGTATTGAATCTCATAGCTTTATTCATGTTGGTCCATTCAATCTCAGTAGTAGCTCATAAGGACATGAATGAAAAACAACAACAGTTGGACCAAAAACGTGTTTTGGATCAAAGTACATTTTTCGAGCACATATGAGATGAGTGTCATCACTAAATTAGAGAAGAGAAAAATTAATGTTAAAATCAATTATTTTGTTTTTTTTCTAATTATTGGATGATTATTAAATAAAAGAAGCTAATAATTAATTGATAGAGATCAATTTAATTCATCAATTTAGACTGATGAATCTGGACATAAATTGATCTTTATCAATTAATTATTATATAAGGGATTACATCCTTATCCCTATCGCTAACCCTGCCCCTAAGTCTGTTTATCAGAGTAGAAAATAGTTTCTCTCTCCAACACACTGAGTGGGCCGCTGATTTTGAAAGTAGGGGAAGTGAAAAAAATTTATTTTCTTTGTTCAATCGTTGTATTGAGAGCCCACACTCAATTCCTATGAAAATCTTTGAGAGATTTACTTCTAACTCTAATGAGTGATTGTTGGTGTAACGATCAATTTATAGTTTTGTGAATCTCAAGAACGAAGAACGCGAGATAGAGAATTGAATTCCGTCAAATTAGAATTTCTTCATTAATTGAAAAGGCATTTATTATTTCAATATTTTCTCGATACATTTATATGATTATGTATGTTCATTGATTGGTTTTGTGTTTAATTAGATTAAACATGTGTATAAAAGTTTTTTGAAATGACGCCCATTAACTTGTCACGGTTCATTAATTTTTTCAAAATCTAAAAGTCGATCCATCAGGAACATGCTGCAGACCATTAAGAAAGGGAGTCTGTCAGTCTTGGATTACTGTGATCAGATGAGGATAGTAGTTGGTGGCTTAGCGGCTGCAGGTAATTCAATTAATGAGCAAGAATGTTCATTCATATCTTGAATGGATTGAGAGTTGAATTTGACTTAAAAGTTGTAAACGTGATTTCCCGAGGTGAAGTTTAACAATTGAGGAGGTTTAAGCACTCATAATGAGTCATGAGGGAAGAATTGAATGGAAGAACACTAAAGTTGAGATTAATGTTAGAAATTCGATGTCTTCCAACTATGGTGACAGTACGGTGGGAAGAAGAAATTGAAATAATTGGCCACAAAATCGGCAAAACAATGGAAATGGAAAAGCAAGAAACTGGCCACAGAATGTGGACAACAAGGTTTTCAAAGAAATTCAAACCCAGGAAGAAGAGGGAGAGGTGGAAGAAGCTTTAATAGACTCATGTGTCAAGTTTGAGGTAGGAGTGGTCATGGAGCTCTCACCTGTTACTAAAGGTTTGATAGAGGATTTCAAGTACAAAGCTAATCTTCTTAAGCACTAAATAACAATTTTAATCCCACAGCCATTATAGCCTCGACTGACACTATCAATGACCAAGGATGGTACATGGACAGTGCATCAACAAATCACGTGATAACAGATCTAAGAAATCTCCTTCTTGCACAAGACTACAATGGCAAGGGAAAATTGATGATTGGTGATGGAAAGGTGTTACACATCACACACATAGGTTCCTCTTTTCTCCCTGTTCCTAAAATTGCCTTAATTCTCAAATTAAAATCAATGCTTAGGGTACCTAGCATTAAAAAGAACTAATAATCGGTTTGATCTATGGCATAAGAAGCTTAACCATCCTTCTTCAAAAACTGTATCTCAAGTCCTGAGAATGTGAAATATTAAAACCTCTACTCAAAATAATGTTTTCTGTGATTCTTGTCCTAGAGGAAAACCATGTTAAACATCCTCCCTTATCTGTTTCGAAAGCTAAGAAACATTTAGACTTAGTTCACACTGACTTGTTGGGACTGGCCCCCATTTATCACAAAGATTGATACAAGTTTCATATCATTTTTATTGACGATTTTAGTCATTATTCATGGATCTACCCATTAAAATCCAAATCAGAAGCTTATAAGGTTTTTTTGCAATTTAAAACATAAGCAGAAAATCAATTTTCTACCTCTCTAAAAGCTTTACAATCAGATTGGGGAGGGAAGTTTAGAGTCTTTGAAACATTTCTTCTTTCACATGGCATAGAGTTTAGACACTCATGCGCTCACACTCATAATAAAAATGGGAGAGTGGAGGGAAAGCATAGACATGTTGTTGAGTGTGGTATCACTTTGCTTGCACAAGTTTCATTGCCTTTATCTTTTTTGTGGCAAGCAACCAAATTATCAATTCATAAAGCCATTCGGGTGTGCATGTTATCCACACTTGAGACCCTACAATAAGCACAAATTACAGTTTAGAAGTGAAATGTGTGTGTTTATTAGCTATTCTCCCTCTCATAAAGTATACTTATTCCTTCATTCCTCAGGAAGAATATACATTGCTATCAATGTTACCTTTAATGAGTCTTTGTTTCCTTGCACAAAAGGTTTTCTACCTAAGTCAATCCCAAACTCCCCACTGTCTTGTCCTTTATCTATTTCATCAGGTGTAAGATTTCAATTCACTCCAAGCTTCTCTCAGGATATTCAACCACCAATATCACCAACAAGTTCAGAAGCTCTTCCTCCAATCTCCACTAAGCAAGTTCCTGTTTCAGGTATGAATCATTATCTTCAAAATTCAATTTCATCTAATTTTACTCCTACTTATTCTTCTGGTACTAATATAGTTTTTCTAGTTCAATTACCTGTTGTGTCATCTGATACATCTTTAGATGCATAATTACATCCACCAAATCTTCATACATAATGGCCACACGCTCTAAGATAGGATCCTTGAAGCCCAAAGTTCTACTTACCTCTAAACACAACATTATTTGTTTAGCACCTTACTCAGAACCAACTTCAGTTAAACATACCATGTCTGATGCAAACTGGAAGAGTGCCATGGATTCTGAATTTCAGGCACTTATCAGGAATTACACTTTAGATTTGGTGCCTTTCTCTCTGGCAAGAAATGGGTTTTTAAGTTGAAATATAATGCAGATGGAAGCATTCAAAGGTATAAAGCACAGCTGGTTGCTAAGGGATTTAATCAAACACCAGACTTGGACTATGTTGAGACATTCAACCCTGTGCTTAAGCCTACTACAATTCGAATTGTACTAATCTTGGTAGTCTCTTTTGGTTGGCAAGTTCACCAATTGGATATGAACAATGTTTTTTTAAATGGTTCCATTCAAGAGTCTGTTTTCATGCAACAGCTAGAGGGTTATGTAAGCAGCACCTATCCTACACATGTTTGTCATCTCAAAAAAACCTTGTATGTTCTCAAGCAAGCTCATATGGCTTAATATGACCAGTTGTGTTCTACTCTACTCAAATGGGGCTTTAAGAATACCATTTCATATTCATCTCTGTTTGTATATAGAGAAGGAGCTTGTACATTAATCCTGTTAGTTTATGTTGATGACATACTTGTTACAGGCAGTCATTGTACTAAAGTTCACACCTTAATCCAGGATCTCAACAAGGCATTCTCACTCAGGCATTTGGGACCAGTTCATCATTTTCTAGGAAATGAAGTAATTTAAAATAACATTGGCTTCTTTATTTCTCAAGTAGGTTACGTAGCAGACATGCTCAAGAGGACCAATATCCTTACTGCTAAGCCTTGTCTCACTCCCTCGAATGCTTCTGTAAAGCTCCATAATGATGATTCTACTAGTTTTGAAGATGTTACACTGTACAGAGTGTTGTGGGGGCATTACAATATCTTCTTCTCACAAGACCTGGCATAAGTTTTCTGGTGAACAAGCTTAGTCAGTTTGTGCAGCAACCAACCATTACCCATTGGAAAACCTAAAAATGATGGCTAAGGTATTTAAAGGGTACAATCTATGATGGTATTACCTTACAACCTACAAAGTCTCTTCCTTTGGAAGGCTACACAGATGCAGTCTGGGCCTCCAACTTGGATGATCGTAGGTCCACTAGAGCTTACATTATTTTTTTGGGAAATTCACCTATCTCTTGGTCTTCTAAAAAGCAACAAGTGGTTGCTCGTTCCAGTACTGTGTGAATATCGTGCCTTAGCAAATGCCATAGTTGAGGTATCTTGGATCCAATCGCTACTCACTAAGCTTCACATTATCCTTCCTCAAGCTCCCATTTTATGATGTGACAATATGAGTGCCATATGTCTTGCTTATAACCCTGTTCTACACACTCGGACCAAGTATCTCAAAATTGATCTTCATTTTATTCGAGATAAGATCTTAGCCAAGACACTTGAGGTTCATTTTGTACCTTTTCATAATCAAACCGCGGATGCGCTCACCAAGTCAGTAGCTCCAACTCATTTTTAGTATCTTAAAACCAAGCTTCAAGTGGTTTCCTCCCCTTTTCACTTGAGGGGGTGACAAGGATTATACAACTATTGGTTATAGTTGAGGTGGCTAATCTACGTGGACTATTTTTTATGTGTATTTACATGGACTGCATGTAATTGTCAGTTAGGCCAGTTAGTTAAATTCTGTTAAGTTAGCTAGCCTCTTTGATTCCTCTGTGTGTGTATATATATATATATATATATATATATATATATATATATGATGTATTAGTCAATCTTTATGGTTAATGAAATTCATCTTTTCATCTGAAATTGCCGAGCTCCTCTATCTCTTCTTCTTCTCTACTCGACTATGTTCTTTGTGTAGCCCCAAGGTTGCCGATCAATTGCACATGGGCTGAGAATCACGAGTGGGTTTAACCTCTGAGATGAGGTTAGACTAGAGGTAGAAGAAACATCACTCTTGTAAGCTAGTCCTTTGAGCCAGTTCTGTTAACCATACATGGGACCCTGATACATGTAGCTCATCCAAAAGCTACTAGAAAATATTCATATGAGTGAGATGGATGAGGCGACATAATTTCGGTGATAGAAGATCCACGTCCAAAATGGAATGTCTGAGGTTGCTCTTATGAGTTATATTATGTTATAGAATGAAATACCGGCTGTAACAGAGAATTTACATTTTCTCTCATCCCCTTTCTATTTTTCTTTCCTAATATGTTACAATTATAACATAATATCGTTGCCTGCGTGCAATACTTATTAGATGTGCCTTTACATTTTATACAAATTGGCTCGTTTTCTTTTGTTTTTGAAGGCCTCTGAATTTTTTATGAGATATATGTCATTGCAGGATCCAGGCCCTCACATACCTCTCCTGCTCCTCAAAATATGAGAGATCAGGTTAAATTTAAACTGTTGACTACGTGTTGAAATATTAAGCAAATGCTCAGCTCTAGTCAACATAACCCAACCATATGTTGAATCCCAGAATAAAAGGATCCAAATCTGTCGTTTCAACATTAGTAAATGAATTTTGTTTCTTCCAATCATAGAGGGCACTTGTTTCCCATGTTCTTCCAAACCATCTGGTCCTCTTACTCAATGATACCAACAAATTCCAACTTGTGCTTAACCATCATCATCCATAGACCCAACAGTACAAGGAAAACAAACAATGAGAGAGAGAAAGAAATTTAGCTTTGGAATTCAAGTACGAAATGGAAACCCACTTGCTTAAATGTTATAACTCTGAAGATTCTCTCAGAAGTAGCAGAAGATTAAAAAACTCAATTTTCATAAACATTATTTTGATGTAGCATATACTTTTGAGAAATTGTTTAAGAAACACCATTGAGAGTGAAAAAAAATTAAGATTTTTCTTTGTTTTTTTTAACGAAATTAAGTATTTTTAGTATAAAATAAGACTAAAACACCCTACGTTAAATGTTGGTGTAGCAAAAAATTGAGGGTCTAATATTCTCTCGTTTAAGTTTACAACATTCACTGGACCCTAGTCTAGCAGTTAACTGAAAAAAATTAAATTAAAAAATAACTTTGTTAAAAATCAAATAGGGCCTTTATAAATTTTCTCTATGCTTTTACTCATAATATCGTACATTGAGTTTCTATTTACCCACCATATTTTACCTTTTTTAACTGACCCCTAATTTCACCTTGAGCACTCTAGAAGTTTTGAATTTTTTTCAATACATTTCAATAATCAACTATATATATAGTTGTTAGTCTAATTTATTTGTAATTACTTACATAATTATTTTTATTAATTCTATCAAAATTTTGTAATTAAATAGATAATGTTTAAATATTATGTACAAAAGATATATTGAGGTTACTAAATAAAATTGAGTGGACTTCTTGTTGACTATTTTAACTATCAACTAAAATATTAATAATAAATATTATTGGTTATTTTATGAAATAAGTTTTTTACATAATATATTCAGAATTAGGAATATTCGGCCAAAAAACCCCCTTAGATTTTTTATGGTCAAATAAGGTTGGCTAGACCAAATAACTGTACATGAAATTGGTAGAGCAGGCCCAGGTCCCACACGATTTTGCTTTATCGTCATTGTTCGACGTCAAATGGGACTCTAAGTCTTCGTATTGAAACTCTCCCTATTGAAAAAAAAAAAAACTCTCCCTACTTATGTTCAAATTTTAAATTGATCATCTTATGATGGGCCACACGGTTATTTAAACTCCCATACGGTACAAGGCTTATTATTATTTATTAGTCGAAAAACACGTATTCTACGGTGTTAATTTTTTTTAAAATTATATAATACATTCTAAAATTGTTATTAACATTGAAATAAATATATTAATTTTAAAATATTGTAAATCTAAAACAAAAGAAAATGATAATGATAATTTTCTCTTTTTTCACAATTAAATTATTATAAATGTTTATGATGTAAGGATCTCTAAAATTTTATACATGATCCTTCATATTCCCAATAACATAATAATATAAAATATAAAATTTTATAAATTATAAGTAAAAGAATAATTAGTTAATAGAAGTATATATGAATTAAATACAAAAAAAGTTTTATCTTATACTATATTTAGTGACTATATTGGGAGTGAAGATAATGAACAAAAAATAATTATTCACATAGATTGAACTCAAAAGTTAAAAAAATAAAAATATTCAGATAGATTTTTTAAAAATTGATCTGATTTTTTTTGTTCTATTAGCTCGGATCGAATATGACTTTAATCCCCCTCGCACCAATGATTTCAAAAGAGTACTTTGAATTCCAAGAAAATATTTAATATTCTTGGATTATAAAAAATTTAATATTTTTTATCAGCAGAAACACTGAAAATTATATTAGCATTCGATATAATCTTAAATACTTTTGGGAACCTTCCACACGCCTAATGTATTCTCTAAGTCAATACTGTTTGGATGATTCATTGATTGACAGACAAGCTTGACTATATTAGTAGAAGGATAGTTCTAGGGCACGATGTTGGGAGGTCATCCATATTGTTAAGCATAATGAAGGTGTACAGTCAGCAACACAGTCACCTATACAATCAGCCAAATCAGTTACCTTCAGTTAGTTTGTTAAGTCTGTTAAATTAGGTTTATTGTTATTTCTTGTACTAATTAGTTAGTCGTTCTCTTTTGCTATGTATTCTTGTATCCTTCTCTTGTTAGAAATTAATGAAGCTTCTTCTATCATTTCTCTTCTTTTCTCATCTTCATATGGTATCAAAGCTAGTGTGATTTTCTTCTTCGTGCAAACTGAGTAGTCTCTGTTCTACTCTGTTTTTCAGTTTCAGTCTTTCTTGTGCAAACTCTCAATTTTTCTTCACGATTTTTTCAATGGCATCCAATTCTTCAACTTCTCAAACTTTTTTCTCAGAGATAAGTTTGATACCAAAGAACTTAATCCCGAACATATTACGTCTTGATCGTCAAAATTACATCTTTTAGCATTCTCAAATTCTGTCTTCTGTGAAAGCGTATGATTTGGAGGACTATTTTCTCAATGTTGTTTCGAGACCTCCTCAATATGTCACCAAAGTTATTTACTGTGATAACAATGCTCTAGTGTCTTCCACAGTCTCAAATCCAAATTTTGTTTCTTGGATTCGTCTTGACCAGATTCTGGTAAGCTGGCTTTTATCTAGCATTTCAGACTCAATGCTTGGTCATATGGTTAGGTGTGGATTGTCTGCTAAAATTTGGTCAGTTCTTGAAGGCATTTTCACTACAGACTCCAAATCCAGGTTATTACAGTTGTGGTTTCAACAGGTTCTCTTAATATCAATGACTACATACTAAAAATGAGAGTTATTACTGATAACTTATTAGCCTGTGGACAAGTCATTAATGATGAAGAATTGCTATTGTACTTCCTAGGTGACCTAGGTAATGACTAGGATCCTGTAGTGGTCAATTTGACTTCTAGGTAGGAGCTTGTTACCATTCAAGAAGCACAATTCTTACTCCAAACTCAAGAGTTGCGGCTTGAGCAAAATAACATAGTATCTGGATTTTTCGAGTCAAATAACATAGTTGCTTTAGTGAATGCAACACTGTTTAATAGATGAAGAGGGCGTTGAAACAATTTTGTTAGTTCAGGAAATAACAATGGCAACAGAAGTAGAGGTCGTGGTAGAGGCATGCCTAGTTTTAAGCCTACTTTCCAAATCTGTAAGAGAGTTGGACACATTGCATTTAATTACTTCAATCGGTTTGAGATAGATTTCCAACAGCCTGAGTTCAGTCCACAAGCTTAAGCACATTCTGTTTCTCTTAACAATCAAAATGACTCTAATTATCAACCACCAAATCAAGAAGCTTCTAATCACTTCTCTTTCTTCAGTGAGTGATAATTGATGGTATGCGGACAGTGCCACGACTAATCATATCACATTTGATCTTGAAATTCCTTGTCTTAAAATTGACTACAAAGGTAAATGCAAGGTAGTTGTTGGAAATGGTGAGTGTTTACCTATTTCTCATGTTAGTAATTCCATAATTTCTTTAAATAAAGCTGCTTTAAACTCTAAATTGGTGAATAGTTCTAATTCTCAAACTAATTTTCTTTCCCTTAAGGACATTCTTTCTATGCCTCTTATAACCAAAAACTTGCTTTCTGTTTCTTAGTTAACTCATGATAATAATGTAATTATTGAATTTGACTTTGATTTTTGTTTTATAAAGGACAAGATCTCTAGGAGGATTCTTCTTCAAGGCATACTTAAGTATGGACTTTACCACTTCACCTTCAATCATGTTTCACCAAGGCCCTCTAAGTTTTCTTTTCATTCCAATAAAGTTTTTATTTGTTATGTAGCTCATAGTTCTAGTTCTGGAATGCATAATTCTAATATATATTTGTCAAATTCTCAATGTAAAAGTACTAATCTTTCTAATAGTTCTGTATACAAAGCCTTCTCTTCCAATAAAACTGATAATCTTGCTGTCAATTCTTCTTGTATTGATAATGTTTGTCTCTGGCATCAAAGGGTTGGGCACCCCTCAAGCCAAGTTCTAAATATGATCTTAAAGAAAAATTCGGTACATTATAGTCCAGTACATCTCTTTTTGTGAAGCATGTCAATTCATAAAAATGCATAAAATCTATTTCCCCTTTGTCACACTTAGTACAACTAGACCCTTTGAGCTTATACATTTTGATTTGTGGGGACCATCTCATATTATGTCATCAAATGAATATAGATACTGTATTAGCTTCATAGATGCCTTCCCTAGATTTTCTTGGATATTTCCCATGAAGCTAAAATCTGAAATACGTAACATTGTCATTCAATTCCTCAACTCTATTGAAAGACAGTTTGGCATCAAAATCTAAAGCTTTTAAAGTGGCTGGAGAGGGGAATTCAGAAGTCTGAAATATGTTTTTGCTCAAATGGGAGCCCATTTTAGGAATTATTGTCCACATTTGCATCAACAAAATGGCAAAGTGGAAATGGGGCATAGACAAATTATGGAGACAGGTCTTGCCTTCCTTGCTCAAGCAAAAATGCCTCTTACTTTATTTTGGGAGGCCTTCCATACTTCTGTTTTCATCATTAACAGGTTACCTTATACTATTTTGCAAAACAAGTCTCCTTTTTCTATTATGTATTCAAAGAATTCAAACTTAAATTTCTTTAAAACCTTTGGCTGCTTTTGTTACCCTTTTACTAGACCTTATAACAAATACAAATTCAATTATCATTTTGTCAAATGCATCTTTTTAGGATACTTAGATAACCACAAAAGGTTATTAGTGTTTTATCCTAAATCTGGAAAATTCTATATCTAAGTTAATGTCACCTTTAATGAAATTGAGTTTCCCTTTTAACCATTAACTCATATCAATTAATCAACTAAAACTCTTCTTTCTCTATTCCTAAATTTCCCAATGTTTTTAAGCATATTCACAACCAAAGTGCAAGTGACTAGAATTGATCTTTAGTCAGCAATGGTGAAGAAGCTTCCTCAGATTCTCAGTTCAATAATGGAGCAGTAAATTAGGTATCAAACAATTCCAACCCTCAATCTTATTATTTAATTGAGACTTATCCTATTCCTTGTCATAATATTCCTTTTACTCAGTCTGATGGAAATGTTATGTCTAATTCATCACATAGTTCTAGTCATTCTTTTACTCAAGATGATAGTGCTTTATCTTTATCTTCTAGTTTTTTAACCTCTTATAATTACCCCACTGCTCAAACTAAAATTACATAGTCAACTAAACCTTCATCTCTTTCTACTCATCCTATGACTATAAGGTCAAAACATGGAGTTTTAAAGCCTAAAATCTTGTCTGTTACTATTGTGATTTAGGCTGTGAACCAATATCTGTTAAAGAAGCTTTAGAACATCCAAAATGGAACAATGCCATGCATGATGAATACGATGCTCTCATGTTTAACAATACTCGGCAACTTGTACCTAGAACCAGTAACATGAATGTAATTCAGAACAGATGAGTTTTCAGGATTAAATACAACTCAGATGGATCTATCCTTTAGCACAAAGCACGACTTATAGCAAAGGGATTTTAGCAAAACCCTGGTGTAAATTATTTTAACACATACAACCCTATTGTCAAGCCTACAACTATTTGAATTGTACTCACTCTAGTTGTTTCTTTCAACTGGGATGTCCAAGAAATTGACATCAATAATGCTTTCTTAAATGGGGAGCTCAAAGAATAAGTTTATATGTAGCATCATTTGGGTTTTTAGCATCACGTACATAAGGACTATGTATACAACTTAACTAAAGCTTTGTATGGACTAAAGCAAGCTCCAATAGCTTGTTTTAAAAAGATCCAAAGTACTCTCTTTAATAGAGGCTTCATTAATTCCCAGTCAGACTCTTCTCTTTTCATATACAAGAAAGTTTAGTTTATTATGCTACGTTTGGTTTATGTTGATGGCATTTTAGTTACAAGGAATTGTCAAAAACTAATTTGTCAAACTATCTCAGACCTCAATCAAAAGTTTGCCCTTAAAAGACTAGAGTCAGTACACTATTTTCTTGGCTGTGAAGCATACAAGGACAGAACAAGTCTTAATTTGACTCAACTTAAATATATAAGGGATCTTCTTTACAAACCTTGTATGACAATGTCCAAGCCTTGTCCTACACCTATGTGTTCATCTGTAAAAAAATTTAGTAGCATCTGGTACTCTTTTTACAGACCCTACCTTATATAGAAGTACTGTGGGTGCTTTACATTACTTAACTCTTACTCGACCAAATATATCTTTACCTGTAAACAAGCTTAGCCAAATTCTAAAAGCTCCTATATCTGAGCATTGGAAAGCTTGTAAAAGGATCTTGAGATATCTTAAAGGCACTGTCAACCATGATCTTTTGTTCAAACCAGTTAAATCTCTTGCTATCAAAGGCTTTAGTGATGTAGATTGGGCTTGTTGCCTTGATGATAGAAGATCCACATCAAGATTGACTATATTAGTAGAAGGATAGTTCTAGGGCATGGTATTGGGAGGTTATCCATATCGAGAATTATAAGTGATGATCTAATAGTAAATTTTGGCTAAATTACATTAATATCTTTGCATTTTTACTTAATTATAGACACTTCCTCTAGTTGAAAATCTATATGGACAACTCCACTATATTCATTATAGCCAGCACATAAGTTTTTAATATCAATTTTACCAAAATGCCTTGCCTTATTTGACCAGATATTCATACTGATAGGTTATTATAATGAATATTCCGACTAAATTTTTATTTGTTAAAATTATAACTTGAATATATTAATGTTAAAGAATATGTTTTCATTTTTGTTAATATTTTAACTTTCATTAATTAAGCTCTCGTTAGGTCACGTGGCTCACATCTGTTTAATAATATAAAAAAACACATATGGTTGAAATTATATAAAAAAACAGGCTGGTAACTTGACCCTATGAAAGTTTAATGATAGTTAAAGAGATAACTAAAATGACAAAAAAGTTGAAATTTTAAGAATAAAATGACGGAAAAGAAATTTGAAGGAATATAATGACAGAAAGTGTACACTTTAAGGGGATAGTTAAAAATACGACTGAAACTCCTTAGAGTTTAGTTTGTTATTTTATGGAGATATTTTAAAAAAAATATTGTGGTGATAATGTGTTTTGAATGAGATTCTTATTTTGAATTAGAAAGTTTAGGTGTTTTAGAGTGCTTATAAATAAGATGCCTTGGTTCAAGGTTTGGTGGCTCTATTTCGGTAGAGAGTGAGAGGTGACTCTGCTCTAAAGGAAGCATCCCGTGGTGATGAGTATCTGTCCTAAGAGATCAAAGGTAGCTTTAATATGTGATATGGTTCTATCCTAGGAGGGGATAACCTATGATATTGAGAGACTAATAAGAGGACACCATATGTGCTTAAGACGGTTTACAAGCAAGTGAGTTGCTTTTAGATCGATAGAGAAGTGATGACTTTTGTCTAAGCTAATTATGGTTTCTAAGATATTATCGTGTGTGTTGATTTTAGATTTGAGTGTAATGAGATTTAAGTTAGGTGATTGTATTGATATTAAATATGTAAGTTGACGATAATGGTATATTTGTGGATGCATATATTCATAGACGTAAGCAAATTGATCGATCATGTTCAAAATATCATTTTGTTTATTGTTTTTTACGCTTTCGTTACAACAGGGATAATTTGTATTTTACCGTAATTACAGAAGTGGAAAGAAACATTAATTGTATTACAATATATGTATGATTGACTTATTATTAGATTAAATCCAATCTACTTTACAACTTGGGAGCCTAGAGATATTATTTAAAACAATAAATAATTGGAAATTGGATATCTTATAATTATAAATTAGTGTTGATATCGCAACACGTGCATAATTTACGCATAATTACTTTTAGAAAAACAGCTCAAACTAGCGATTTTGTAGAATAAGATGTTTAACTAAAAAAATTAAAGTACTGTGGACTAAATTACAAAAAAAGACTTTGTATGGATATGATCATAACACCGTCAAAGTACATAGAATGTTTTTACAATTTAATTTTAGAAAAATTGCTCCAACTTTCACTTAATTTACTTATGTGATCCGTCATATAATTTTCCTTCCAACATTTTATTTTCATTTTGATTCCGTTTCCGTCATTAAAACAATTCCGTTCTCATTATCAATCATCGTCAAGACAATTCCGTTCTCATTATGAAGACAGCTCCATTCCGTCTGTCAAGACAATTATGTTCCCGTCGTCATGACGTTTTCGTTCTCATTGTTTGTTCATCCCTTATTTTTCTGCACTTTTGTACATAGAAAAAAGAAAGAGAAAAATCCTCGAATATACTCCGATCAAAATTTTATGTTTTCATTCATCAATCAAGAAAGAATCTTTTTTTTTTTTAACTTGAGATAAACTTAAATTCAAAATTTGAATCCAAAATTTGACTTGATTTTAAAATTTAAAATCTAAAATAATATTATCATAACAAGTTTCAGATGAGATCAAAATTAAAGCCATGATTTAAAAATTAAATTAGAATTCAAATTCAGGATAATATTATCAAAGAAAATTTTAGATAAGATTTTTATTGTTCAAAATACGATAATCTTATCGTTTCAGATAAGATATTTTGAAATTCAAATATTTTTTTTAAATTTAAAATTTGAATTAGAGTTTAAATGCAAGATAATCTTATCCAAACAAGATTCAAGTAAGATGTTTTATTTTAAACCTTTGTAACATTTATATCAAATTGGTTTAACAAATTCTTTGAACTTTTCATGACATTTTTTTAAAGAATAATAATGGCATAAAAGAAATATGTCAATATTAATGTTGGAATAATATGAAAGGAACGAGTTTACCATTTTATCATTTTTAGTTCTAGCTCCCGCGACGTTTCCGTTGCCATTCTCACAATGTTTTGCATTCCTAGTTTTACTTTGAAGCTTCTCGTTCACAGCTTCTGTTTTGAGTTATATGATATTTCTAGAATCTGTTTGATGTAGTTGTCAAATGGATTTAATTCTAATTTCCGTTCAGGCGAGCTGTTGGTATATGTTCTAGATTTGAAGCTTTGAATCTAGGAAAAAGACATGAGCAAAATTATTGGTTCATGTTAGCGGAAACATTGCATCTTCTTCTCTCCCTGTCTTAGAGATCTAGAAAGATGTCCAGAATCTAGATTGACCTCCGAATTCTGATACCCCCACCAGATCTTTAAAATTATTTCTTATTTGGTATTTGATCTCAAGACATAGGTTTACTTTGGGTGCTGTCATTTTGATACTCCTTCAACTCATTTATAGAGGCATGACCGAATCAACTCATTTTAATGTAGTTGATCAATTTGAGTGTCCAATCATCAAAGGAAGAGTTAAACAAAATACAGTTGAAACATAAGAAACATAAGCTTTAATGATCTCTTATTGACAATATCTCCTATAGAATTTTTTTTTAATGTTGAAACAGAAATAGCCGTGATTCTTTTATGAGATAGAATAAATCAACATAATACTTTGATAATTGTTTGCAATTGTTAAGAGGCCAAAGAAATTTAATTAACAAATAGAACTATTATGTTTATTAAAATCACATATTAGTAAGATAAAGTCAATTACATTTTTCTGAGATAAATTCATATTAAAGATTTAAAATTCAAATTCAAAATACACTTATCATAAATATTTTTGTATAAAATATTTTATCTTCCATATAATTTAAACATTGTTTTAACAAAACCCTTCAAGTTTTTCTAAAATTTCCAGATCTACTCTTCTTCCACTTTTTTCTTTTAATGTCAGAAGTTATGATAAGAGTACGAAAAACATGTCAATAATATGAAAATAACAAGTTTACCATTTTCTATTCTATTCTTGTTCCTGTTTCTGGTTCCGTACCCGTTCCTATTTTTTGTCTGTGAGTAGTGCCGTTCTAGTTCGAATTGCCCGTTAGCTGCATGTTTATGGGCGCCTTCAAGGTTCTGTAGTGTGCTCTTCCCTTGCATGTTTATGGGCTCCATGTCTTTCACTTCTTCTTCTTTCTTTTATTTTTTCACGATTCCTTTGCTCAAACGCTCTCTTTCTGGTTCAAGTCTCTTGATAGAGGTGGTGGCGTCATATGTGTTCATCATTGGACGAGAGATGAGAATCTTGAGTGTGTTGATTCACTCTCAATGAAAGCACCAAATGTAAAAAAAATACACGATTTTAAGGAATTGGTCATGAATTTTCTACATTATAATGAAAACATAAAGAGTAAATAGAAAGAGGTAATAAACACCATGATTTACGTGGAAAATCCTTAAAGGAAAGAAAAACTACAGGGAAACTTTACTAGTATTTCATTATGGAGAAAAGTTTACAAGACTAACGTAAGCTAGACATTGTGCTTGTTTCTTGTGTGTGTTGATGGTTGTTGAGTGTCCATTTGGAGTTACACCTTACCTTTATTTATAGGCATTCAATCAGTTACATAGATACTGATATAACTTATCTAATTTTATCTAAAAAAAGGATCAACAGAATATTTCTCTGAGATTTAACTTATCAACATTAACAACTTAGTAAAATTTGACCGTTTGATCAATCCAATGGTTTTGATTAGCTTCTCTTTGAGTTGTGACATTGGCAAACCATGTACCTTTGTCTGATTAGTCTCTTCTTCATAACTGCCTAGTAAATCCTACGATCCTCGCTCTATGTACGTGTCGTGTGAAATTTTATCCGTTTACACTGCATTTATTATTGAAAGATATATGGTATTTCAATGGAAGTAATGCAAAACACAACCTTCGCAGTCACTGTCTAGTTTGCGCTATATCTATTTCTTCGAACTTTCCTATATTCAATTGGTTGTGTTGGAAGTGACAGTGTCTAAATTACATTTTTTTTATCTTTTCACCACTTTTCAAGTTACTTATTTATTTGAAATATTCAATTGTTCAAGTAATTACTTGAACTACTTTGATTACTCTAATTAATGTTCAAGTAGTTATTTTCTTCCATATTCATTAATGAAGACTATGATCTTGTATTAGTATGAGCAATATATCAAAGTATGAAATCTTTAATGAATGGTTGTTAGTACGGTTCACTAAGCATTATGATTGCATGTGATCTAGATCCAGATCATTGATGTGGATAGACATATTAGTAAATGTACTTTATATAATGAGATTATATATGACTAGACCAATGCGGATCAGTATTCACCTTAGGTTAAGGAGCTGTAGTCTGGAGAAGTATTAAACAATCCAGCATTGCAGATTCCACTATGGAAGCTGAATATATAGCGGTTTGTGAAGCTGCGAAAGAAGCGGTATGACTCAGAAAGTTCTATACTAATCTGGAAGTAGTTCCAGATATGGATAAGCCACTAATCCTATACTATGACAATAGAGGGGCGGTAGCGAATTCCAATGAACCGAGAAGTCACAAAAGGGGCAAGCACATATAGAGGAAATATCATCTTATAAGAGAGATCGTGCATCGAGCAGAAGTGACTGTTATGAAGATAGCGTTGAAACAGAACCTGGCTGATCCTTTTACAAAGACACTTTCTACGAAGTCATTTGAGGATCACGTGCATAACATGTGATTAAAAGAGATGCCACATTTGTTTTAGGGCAAGTAAGAGATTGTTGGGGGTTATGCACTCAAAGCATGTGTATTGACATTATGATATGAAATTTAATGATGATTACATTTTTCTTATAATTGATCTTTTAAATTATTGTTGAATAATTTATATAAATATCTGAAAATTTCATATTAATTAATGAGACTATGATCTTGTATTAGTACGAGAAAATTAAAATCATAGATAATGAATAAAATTGTCAGCAATATATTAAAGTATGAAATCTTTAATAAATGGTTGCTAGTATAGTTCACTAAGCATTATGAATGCATATGACCTAGATCCGGATCATTGATGTGGATATACATCTTAGTGAAGATACTTTATATAATAAATTATATATGACTGAATCGATGTGAATTAATATCTTATCAACGTGCCGTTTATCATAAAAATTTAATACACAACAATTCGATGATAATATGTAGATCAGTCTGAATCCTGAGTAGTCATCAACTCATATACATGTCACTGGATCTTTTGATTCACTTGTTAAGATTTGTTTGTAAAACATGCTAGTGTCTTTTGTTTTGGATACGCCATTATCTAGAATAAGATACAGATTTTATTCAAATAACATCAGTTGATAAGATAATCAATCAATCAATCAGAGAATTATTTCATCAATCAAAAGTTGAGAGAATAACACAATTTCTCAAAAAGTGATTTTTCAAAGATTAAGAGTTTATGAAAATTTCTAAAAGAATCATCATCACGTTCTTTTAGAGAATCGTCTCAAAAAATTCATTCTTAGTAAAATCTCTAGATCTCATGTGTTGAGTACATCTAAAAACAGAAAAATGTCTTTGTTATATTCTACGTGCCCACATGCGTCCTAGTGTGTTAATGATTCACTTGAAAGATATTGGTGTAGATCTTAGAGTCTGCTGATCGATACAACGCTTAATTTCACGCTTAATTATGTGTGATTATTTAATTAAGAATTAATTAATTGAATTATATATATATATAAATGTTATTTTCAGAATTAATATATTAAATGATTATCGATTATTTTAAATTATCGATAAGTGAGACAGAATATCTAATTTGTGAAATTAGATAATTAAATTATTATTAGATAATTTGGATCGTCTAAATCTATTATTTGTGAAATAACAGATAATTTAGTTGACAGAGTTAAATCGATATGCTAATTTGAATTAACTGATATCTAAATTTTTATCTGATTAAAACAAATATTAAATTTACAGTAATTTAATCAACTATAGTGCCGTTGCACTATAGTTGTGCACCATTATGCAGTGGGTCCCAATGTATTCGATAATATTAAATTAAATATTATTTTTATTTTTTAGTTACCCATAAATATCTAATACGCCATTATCTAGAATAAGATACATATTCAAATGACGTCAGTTGATCAGATAATCAATCAGAGAATTAGTTCATCAATTAAGAGTTAAGAGAAGAACACAATTTCTCAAAAAAGGATTTTTCAACGATTAAGAGTTTATCAAAATTTCTAAAAGAATCATCATCACGTTCTTTTAGAGAATCGTCTCACAAAAGTCATTCTTAGTAAAATCTCTAGATCTCATGTGTTGAGTATATCTAAAGACAGAAAAATGTCTTTGTTATATTCTACGTACCCACACGCGTCCTAGTGTGTTAATGATTGACTTGAAAGATCTTGGTGTGGATCTCAGAGTCTGTTGATCATTGGAACGCTTAATTAATTAATCACGCTTAATTATGTGTGATTATTTAATTAAAAATTAATTAATTGAATTATTTATATATATAAATCTTACTTTCAGAATTATATATAAATGATTATCAATTATTTTTTAATTATCGATAAGTGAGACAAAATATCTAATTTGTGAAATTAGATAATTAACTTATTATTAGATAATATTTTGGATCATCTAAATTTATTATTTGTGAAATAACATATAATTTAGTTGATAGAGTTAAATCGATATTTTAATTTGAATTAACTGATATCTAGATTTTTATCTGATTAAAATAAATATTTAATTTACAGTAATTATCACGTGTTAAGCACTGATTGGGTATCAGTTATTGACATGGACTGCAATAGTGTCACGTGACACTACAGTAGTGGGGGTGCAACACTACAGTGCCGCATGGCAGTGTAGTGTGTCGCTGCACTATAGTTGTGCACTATTATACAGTGGGTCCCAATGTATTCGATGACTTAAAATTAAATATTATTTTTATTTTTTAGTTATCCCTAAATATCTAATACGCCATTATCTAGAATAAGATACAGATTTTATTCAAATGACATCAGTTGATCAGATAATCAATCAATTAATCATCGAATTAATTCATCAATCAAGAGTTGAGAGAAGAACACAATTTCTTAAAAAGTGATTTTTCAACGATTAAGAGTGATCAAAATCTCTAAAAGAATCACCATCATGTTCTTTTAGATAATCGTCTCACAAAAGTCATTCTTAGTAAAATCTCTAGATCTCATGTGTTGAGTACATCTACAGATAGAAATGTGATTTCGTTATATTCTACGTGCTCACACACGTCCTAGTACGTTGAAGATTGACTTGGAAGATCTTAGTGTGGATCTCAGAGTCTGTTGATCGTTGGAATGATTTCGTGGATATGGAGAATTGATCGGTTTCGCGAGGACGTTTGATTTAGACTACAAGAGATATATGACTATTAACATTGTATGTTGTTAATTTAATATATAAATATATAATAGATCATGATCGACTAAAAAAGAGTTTTCAATAAAAAAAATTTTATTATTGTAGCGTTCCGCGATTTTGTTTTACTAAAAGTATTTTTATTAAAAGTTTATTTTTTTAAATGATCACGCCTCACACGCTTCCGCAACGCATGCACCGCGACAATCAACACTTATGGTGTGAATATGGAAGCTTAGTCAATTTTCAGCAATTACAATGTTAGCTGCACAGTTTCACATCATAATTCAGAAGATTTTAGAATGTTAACTATACAGTTTCATATGAGTAAGATTTTATATTCTGAGTCACGTGTCAATAAATTATAGAAAAGAATATTGAATTTTCAATACTCCATACTATTGAAAATTCCCCCTAACACTTCCTCGTTCCGCTAAATATGTTTACTCCATACACATATCTCAAGCGTACTGTTAATGAGGAATGCTAATAGTTGTACTTCTGAAGTCTCAACATTTAAAGGTGGATTGAAGTTTCAAGCAATGGAGGCTCAAAGCTGTGAGGTTATGAGCTTTGGTCTGATCTGATGTCTTTTTGGTCTTCCAGATTTCATTTAAGTTTCTTTTAGAAAGTCTCTTCTTCCTTCCGGTTTTCGCTGGGTTGATAAAGAGAGGAACTGAACATTTCATATTCAGATACTGTCAAGACCAGTCCCGTCTGTGGTGAGTTGTTCGCGGCAGAAAGAAAGAGATTGCATAGAGAAGTATAAACTGCTGCTCATCAAGAAGGTTCATCCGGGAAAAAGTATCAGATAAGAGTAAGGTAAAGTGTCCAGACAAACAGATGAAGACAATCATAACCGGAAGCACTATCCAATCCACTTCAATTTTCATTAAGTCACTGGAATAACTACAGTTTTAGGTCTCCGTTGGAACTTTTGACATGCAAATCTTCACACAAAGAATATAAGTTTGCGGCAAACTTCAACTCATAAGTTGTTTGTATATGAGTTAAACCCCAAGACTTTAATATAATATCAAGGTCAACTCAAGCACGAGTGAACTCATACTACCTTTCCATATAATAAGAATCCACGTCAGTTGAGAACATGTGTTAGACTAAGAATATAAGTTTCACGCAACTCTCGACTCATAAGTTAAATTTCAGTATAAGTTAAGCCCAAGACTTAACAGACAGTGAGAGAGTTATTACCATCTGCTTGAACACTTCAAAGAGTGAGAACAAAGGGAGGAGCATCCCTTCTTGGTCCAGCGATGGAACGGTAAACGTAAACGTTGTTGGCCTGGCTCTCATCGCTCCATTCTTCCTTTATTACCTCAACATTTAGCCTTGGCATCTCCCTTGCCAAAAGTCGGCATCCATTCATGGTCACCTTGCAGGCTGACATCCAGAGTGACCTTATAGATTCATACCTTCCCAAGCCAGACAGCAATGCCGCATTCCCAAATGGGCAATCCTTTATTTCCAATTTCCTCAACTTTGGACAACCTCCCAACACACATTCCATCCCCCAATCACTGCTCCCCGCAAAACCAACAGAAAGAGTTTCTAAGTTTTTCGCATACATCCCAATGTACTCAAATGTCAGATCAGTCAATAAGCATGTAATAGCGAGTCTTCTGAGTTTAGAGCAAGTTTTCACCACTGCACCAAAAGCCTCATCCATGGGCTCATTTGTCAGGTAATCTGGTTGCCCTGGGGGCACTGTGCAGAGTCCAAAGTGCGTGAAATCAGGGCAGTTCTGCACGATTGTAGCCACAGCAGCATTAGTCATCTGCCGGCAAAAGTAAAGGACGTAGTGAAGTCTACGGCAGCCATAAGACACTGCAAGAAACCCAGATTCAGTCACCCCATCATCATCATCATCTTCATCATCATCAACAATTCGGATGGTTGGAAAAACTCGAAGTTCCTCAATCAGAGGACAGTTGCATCCGACGGCCTCCAACCCCTTGTCTCCAACTCTGTCCAAAACCTATATCAAGAATATGGTAAGATGTCAACCTCCGAGCTCGTATGGGTAGAGAACAAAGGTGATAAAGCCATCTCAATATGTGTTAAACTCACTCAAGTTTCCTATGAAAAGTAAATGATATGGTTTGTTTCTTCCTATGATTTTCGCATAAAAGGCAAGAAACTTACCATCATAGTTTTCCATTAAAATGGAAAGAAAAAAAGTTTACTGAAATTCAGAAAATTCTCACCCAAAGACGTTGAAGACGTGGACAGTGAGTAAGAAGCTCAGCAAATTCTCCACTTCGCAAAGCAGCATAGCTCAAATCTAAGAAAGTTAAATTTGTACAGGCAGGGTATAGAACTTGGAGAGATAAAGGTGTAGCACCAAATAAACCAGAGAGAGTATTAAGACGCTTGCAGTTACTAAATGAATTTTCAAGCTCCGTGAACTGGTGGGGAGTAAGCCCCTGCTTAAATGAGCCAGCCCCAAGTTCCGGTAGTTGAGGAGCATTAACTAGCAGCCTTTGTAACTGTACCATGTTTATACATCCATTAACCTTCAAAACCTTCAAGGATTTGCACCTAGTTACGAGTTTCTCAAGGTCATCGAAACTGACGTTACTACCCAAGTAAGCGAAGTTAAGTAATTCTAAAGATGTGAAGTTCTCCGGGAAGCAACTTAGCCAACTGCCACTTCGAACAATAATATCACTTTTGAGTACATCCAGCTCGGTTAAGTTCCTGAAACCAAAAGTAGAATTGGGTTTATTTTCTACAAGGAAAATACAATGAGCAAATGATCTCATTGAGATAAAACAGTCTTTTCTGTGCAACTCCGAATGTGAAGTGGACGACTGATGAGGGGAGTGTATAATCAAATGGGATGAGGTAGTACCCAAAACTCGATACCCATTCGATTGATTTACTGACATGTGAATTAATATATGTTTTAATTTAAAGAGATTGAATGAGTGGACTATTAATATTTTAACAAATAAACACATAGCATTAAATAATGTGAAAGAGCAATGATTTTTAGTACTACAAGATATTACACTCCAACTGAACATGTATTAAATGTTATGTCAAGAAAAAGGAACAGTGGAGGAGATAACAAAAAGTAGAAACGTTTCTACTAACAATTGCGATTTTCACAGATACAACTAAAAATTTAAGAGAAGTGTCCTGAAAGCAGGAAAGTGAGTGTTATGCATTAATATCGCAACTCACAATCATGAAGCCTAATTACAAAAGAAATCATATGATACAATTAGAGAAACAACAAACAACTCCATTTTTTAAACCATAATCTCATCAGCGTGAGAAGTTACACAATTAACAAACCATGAACAAATTTCACATCAGACGGACCCGAGAGAGAGAGAGAGAGAGAGAGAGAGAGAGAGTTACTTGCAGTGGGTAGCAATGGCTGCCAGCCCATTAGTGCTGCAGCCATTACAACTCGTAAGAGAAAGAGCTTTGAAATTCGGAAATGAATGAGCAAGAAAGTCCAAGCTCTCATCAGTAACAGTCATCCTCTTAAGTCTCAACTCCTCAAGAAATGGATATTTTGAAGCAAAAACAACCAGCCAAGAATGAATATCTGCTCCCCAATTGGGACGCAACAAATTGAAATATATCAACCGAGGCTTCCCTTTAAGGGTCACCCCCCGGATGTTCGGGAATCGGCGGGTCACGATCTCCGGTGATACGGAATAGCAGTTTCCGATGAACACATGGGTCCGAGACCATCTCTCGGCGTTGTACCATTCTTTACACACCAGAGAGACTGAGCATCTGTCTTTGTGAGACTTCACTAAACTAAGAACTCGTTCCAAGACCTCGTCTGGAAACTTTGAACGCTGATTCGATTCGTCCGAGCCAGGAAGCTCTTTCTTTCTCTTATGATCCATGTCGAGCCAGAGCCGAAGTATAATTTCAAAGTTCCTTCAAGCTATCAACTGGACGGAATCAGATAAACCGATTTCTAAATTTGGTAAATGCAACTGTATCGGAGCCTCAATTTGAAGAAGGTTTCAAGGGATCTAGATCCCCTCTTATCGATAATCGAACGTGAAGGTTTATATGAGACAGATCTGAACCGTTAATTCAAATCCGAATGGTCTAATTTACTCTTATCAAAGAGTGAGTTTCTAATGGTTTACTTTGGTGAAATGCTTATCTTAACCCAGTCATGTGAGTTGATTTACATTATGGGTTGTATGGGTTGGTGACTTAGATATTAGATTGTAATTTTAGGTGGAAGGAATGCTTTATGAGTCATTTCGTTGTTTGTAAATGTTGACTGCTTACAAGCCGTTGGATCGCTTGGATCTGAGCCATAGATGTGTTTACGATTTTTGGGTGGGGTTGATTTGATCTGGGACATCCGTGTGGTTGGTTTAACGGCGTCTCAATCGTTGGATCTGATCGATCTGAGCCATTGATTGTGGAATATTTAATGGTAGTTGACCGAAAAGAGAAAGAAGGTTTCAAGACTTCTCTGTTACAGGGTGGGGGCGCTATGAGAGAAGCTTCTGAAGCTTCTCAGTTGGGAACACAGGGGCGACGTCAGTTGGAGGGACAGTTGGCATGACAGAACCGTTCGACAACGATGGTTGGATCGTCCGTGTAGATTGCGACGCTATCAACGAGAGTCATACATCGAACGGGGCGCTTCAAAGTTTGCGGCTACTTTCGATGCAGCAAAGGGTAAGGATAATCTTCATCCTACAACGTCTATTTTTTCTTCTTATATTTTTTTATTACGATTTAACACCTGAACAGGCTATTTTCCTTAGGTTCCTATCATATAGGTGTTGCTTACCTACAGAACTGTTGAGCTCTATAGGCGACCATGTGTGTCCAGATGAGGATTTCAAGTTTCTCACCTTCATAGCAGATGAGAGTCACGTGCATTTAGCTTCTCAGTGGCATGCTTTCACGTTGGCTGCTGCATGTACTTACCGGAGGTAATGATTGTTGTTTTGTTTTATTCTTTCAATTGTTATATATATATATAATGATTGTTGTGTGTGTGTGTGTGTGTGTGTGTCCTCTTTCACAATGTAAATTGTGTTTGGTTGTTTGTTGTTTGCGATGTGTTATGGTTCTTTTTTTCTCTTTTTAATTTTTTCTGGTTTTTGGAATTGGATCTTCATTTACAGCCATCTGGATTGTGATTTATATTCAATTCTTCTTATGGGTTTTCAGAATTTAAGATTCTTTTCATTTATGTATATATTTTTCGGGGGTCATGGGGCAATTCAATCTTAGATTGATCATTGGGAGGTTACATATGGATGATAAGTTTTCTGCTCGAGTGTTGTTTTGTGTTTTAGTGATTGGCCTTCTACGCTTTCTTTTGTAGTCTGTGGTAGTTTAAGGTAACTAATAAAGTTTGTTCAATCCACTTCTTTGATATGAGAATTTTCAAACTCTGTGTCTAATTTACTTTATTTTTTTATTTTATTTTTCTACCTTTTGACACGCAATGAAATTTGTGTCAATATTTTTCATGGAAAGTTTGCTTCTCTGCAGAGTACAAATAAAGAAGCAAACCGACCGTCACAGTCAGATTCATCTTCTTCTTCTTCCTCTTATTGAATTCAAAAAGAAGACAATCCAACATCAAACTAAGGGTAAGTAAGATATTAATTAATCAGTTCATCTTGTTTTCTTATTTATTTTTTAAAAAAATGTTTATTTTTCTTTCAAATTTGAGCTTTTGATTAACACCCATTTGTAAATTCAGTCTCTTTTGTTCTTGTTATTAAAATTCCGTTGTTTAGGTTATTAAATTATACCCTTGTTTGTGAGGAAAAACAACTTTCTGTTAGTTTTTTTAGGATGATTTGGTATTTGTGAGGAAAACATAGAGTTGAACATAGTAAAATAAAAAATTGCAAGATTCCGTTGAAATTGTTCATTTGAAAATTTCACCAAAAACTTATCATACGTTCTTCTTTCCATCGGAAACATAGGGCTGTTATATATTTAAACCACTTTCTTTTTCCTTTCCACCTTAATTTTCTAGAACCCAAACGGGTTTCTTGTAACTTAATATATTTTTCTTATTGTTTTTGCTATATCTTTTTTATTATTCTACGTGTAAAAAATATGTTCATGAGGTTCTTCCAGTTGCTCTTACTTCTGCTTCAGAACCACTTCATGTCTCTGATGAGATAACAAAGTTGATTTAGCTTTCAGTAGGGCCAGAGCAACTTGCTATATTGGTGAAAGATCGTAATGTATCTGATCTACAGCAACTTAGGAGGGTAGGTGTCATTGAAATGTCCTCTTTTTCTAAGAATTGTTTTCTGCAGATGATGACTGTGTTTAATTTGTTATTTTTTTCATCATGTTGAACCTCTTCATCAGGTTAAAAGATTAGCAGATTTCTTACAAACAGATTTAAAAAAGGGGATTAACCCATGTTCGAGGATGTGTGTCTGTGCGGGTGAGCTTGTTTTATGTTCTTCCCCTTTTAGTTTCCAGGTCTTCTTTACTACAGGTCTTCTTTGTTGAGCTTTTCAATGGAGGCATATAGCTCATGCATGTCTTCCTCCACCAACCTATTTCACGAGTGGGAGATTCACAAATAATATTTCGTTGTTTGCTTCATGATGCACTCATTTGTTGGCACTGCTGCAGTCTAAGGAATATTTCCTTCATGGTTCTTTACCTTCTGATCAAATGGCTGGATTAAAAGCGATCAAATAAAAAATTGCTTAAGTTTTCATTCTATGCTTGTTTGTCTTTCTTTGCTCTATAGGATTGTGATGGGTTCTCTTTATTCCATGCACGATTTCAGCGAATTCGTTATGGGTTCTCTCTTTGTAAAATTGGAACAAAGGTGAAAATCTTCTTATATAGTATGGGAGAGTCTATATGAGAAATTAGGTTATGTTAGTTCTTCTTGTAATGTTAATTCTTTTCGTAATCAATCTTCTGGGAAATTAGTATTTGGCATCCAATTTAATTTTCTTTTTGACTGTAGAGGAAAATGTAACAGTTATCAGCGATACTCCAGATAAAATTGGGATTGAAGCGGTATGCATCTAAATTCTGGTATCTCCAATTCCTATTTTTTGATTTATTGTCTTAATCTTTTTCTGAAAAAATATATTTTGTTGATCCATGATATGCTTTGATTAACCTTTAGTTGTTGAATTACCTAAAAAGTTAAAATTAAAGTCTGGGAGGCAAAGAATGAAATCTATCCTATAAGATGTGCGGAATTTTTATTCTTTGTTGTCAAATAACCAATCCACCAGCCTTGGTCAGGAAGAAATAGCTTTCCTAATAGTCTTTCTTCTCTTTATCAATTTAGACAACATAAATTGATGACTCATGATTTAAAATTATCAGTTACTATCTTAAATACTTGAGGGTTTAGGAAGTCTTTTTAATCTAATATTTATGATGTTAAATTATTGTACTTATTATATTTTCATGACTGATCAAGGATTGTAACAGTAAATCTTCTTATATAGTATGAGGGAGTGTGTGTGAGAAATTGTGTTATGTTAGTTCTTCTTATAATGTTAGTTCTTATTGTAATCGATCTTCTGGGAAATCAGTATTTGACAACTGATTCAATTTTCTTTTTGGCTGTTAGAATAAAGGGATAGAGAGTTGGTAAATCTGCAGTTCTGGAAATCCATATTTGAAATATAACTTTAATGGATTTTTTTACCAGGGTCCAGCAGATAGGAGAAATCTGCGCCAAAAAATTAGAGTGGAGGTGCATTTTACATAACAGTGAGTTATTTACCATTTATATTTTCCTTAAGCATTTAAATCTAAATAATATAATGTAGTGAATTATTTTTTACGTTTTAAGCTTTGTTTTACACGCTACAATTGAGATGAAAAATAGAATTGCTTGAGTAGTTAGTTGTTCTGTGAACATGAAAGTGACAACAAAACTAGAGGGTAATATTTGCTTGGTGGAGCATATTCAAACTCGAAATGCAATCCATCCCTACTGGAAGTAAGATCCAATATAGATTTCCTGAGGTAAGTGAGTGCATGCCTTCTTGTTAGTTTTGTTAGAGGATATGTTTTTCTCAATAGTTAAATGTATGACCTTATCGATATTTTTTTAGTTATTCTGTGAACATGAAAGTGACAACAAAACTAGAGGGTGATATTTGCTTGGCGGAGGATATTTTTTCTTTCGTTTGTTGCTTAGTTGTAAGTATTTGCGCAAATGGTGTTCTGGCTATGTCCTTTTATTTTCAGTTTTTAATTCATTTCTTGTAAAAGAAGTGGATAGATCATTTTCTTGAGTCTTACATTTTGACAACCTGACTCATTGTTTACTTCTGTGGAGGTGCATTTTTAATTGCATTGAATAATATAAGTTTTGATTTAATCATCAGCAATTGCTTTTCTTCTTCGTCATTCATCATCTGTAGGTGCCATAGAAAATTAGAAGCCAATACAACCTCCAAATCTAATTGTATAATATGTGATGGATGTTGCTGATGTGGTGGTAATTTAAAGGCAAAAGACGATGTAATGACCAAACTAATATCTATATATTAGAATGAAACTCGTGTTGTATTCTTTTCCATAGATGCAAATTTCAAAGTTCTTGTTTTTACTATTATGTGCCAATTTATTGCTTGATGCTCGAATTCTATACGATTTTTACTCGTTTTTAAATTATATGTACATGTCAATTTAGTTTCATTCGACGTGCTTTTATTTTATTTTGTTCTTTTTCATTTGAATGTTATGTCTAATGAGATAGTATGGATAATTATCATTTGATTCTTGTGTGCAGGTTCATCCAATTGTTATATTGCTCGCTTTGGGGTTGGTTTGAGGTGTTATAGCTCTTTCTCTCTGTTTTTTAGTGGCTACTCATATATATATATATATATATTAATTTAATTATACTATAGGCTACGTTTGGTTGTTGGTTTCTGAATTTTGTTAGAAAAAGTTTTGTTTTACGCAGCAAACTTGTGTATATTGGCAAATCTTCACCTCTGACATTCTGAGAACGTTTCTTGCAAATTGAACATGTTAGGCTTTTTTAATTCTTGGATGCTCATAGCTCGGGCGTGTCTTCCTCCACCATGCTCTGTCACTAGGTGGGAGATTCAGTGCAGGTAAATCGAAATCCTTCCATTCTTACATTTTTTACACTACCTTCGAATACTAGGCTTCACTTAGTTGGGGCCATAGAGGTAATTTTTTTTTTATTCAAGACTCCATTTATTTATGAGTGAGTAATGCTTTGTCTTACTTCTATTTGTTTAATTTCAATAATATGTGCTTTTAAGACTCCATTGTTGGTCTTTTACAAGGAGTCTCATGAGGATTGGTTGATTTTGCTTTTTAGGCTCATTAGAGTCCTTTCGTGTGAAATTTTGAGCTGAGGTAAGTTGTTTATAAATAAATTTACTTTTATGTGATTTCTTTTGGATTTTAGTTAGATTTCCATTGTGTTTTGAACCACCTTCTTAAAAATATACGAATTAATAATCATTTAAATCCATTAGCTTTTGTAACTCTTTCAATTCACTACACATCAATTTGTTGAATCTTTGATTAATCTTGTACTCTAATTAATCTAGATTATGAGAATGAAATCATAGATGTATAGTGATTCTTGGTAATTGATTGACATGGATGTAATGTTTACCTTAATTCTTTATTTTTTTAGCAGTAAACAACAACACCTGCTTTGCCTTTTGACTGGTATAACTCTTCCTTTTGTAACATTTCCGTGTGTATTTGTTCGTGTGCTGTATCACTAGAATCTCAATTGATGTGGGTGGAGTCTTTTTGTTGGTGAATGTGGCTTTGGGGATGGTGGGGAAGAGAAATACATCGATTTAAATATGATGTAACTAACTAATTAAAACATTGGCACTGGGATTTGAATTTTAGTAAACAAGTGGTTTGGTCTACTTTTTTAAGGAACCAACTAAATACTAAGGTTTGGTTTTGGTTAGCTCATCATCATGAACTAGGCGAATACTGAATTGTTAGAAAATCACCATCCCACGTTGTGCATGCAGACTTCACCCTCTTTACCTTGAACTCATTAACAATAAATTATTTTTGTATTTGATATATTGTATCATGTAGCATATTGATCGTTAATAGCTTGAAAGTGATTGAAATTTTATTAACAGAGATGATAAACTTAGACGTTTTATGATGTTGGAGTTTGCAACATCAACTTCAAGTGGGAGGAAACAAAAATAGATCAAGACCGCTTATAGAACCAACAAAATTTGGACTAATAGACATGGACCTAGGACTAGAGCAAGTACTTTCCTGTTCACATGATAATAAAGCACATATCTTATGTTCACTATCTGACTATAATGTAATGAGTTCTGTATTAATACGTACTATTCTAAAATGAAACTTTTAGTTCACGTGAAATGAAACTTTTAGCTCACGTGCACGTGAACCAAAAGGGTTTTGCTTCTTGCTGATGAGATAGGTTGTTATATTATTAATTTTGGAACTTTTGGAACAAATGCTATTGCTATATGTAAAACACAGTATCTAACCTATAGACGAGAAAATCTACATAATTTATCAAGTGCTTGTGGTGTATTTTTATGTAATATGCATTTTACATGTAAAATTATTACGTTCTTACAATTGTCCTTCACATTTTTTATCTTATTTATACAATGTGTTTTTCTATAATCATATCAAATTAAAATCAAGTTTTTTCTTGGCATAAATATGAAAAAAAAGGCTTTCAGTAGAGTCCAGAGTGGTATATTAACAAGATATATCAAAAAATTTGATATGAGATTGCACATCCCTGTCTAGAGTCTGAAACGAATAAAAATAAAATAATATCTTTTTGTGCGAAAGACTCATGATTTGATCTTTTGTGTTAGGGAAATAAAATAGATAATTCTCACAATAGCCTCTCGCTATATTGATCTCTATAGTTACATGTGAAGGAGGATTCTTTGGCCAACTTCAAAAGTAAATTCGCTTTCATGGAACTTAAAATTCAAGTTAACTTCTTTTTTAGAAGTCTTCAAAGTCAACATTTGAAATATGAATTATTTTCTTCCATCACAATTTTATCTTAACATATTAGTCTTATCTAAAATGGATAGTTCGTAGACTTTGCATCAATTTAAACTATTTAATTAGCTTCCATTAGTTGATGGCTTGACCTTAATCATCTTTAGTTCAAAAAAATAGTGTTCAAGCATATTTGATTTTTAGAATTATTTCTAATTGTGTATTGTTAAATATGAAAAAGGCTTCCAGTAGAGTCCAGAGTGGTATATTAACAAGATATATCAAAAAAATTGATATGAGATTGCACATCCCTGTCTAGAGTCTAAAACGAGTAAAAATAAAATAATATCCTTTGTGCGAAAGGCTCGAGATTTGATCTTTTGTAAATAGGGAAATGGAATAAATAATTCTTACAATAGCCTCTCGCCATATTGATCTCTATAGTTACATGTGAAGGAGGATGCTTTGGGCAACTTCAAAAGTGAACTCGCTTTCATGGAACTTGAAATTCAGGTTAACTTCTTTTTTAGATGTCTTCAAAGTCTACATTTGCAGTATGAATTGTTTTCTTCCATCTCAAAATTATTTAAACATATTAGTCTTATATGAAATGGATAGTTCGCAGACTTTGCATCAATTTAGACTATTTAGTTTGCTTCCATTAGTTGATGGCTTGATTCCTTAATTTGCTTAAGTTAAAAAAAAATAGTGTTCAAGCATCTTTCATTTTTAAAATTATTTCTAATTGCTTATTGTGTTTTGGAAAGGGATTATATGAATGTTATCTCTTTTATTTTTATCTTCACTTGGTCAAAGTTCTCTACGTTCAACTAATAGCAACATTTTCTTATTCATTTTACATGTGAATGTGTTGAGGGCTCATATGAATAAGTTCTTTTTTATGTTAGTTCTTCCCATATTTTGTTTTTATTTTTTATTTAAAAGTTGTATATGTATGTTGACTGGTTTGTTTATGAGTGCTCTTTAATATTATTGCTTATAGTAATATTGTATAACTGATATGGTAGTACAATACATGTTTACAAATATCTTCAATTGTGCTTAGAGTTGTTCAACTCTGCTACCATATGATCATTATCTATTTGGTTTTTTCTCTTCGGCTCTATTAGGTTACATAACTTTCCTCCCACATGTTCCATTCATTTTTTTCTTCATCATTGATAAAAGAAAGTTTTCTAATCATTTTTATATTTTCCCAGGGGGCAAGATTTTAGTGTTACAAAATTTGATGAATAGACAGTTATGATATGTAACCAAGTATAGTTTTCATTTATTTCGTGCCATGTCTTTAAGCATTGATTTTTATTTTTTATTTTTATTTTTTGTAGTTTTCATAATTGGTAAGGTATATATCCACATCATTTTAAAGTACAGACTAAATCAATAAAAGAGAAAGAAATGCTCAAATTTGTTCATGTCATTGATTTGTAACCACCATAGATGTTTAATCACTCAAAATAAAATCACCACATCATTTTGACCAAAATTCTTCTAATTGGTGTTAAATTTTCCATGCTAGCGTTCAAAGAAAAATAAAAATCTTCATGAATTATAAAGGAAAACATGAAGTCCGAATGTTTATAGGTTGCTTAAAACATTCAGGGCATATTGTCTTTGATTTGAGGATAATTGTGTATAGTTTCTCTTATGAATTTTTTTCTTAATCACATTCTAATTGACTTGAAAAAACATTCAGGGCATGCCAATGTATCTTAAGATTCAAACACTGTTCAACAGAACAAAGACACTTCTAACTCATCGGGCCATCAATGATACTGGTCTTAGTATATTATTAGTTTATTCTAAATATTAATATTTAGTCGTTAAATAATTTAAAACAGCACTACTATAAACTTGGCACGTGCCACTGTGCCACCCCACCTAGTATATATAAAAAGGATGGGTGTGATATGATTGTTTTTTTTTCATTTTTATCTATTTTTCCTGATTTTTATTCAGCGGATTATGAGAATATCCATTTTCAGCTTAAATGGTGCCTCCTGTTATGACTAATGGAAGGTTGCTCTAGTGATCTGAGCCATTAATTTAGATTTCAACTAATCATATTGGTTTAAGGTATAAAAATAAATGATTTTCTTTTTCGATTTTTGTGAAGAGTATATCTAGATCATTAGTCTAATCTCAACGACACATATAAATAAAAAAGAGTTTAACCATAGATTTTTCTTAAACATCTCACCAAAATGTAAGAACACGATACGGACTCTCAATATTAGATCGAGCAAGAAATGTATATCTAGAGAGTTAGGAGCAGCGGCGAGGCTAGGATTTATTTTATAGGGGCCAAACTAAGACTAAATATGGGCAAAACAACTATAATTTCAAATATTAAAGGGGACAACATTCATTTTTATTAATAAACTATCACATAAAATAGAAAATAGAAAAAACAAAGAGGCAATTGCCCCTTCTCATGGGGGCAGTCTCTCCCCTGGCTAGGAGATAAATATTTTTGCCCAAAAACACCATTGAAACCCCTAAAGACATTCGATCATCTAAATTACTAGCTTAAATGCCTAATCAAGCATTTGAATTGTGTCTAATGTAGGTGAAATTATTAAAAATGTCGGCCACAATGTGGCATGGGCTTCACATTGTGAGAATCCAATCCGTTGATTTAAATCTAAACGGTCTTGATCTATTGGATACGGAAATTAAAAAAGTAAATTTATTTTTAAATTAAATCAGAAAAGATCATAACCATTGATATTTTAATCCAACGGTAACAACTATCGGCCACATTGTGACCGGTAGATAGAATAAAATCTCCCTATGTAGGTACCTTAGTAACCTTTGGCAGGCCTACCAGTGATGCATGGATATCATGGTAATCCTATAGTTAAATCACTTACTATAAGTTTCATGTGAAGTGATTTAAGAGTGATTCATCGAGTATAAATTTCATACCATAAGGTATATTAAGACACCAATTGGATTTACAAACAACTGCACCAAAATTTTTTTGAATATCCCCTTCCAAAAATTTTAAGAAAGCCACGACCACTCTACTATTAGAGTCACAAACAACTGCTCCAAAATCCGTACTCCCTTTGAACCTAGGTGCTGCATCCACGTTCATCTTAAGAGAATCATGAGAAAGATGGCACCAAGAAGAATGGCAGCCCGCACATATTAGCCTGATCAAACCTTAGACGACCACGACTTGAGATCCTCGTCAGCCCGGCCATTAAAACATTCCTTATAATGGAAAGCGGTTTGTGCACCTTGAGCTATGGTTTGACCAAATTTTATTGCAAAGAGTAGCCCAATGTGTGAAGACAGATCTAGTGATATAAAAAAACAACCAATGTGGATCATCTCCATCAAAATTAGAATGATCATTCTAACTTAAACATTGACAATTCAATTACTGGTAATTAAATTGATCATAAAATATTATTGTCATGTTTAATTGTGTTCTTTAGTTAAATTATGCCAAAAAAATATTTTAATATACAATTTATAAACTAATCTTAATTAGATTTTTATTAAAATGTTAAATCTGATTTCAAATTTTGTTATGTTATTTTTATAATAATAATACATAGAGACTAAATGATAACTCGGTCTCACTGAATATCCAACTGATCTTTCATTGGAGTTTTGAGTTCTAGCAAATATTTAAGGAGAATAGTGAGGGAAACAAATAATAGCTGGCAAAGAAGGCGAAATGCACGAGTTCTAGCACGTGAAAGAAGCCAGCTAGTCATGTGATGCCCATCCACCAAAATGCACGAGTTCCGCTAATTGATACGTTACCGACACAGCTAATGCTCCCGAATCTCCATGGTTAAAGATAAGCATAGACTTAAGTAATCTATTGAAGGAATTCCTCCCACATAAAATACTGAATTTTAAAACGTGAATATTAAAATCTTTCATAATTGTCAAAAAATTTGAGCTGAGTGGCACTCGAATAAAATCAATCTAAAAACTAACTCATGTTTTATCTACTAAAAGATGATCGGCCATAGCTTTTTTTTTAATTCATTGAAGTAAAAAATTAATAATTATGTTTAGCGAAAAAGCTATCTCCCTAGAAGGAGCGGTTGTTCTGAGCTTTCCTAAGGTTGCTTTTTTTTTGTCGATAATTCTTGCTTGGATTTGGTGATTGATTTTGTTAGATATTCCTGTGTCATTCCGTTTGCTCTATTCGTATGGATCCAGAGCAGATACGTGCAGATGATGGGGATGGGATTCTGGCGTCTCATCTTGATGGTTGTATCTTCCGTTTGCTCTATGATATAGAGGTTTGCAGATTGAGTATTCTCGGATGTATCTTCACCAATAGGAGATTTTATGTATGGGTTTAAGAAAGCTATGGCCAGAGCGTGGTGCTTAGGTGACACTGCCTGATTTGTGAAAGTATATAAATATGTTTTTTAGATCTTCTACTGAAGTTGCACTTAACTTTGTTGTAGAAAATGGGCCGTGGCTTTTCGAGGGCAATTTGGTTGTGGTTAAGAGATGGAAACCCTTCATTCAAAATTTGTAGGGAATCTTTCTTTCTTAAAATTTTTTGGATTCAACTATATCACCTTCCTCTAGAATGTCGGGGGAGGAAAGTTTTGAAATTGATAGGTTCCAGGATTGGGAAGGTTGTTGAAGTTGATGAAGGATTCAAGAATGAGGAGTTTGAGGTTAGACGTTTTGTCAGAGTCAAAGTAGGAATAGACATCTCAAAACCGCTTATCAGGGGACTATCATTCAATTTGACGGCGTGTTTGGTGTACCTTCAAATATGAAAGGGTACCTCGTTTTTGTTTGAATTGTGGTTGTATTGTTCATCTGGAAGGAGTTTGTGTTAAGAAGAGTAAGGAGGGTGTTAATGCAGGTGGAAACAACACGAGGGAGAGTATGGCGATTATATCAGAGGTTTAAGTTTCTTTTGAACGCAAACTCAGTCAGCATAACAGAAAACATGGTTCACCTTCTGCTTATTGGGAAAGTGGTTTTAAGGGAAGAGGAAGAGGAGGAACGACGTCTAGAAGGGGAAGAGGGTGGAGATCAAGATGGAGAGGGAGTGGGTCTTCTGATGAAGACGACAATCTTTCTAATCGGAGGTCTGATGGAAGCGCTTTTTCTAGGCCAAATGATCTTCGATGCTGAAATTCGATATGGGAAGGAGGAGACGAGTCCTACTCACACAGATAGGAATGGAGGTTCGCCTGAGAAGGTTGATGGAGGTGGTTCGCCGTCTGGGAGGGAGACGACGCACACCGGAAATTATTCTCCAGATTTTTCGGCACTGCCTACGCCAAACGTTGGAATTCAGTTACCAAATATTGGGCAGTTGCATATTGATAATATCTTGGATGATATGGTGGCGACAGAATCGAGGGATGAGGTGATTTTGAATAATAATGATGGAGTTGAAAAGACGATAGATGAATTAATGTGCGAAACACGTGTAAGGAAAAAATCAATAAAGGTGGATGTGGCGATTCTCAAAGGGAGAGACAGCTGGACACCATGGATGGAATAAGGCTTGAACGGGACCCACAATCAAGAAGAATTTGTGAGCTTATTATAATGAGCTTAGTATTAATGACGATTTTTTGAAGAATCTTATAGAGGTTAATGTGGCTTCTACTCACATAGAAGGACCTTTATCTTGGGCCAATTTAACTGCCCGGCTTTTGTCTAAGGAGATGGTATTTGAGATGGGCATGTAGAAAAAAAGAAAGGCAAATACTCAAAAGGAAGATTCGGGTGTCTAAAATTATTTCTAAAGGTAAGAAGAAGATACATGGAGATGGTCCTACCAGAGCTGCTTCGGCAAAGGTAAAGATTCAGAAGCCTCCTTCTCATCCAATATTCTAGTTTCTCCCGGTAAGGTGCGAAATGGGAAAAGAACATTGTGTAAGGATACTGGACTGGACAACCAAAGGTGTAATTGTAGTGATCAGGAACCAAGAAATCTCAGATGGCTGCTATGGTGGATGAGGTTACTGAGATGGTGGAAGCCGACCTTAACCGGCCCTAAAGTGATCAATGAAGGCTCTGGTGTGGAATTGTCAGGTTGTAGGAACCCGCTGACAGTTTCCTCCTTGCGAGGGTTCTCTCTCGTACTCATTCCCCAGATGTATTTTTTCTGATTGAAACTAAGAATAAACATAATGTTGTGGAGAGATTGAAATCGGTAGTTCGGGCTAAAGCTTGTTAAATTTAGCGATTTCTTTGGTGAGTTGAATTTGAATTTTTTTTGTTGTTAAATCTGTTTATTGGCGTATTTTTGCTCTCTACGTTGGTTCTATTACTGATGTTAAGATTTGGCAATTGGACATTTTATACCAACATATTAGGTGCTGCAATGGCTGAGTTTGGGTGATCATTGTTAGGCATAGTGCCCTCAAAGCATGTGTTTTAACATTTTAATATGAAATTTAATGTAATTATAATTTTTTTTATAATTGTTCTTTTAAATTATTGTTGAATAATTTATGTATTCATTAATAAAACTATGATTTTGTATAAGTACAAGAAGATTAAGGTCGTAGATAATGAATCAAATTGTTAGCAACATATTAAAGTATGAATCTTTAATGAATGATTGCTAGTACGATTCACTAAGCATTATGAATGCATGTGATCTATATCCGAATCATTGATATAGATAGATATCTTAGTGAATATAGTTTATATAATAAGATTATATATGACATGACCGATGTAGATTAATGTCTTTATTAACTTACCGTTTATCATAAAAATTTAATATACATCAATCTAATAATTATATGTAGACCAGTATGAATCCTGAGTAATCATGAATTCTCATGTATGTCTACTTGATCTTTTGATTTACTCGTTAAGGTTTGTTTGTAAAATAAGATACTGACTTTTATTTTAGAGATTCAGTAATATGGATGGCTGGGAACATGATCATACAAGATTTAGAATCCAAGCTTTTCTAACGAATCGTATATTGGTTCCCTTAAATGTTAATTCTGGAACTGAATGGTTATTGATCTTACATTAATAAGATGATTATAAATTAGCCATTCACTAATGAATTAATGGTACTTAAAGATCAAGAGTTAATTAGAAGGGTAAAATGATAATTTTGACCAACTCTAATTTATGAACCAATAATTGGAGGATAGAACTACGTGAAATAATTATATCAACGTACTACATGAGAATACTCTATAAATGTATTATATAATCTCTAAGAGTGCAATTCCATTTTATAGTGTAATAATGAAATTAATAAATAAAATAATTTAATTAATAATCTAGTTTATTGGAGCTTAGAATTATGGTCCATATTCCCCAAGTCACATCTTTACAACACAATCTAGGGTGTAGATATTTCAGGATATGAGAAAATAACTAACTTGCGATAGGAGTTAAATTTCTAAGGTAAATATATAATTATGAGATATGTAATTAATGAATTAAATTATTTAATGTAATTTTTAGAAATTATAATAAAATAATTTTATTGATTAATTTGGTGCTGATCGATAAATGAGACATAATATATGATTTATGAATTAAATAATATTAAATTATTATAAAAATTACATTAAATAATTCACCTGACTCTGAGAGAATTAAATTTAATTTGTCAATGTCATAAAACATCCACCAAACATTTATAAAAGAAAAAATTTGTAGCATGTAAACTTCTCCTCAATCCTTGATGAAAAATTTTATGTATGTCACTTTCATAGTAAGGTATGATTTTTTTCAAGATCCTTATTTGATCGTTTTAACTTGCTCAAGTGTATCCTAACATCAAATGTACACATATTGACAGGTGATATACCAATGTCATATTGTATAACATGTAACGATGTTGATTCGCTATTCACTAATTGTACACGTGTTGAATATTCTAAAGAACTTTTAATTACTTACTCAAATAATGGTTCCACCATAGCAGTATTGAACAACATGTAATGTTGCGTACTTTCTAACATTTCATCGCTCATCGTAGTTGATGTTCTTGCTGAGATTGGACGTCCAACAAAAATAATGTGGCTAATAAAATCTTGATTGTGACATTCTCCATGGCATACTCTTATTTCTTTCTCAATAAACTCACTACAAAAGTCCATGCACTCATGCTAAAATACATTCTGCAATACACCCTTCAGGTCATGCATAATTTCGAACATATCCTTTTAGTATCTTCATATACCTAAAACCAAAAATAGATCTTTTAATGTAATTTATACGTTTAGGATAGTATTGCAAACTAAAGAATCACACTTCAATCACCTTTAAAAAAGATACACCTAATGGAAATGGACATGACCATATAGACATGCTTCTTACTCCAAATGAATTACTAAGTGAACCATTATGTCAAAGAATGATGGTGGGAAGAACCTTTCAAAGATGCATAATGTTTCAACTACTTCATTTTCCATGGTTTGTATTTTTTTCTCTATCAATGAAACGGTGACACAGCCTATTGGAAAAAGTACATAATCTGAATATAGCATCTTTGGTTACAAGTAACAATTGGTAAATGAGAACGTGGCAATCATATGATTTAAGGCCAGGGACTTTACAATCTTCCATTGATATGTAGTTTCTAATATTAAAACTGTAACCAACTGATAATTTTAGATTGAAAAGCCTCCTACAAAAGGTTTCTTTCTCTTTTCTTGGTTAATGAGTACAGAGCATGAGGAAGGATGATTCTATGTCCATCATCTTTTGGATGCAAGACATGCCTAATATCCATGTGTTGTAAATCCTTAAGTGTATTGATTCCATCCGTTGATTTTCCTTTCACATTTAGCAATGTAGCAATAATGCTTTCACATATATTTCTCCCTATGTGTTTAATTAACTGATAAGATAATTGATTGTAAGATCAGATAAGTTAATTTTGAATTAACTGATATCTAGATATTTATCTGATTAAAATAAATAATAAATTTATAGAAATTGTCATGTGACATGTTGGATTGCCACATGTCAATTACTAATTTTGAATTAGAGATTGAGATAGACTATTGTAGTGCCACGTGACACTATAGTGGGATGTGGCACACAATAGCGCCTCGCGGCACTATAGTTGTATCGTGAGATTACAGTGTCGTGAGGCACAGTGACTACTCACGGCACACTGAAGTGCCGTGTGGTACTACAATGTTGTATAATTACTGCGGGTCCTACTTTAATTGCAATTTGTATTATTTTATCCAAAAAAATATGATATGCCATTATCTAAAAAATATATTAATATTATTTTATTGGTTTCGGTATGCTAAAGAAAACAACATAGTTACAATCAAGGGGTGAAACTCCCTGAGATTAAAAGTTAATAAAAAGCTCTATGAATAACTTTTAATTTTTTTCGATGAGAATTTTATCTCACAAATTAATCATTCTCGAAAATCTCTAGATCTCATGTGCTAAGTACATATAGAGACAAAAAAGTGTTCTTGATATATTCTACGCGCGCGCACACGTCCTAGTGTGTTTGAGGATTGACTTAAAAGATTATGGTGTATATCTCAAAGTTTATCGGTTATGGGATAGCAAGATCGTTGTATTTGCAAGGATGTTTGATTGGACTACAAGAAGTATATTTTATATTAATGTATGTCTTTGATTTAATATATAAATATATAATGGATCTGATTTGAAAAAGTATTTTTTCAATTAAAAAATTTTCATCTTCGGGATTTGTGACGATGTGATTATTTATCGTTTTATAAATATATAATTTTTTTTAAAAACACCACCATTACTTCCACCGTTTGTCGCTGCAAATTCCAACAATCGCAACACACATTTCTTTTACTCAAAGGTGATGAGCCAAAGGAGATCCAAATTTTTTTCTTTTGGAATTGAGGATGACTATGGTTTTTGGCATACTGATCCACAACAAATCTCAGGTGTGTGATTACCAAATATCTTCGAGCCATTTTCTCTTATGGGTACCCTTCGATAGAAGATATTCATAACACATTGTGAAAGGTATAGGCTACGATCTATGGGGAAGATTGGCTCATGTTGGATGGTATGATTTTGGAGGAGGAGATCATAAAAGCTATCAATGGTATGCATCCGACCAAAGCCCCTAGTCCCGATGGATTAATGCAACATTTTCCCATCAACATTGCGATAATATAGGTACATATGTTATGGATATAGTTAAGATATTTTTTGGTAATGCATTTTACCTAATAATATTAACCATAGCCACATTGTTCTTATTCCTAAAATTGCTTGCCCAAGGAATATGAATGAACTCCGTCCTATTAGTCTCTGTAATGTGAGTTATAAGATTATAGCTAAAATTCTTACCAATCAGTTGAAAAGGGTTATGCCTAAGTCATTAGTGAGAATCAGAGCACATTTGCATGAATTTTGCATTCGTAAAAACGTTAAGAAGCATTCAACAACTATTGAAGTCGATATTTCTAAAGTGTATGACCGGATTGAATGAGTTTTTGTCATTGAAATGATGGGGAAATTGAGTTTCTCTAAATTATGGTGTTCTTGGATTTTTGCTTCTATTTCCTCAGTGACTTATAATGTTGTGATCAATGGAGAACTTAGTTCGATTATTGTTCCTTCTAGAGGGTTGAGGCAAGGGGATCCTTTGTCCCCTTTTCTTTTCCTTATATGTTCGGAAGCTCTATCTAATCTGTTGAAGGAAGCTTATGACTCTATATTAATTTCTGGGATTCAATTTTCTTCTTATGGGTCATGCATTTCTCATTTATTTTTTACTGATGATTCCCTTCTTTCTTGCAATGCTTCAGAGGCTGAATTTGCATCGATTACTAGTATTATTGATAGATAGAGCCGAGCTTAATGACATGTGGTGAATGATAAAAAAAGCATTATTATTTTTAGCTTTAATGTACTGGATTTCAGGAAACGTATGATGTCCAGATTTATGAATATGAATTTGTTAGGCTTTCTGAAAAGATATTTGGGCATCAATACAGATTTCGGTCTCTCAAAGAAGCAGGTTTTCGGTAATTATTTAGAGCGAATAACAGCTCACATTTCTAGATGGTCTGAGAAGTATTTATCTATAGCTGGTAAAGAAGTCCTTATAAAGGCAGTGGCTTATGCTATTCCTAATTACACGATGTCGTGCTTTAAGGTACCAATTTATTTATGCAAATCTATTTGTTATCGTATTACGGATTATTAGTGGAATGTGTCTCCGTTTAAATCTGGTATTCATTGGGACTCTTGGGATAAACTTACTAAGCATAAGATGGAAGAGGGTTTGAGATTTTGGGATTTAGTAGCTTTCAACCATGCGTTCTTAGCTAAGCAAATTTGGAGGCTATTAAGTAATCCGGAATCTCTTTTCTTTAATTTTTTAAGAGTAGGTACTTTAAAAATTATGATTTTTTAAGTGCCTCCCTTGGGAGGAGACCATCATGGTGATGGAGGAGTATCTTGGAGGGGAGAAAAAGTTTGTGTAATGGTTTACAGTGGATGATTGAGAATGGGAGTCGGTTTGTATATGGCATGATCCTTGGCTTCCTCGTCCTCATTTCTTTAAAATCATTTCACCAAGGAACAATTCAGTTTTTTATGTTAATGACTTGTTGTTATCAAATGGTTTGGGATGGAATACAAGGCTCTTAAATGACATCTTTTTACCTCCTGATGTTGATATAATTTTGTCTACACCTTACAATGGTGTTGGAGGTTTAGATAGGCTTAGTTGGCACTTCAATAAGGCTGGGTTTTATAATGTGAAATCTGGGTATTTGGTTGCGAAACGGGTTTTCCATAATGCTCACTCTATAGGTATTCTCTATTGTAATGCTAGTAATGTGGTGCTTAAATAGAAAGACTGGGAGTTCTTGTGGAAGCTTAGTATCCCTCCAAAGTTAAAAGATTTTTTGTGAAGGTGTTTTAATAATTTCATTGCTTGCAAGGTCAATTTACTTAAACGAGGAATGAATATCAATCCAGGTTGCTCTGCTTGTGGTGAAAATAATGAGACTCTTGAGCATATTCTGTTTTTCTGCCCATTTGCAAGAATTTTCTGGTTTGTTATCCCTCTCTCTTTGTTTTCAGAAAGATTGAAGGGTCCTAGCTTTTAAGATATTTGGCAGGAGACTAAGGAGTTTATTTTGAGTTCTGATGAGCTTGGGTCGTATAATATTATGTGGGTTGTGTTCGAGTGTTGGAGATTGTCAAAGATCAGAAACGACCGATGTTTTTCAGACTCAAATATCTCTCATTTGGATGTGGTACGCCTGACTTCTAATCAGTTGGTTAAGTTTTTGGCAGTGAAGGAGATTAAGCCAACTTCAATTCATTCTCTGTTAGATTCTAAAGAGATCCCGGATTCTTAAAATTGTTGGAAATTTTATTCGGATGTGGTTTCAAATCCATTTCTAATTGTTTGAGTGTTTTGACTGCGGAGGCTGGAGCGATGATTTGGGGATTAGAGGAGTCTCGACATTTTGCATGGATAATTTGCTAGTTTTGTCTTATTCGACAAATCTTATCGAAGCAGCAAATTAGGCTAATTTTTTTGACAATCAAATTGGATCTTTTAATTTTTGATGTTATTTCGTTGAAGTCTTTCTTTGTTAGTTGTCGTTTCTTGCATTGTAATCGTTCGTTTAACATCCTGGCTCATGTTTGTGTCAAGAGAGGATGTCTGGCTTCTGAATCTTCTATCCTTGATGAACATTTTTCAGATTTTATTATTGAAGTTCTTTAGAGGTGTTGTTTTTGCACCCCTATTTTGTTGCCAAAAAAAGAGTAAAAACTATCCAAAAAAGTTGTATTGAAGAATGGATGAAAAAGACAACTCTTCACACATGGGTTACAATATGGTAATCCATTCAAAGCAATGCAATGGTTTGGAATTTAATTCCCAATCGTATGTTTTTTTCTTTTAAATTCAACTAATTAAAATTAAGTTAATTTATTTGAATTATTCTTTGACCTTTTAGAATTAAAATTAAACTAATTTTTAAATCACTTGATTGACTATAGAGTATCCACATTGAGCCACTTGTTTATTAGATAATTTTCATTACAACATAACTCAAATTTGAGGCAGTAAGAAGACTGTAAGGATAAAAATATATTTGGCTACATAATTAATAAATTTTATCGATTAAACTTGTAATCAAATTTATTAATTATTAATTATGATGAACTCCACTATAATATCGTAACTAAACTTCAAGTGTGTACTCAACATAACTATTCATGACCTATCATTCATTATGTAATGTCTCTCCATATATAACACCGTGTATAATTATATTAATTATTATCGATCTAATATTTATACACATCTTGATATTCTTAGGTTCCAAATTCTAACTGACAAATATGATAATCTTCATATTTAATGTCTTAAGTAAAATTATCAAATCTCTAGTACTCCACCGGAAATATTAAGCGTTTAGTTTACTATGACCACATAAATTAATTACATAAGAGGTACTATGCCTCTTAATTAAAAATGTCTATGAATTCTACTATTGAGAATTTATGGACTCACTGTCTAATAACCCAATCAATTAACCTACGGAATATACTGACTCATAGAGTCTTATTCTTAATAGATCAAAATAACTAAGCTATAAATACGAGCTCATAATTCTCTTAAGATTGAGAAGACTCATAAAATAGTAGCAATGAGTATTGATTTTTATTTGATAGTACTTTACAGAAAATCAGATTCATTATTCCTTTCAATGCATTTCAAATATATTAGTACTTTAAATAGGTACTCTATCTAGTAACTAAGGTAAGTCACTCTACATAATAGAGATAATGTACTACAGTCTTTTCTTAGTAAAACGCCTCACTTGAAATTAAGTATTTATAAGTCATAAAGAAATTATTAGTTAAATTCCTTCTCCTATGAGCTAAACTCTATAGGACTCAAATATCAAGTATTGTTATGCTTGTGGACATTTTATAAGAATGTATTGCACATAATATAAGGATAAAATATTTATTATTAATCAGAGTTAAATGTCAATAAATACAATAGAATCCCAGTGCTTTTTAGAGCATAATTATAACAATCTCTCACTTTTTCTAAAGTATGTCTACGGCCAGTTTAACCTCCACTTTCTTTACATGTGACCAAAAAATCTTGTTGCTAAAATCTAATTGAAAACTTGAATCCATATATCTAGTTGGTTAGATATTCTCACCATGATAGACAAGAACATAATCTATCGTTCTCCTAAGATACTTGAGTATATACTTCATAGCTGTCTAATGAAATCCTCTTAGCTTTGACTGATATCTACTCATTAAGCCTACTGTGAAATACATATTAGGTGTATAATATAACATACTTAAGACTTTCTACTACCGAAAGTAAGAAAACTATCTTCATTTTATTGATTTCATCCTATGTTATATGACACTGACATAATAAGTCATTTCTTAGAATCGTGCATTGCACACCTATAAAACATATTATTATCTATGAAGTTCAGGATAAATACATCATTTAGACAAACATGGCTTTATCATTGATGTTTGTACCAAAACGTTCAGCAGTGAAGCTTTATGCAATCTCCTTCTTCATGTAAACTCTCACAGCTTGGGAATCTCCTTCTTTTGAGATGAAATTCACCGCGCGTGGGCTCCTGTGTTTATTGAAATTTGAAATTTACCGCCTCTCAGGAGTAGCGATAATGATGGTGCGTGAGATATGGGCGAAGACTGTGCAATCCTGGCTATTGAAGCATCACCTGTCACATCGATGATTGCGTGGGTGTTGTTTGGTTCCTTGAGCTCATCGGTTCGTAGATCGATGTCTTCCTGACCCATTAGATTTCTTTAATGGTCCTAATCTCTGAGGTCTATAAATGAGCGATTTTCCTCGTTTTTTTTCACTTTTTTCCCATCTGAGAAAGACGAGTCCCTAACAACTTCCCCTTTTGCCTTATTTTCCTATCTTTTCTTGACATTACTCTACCTAGGGGATTTAGAGAGTTTCACTGGTCTCATGGATTCAAGTTTGTCCATCATGGCCAGCGATTCCCGTGTTGACCCTGATCGATGCACTAGTCCAGGCAGGAGTTTCAACTATTGGGGAGCCGATGATTATCCCTCCTCTTTGATCAGAAAGGATTTAGTATGCATCCGGAAGAAGTACCATCTTCCGGATTACATCCACCTACGGCTGTCTGAGGTAGGCAAGAGAATTAGCGCCCCGCGACATGGAGGGATCGGGCTATACTTGGCGGCTTTAAAAGGTGGGCTATGCCTCCCTTGCATCCTTTCTTCTGCATCATTTCTTCAGGAGATGATTTTCCTCAATGGGGATAACTTTGTCCTGACTCCAACCTAACTCTTGGAGGGTCCTAGTGGGGTGCGGGGTTTTGTGGAAATTACAATATGGTGAGGACTTCACGTTTGAGGAATTCAACTTTCTGTTCTAATTGAAAACTCCTCCTAAGAAGCCGGGTGGAGAGGCTCCTTTTCGTGCCCTAGGATAGTATTATATCAGTGGTAGCCTCCTTCACAACAATTAAATTTTTTATTTATTTAAGCTATTACATTTTTTAGATTCATCCAATATTACTAAACACATGTAAAAAATGTAATTCTAATCACCTAAAGTATTATGGAATATAACATTAAATCTCACTAATGTGTTATCAAATGTAACATTAGATTATATGACAATCATATGGTATTTAAAATTGAATAAACATTAAACATATATCTTTTTTTTAAAGAAACCTTTAACTATAAAAAACCATGTTTCAATAAGCTATGATGAATTCAAAATTTAATCGTTTATTAAATAAATAAATAATTTTATATATTTGATAAAAACTTAATATTTTTTATTCATCAGGGGCATCTATTTTTTTCTTAAATTATTTAATTGAAAATCAGAAAAAATCTACCATTTTTATTTTTTAAAACTAGCTATTTTTTGAATAAAATGTAAATATGAAAAGTTGTAGTTGAAAAAAGAGTAAATATAATCATTGATGATGATGATTAAAAATAAAAAGAGAGAGAAATAGATAAGGAGAGGTGTCCAAATATTTAAACCAACAGACTAGCAAATTATATTGTGGGTAGAGAAAAAACTTAGCTGCGTCTAAAAATAATATAACTTATTATAATTAACTTTAAACTATAATTTATTTTAAATTGATGTTTGATAAATAAGTGAATAATTAAATTATTTTAATAAAAATTACTTAAGTATCCGTCTAAATGATATAACTTGCATTTAGCTCATTTTTTAGTATCAGTATTTTTTCAAATCGTTAATCTAAACGCGAGTCATCCGGACCCGTTCGTTTCCCCGAACCGTGACTTGTTCTGACCCATGTCCCACTCGACACCATCTCCCTAACTCGACCTCGGCTCCCTAACTTGAGGGTCAAGGTCAGAGTTGACGTCGTGGTCAGGGTCATGGAGAGGTCGGGTCCTTGGTCAGGCTTGTGGTTGAGGTTAAGGTCTGGATTGAGGTCTGGGTCAGGGTCGGGATCGAGGTTGGGGTCATGTCTGGGGGCTCGGGGTTTGGGTTTGTGTCTGGGGTCGAGAAGTCATGTCCCCGACCTGAACTCCTGACCTTGTGTACCGAAAACAAAAATCAGCAATGAATCATTTATCTACACCAAATGTAACTTGTTTATACATGGATTTATGCCCCTGACATATCTATTGGGTCCAACCATCTCATGATTATTTACCCATAACCGTCAAGTCAAGTGGCAAGACTTGGCGGGACTCTTACCGCCTTGGGAATGAATTGAAGGCATATGACTTGATAGGATTAGAATGGGGTTCGTTGTGTCGTTCTGCAGCCACGACCTTCTCAATAGACTTTAGATTCGTCGTCCTCTCATTGAGGATGAACCTAGGGACACGTGGCAGCGTCCTATACATTGGCATTTACATACACTTGTCAATCATTCATTGGATATCATAAAATAGAGTTTACCCCTAACTTTTTATATAAATAAGGTTATCACTCCTATTGAGGGAGTTGGATATTTTGACATTTTACGCGCACATTTTGGCCGCTAAGTATGCTCATTCTTTTCTCCACGCTAGACCTCTACATTCCTGAGGCTTCTCCAATGACTAGACCACTCTTCATTCAATGTACTTGATCTGGTTCAGAATCTATCCTCTAAACATAACTCATAACATCAATGTTGTAAAAATCATCGGAACCATTTAATTACACCAAATGTAACTAACAAAATCAATATTGGAACCCCCGGACAACTAACTAACTCCAACTAAAATAAAACTTACAACTAAAAACTATACAACGATACATGGCTCAATTTTTTGTTTGTTAAAAATCTATTAATCCTTATGAACACGACTAATAGAAGAGTCATATATGTAACTTAATTTGGACGCGATTGTCATGCAAAGAATAGTGTTGTGGGATCAACGAATGATGATTGTTAGTTTTGTAATTTCCTTGTTTAGGAAGCCTAGGGTTTTGATAGTGTGGCTATAAATATAATATTGGGCTTAGGGTTTTTAGGAGATAAAAAAGTGTGAGAACATGGGGTGTATTGGGGCTTCAGGTTTGTGAGAGTGAGATTGAGATTGATGGGGTTTGTAATTCTTTTTGTATGATGAATCTGTGTGGATGTAGGCAATTGGCCGAACCACGTAAAATCTTGATTGTGTTTTGTTTCATAATTCACCACAATAATTGATATGAGAGCGGGTCCAAACACAGAAGAAGGATCCTGAAATAGAGTCGCCGAGCACTAGATTCGTCGTGCACGTGGTACAGAAGCAACCGAATTCATTGAGTTGAAAAGCTTCAAGGTTCTGCACTTCTGCTGTTTTTTGGGTAAGTTAAATTGAAAATTGAAAATTTTAAATTGCCGAATACATGTTTTGAAGTTCTGCAGTTTTGGGTAACTTGGTGAATTTGCTGTTTTCTTCTCCAGGCTTTTTTGGTCTATGTGTTTGGTGGATAGTAAAATTGAAAAGTTGTTTTCGGGTTGATTTCAATTTGTCTTGGTGTGAAATTTTTGGGAGAAGACTAGTGGTTTATTTATTTCTATATTCTTTGTTTTTTTTATCCATGATATTTAAGGTTTTTTTTATCAAATCAAAATACATTAGGAATTTTATGTAATACAAACAGATTAATCCTGTCAGGAGGAAGATTCCCCAAAGAGCAACTATGATACAACCCATTTGCAGATAGGCGACTCTCCATTGCTACAAGACTTAAATTAGGGGAAACAGAAAAAAAATCTAATAACAGATAAATTTCTCAATAAACTATTCAAAACAACATTATCCTTGAGTTTCCTACAAGCAAAAAATCCCATAACTCGATACACGCAGACTCCACTTCTACGTAGAGCCAGAAGTTAGCTAGGCAGTGGTTTAAACCTTCAATCAAAGCATCTAGGATGGAGGATGAGGAAGAATCCGAGGCTGCCAGAACCCAGCCTCCTCCTAGAAATTCTCCCACTGATCCCCTGCACACCCGACCACTAGCTATTGGAGCGTTTGATATGTCCCCAACAATATCCAAATTAATTTTGACGAAATGGATAGGAGAGGCCTGCCAAAATGTCCAAGCCATACAATTAATAACTTTGGGGATCTCCTTAAAATTTATCTGTTGTATCATACATGTTGTCCTTGGTTGGGAAACCGTTTTGAAGCTTGATAGATTAGTCTTTGCCGTTGCAAAATTTGAAACTTCGAATCTCCACGCCAAAACAACTTCCTCGACCTCTGATCTTAAACCATTGAAAACCAGGTTATTACGCACTTTCCACAATCTCCATAGTCCATAAGCAAAAGCTCTGCCCCAAGAGGGGAAATGGGACAAGAAATTAATTGGCTTAAAAGAAATTTCCCATATCTGCCAGCAATTTGAATCATTCGAGACATAACCATCTAGTTTGATATCACAAGCACTCCAAAAAGACTTTGCATATCGGCAGTGGAAAAAGATGTACAGAGATCTCTTCTTCAACTTCACATAATAAGCAGCATGGATTAGATATTTGAATATTTTTCTTGATTAGATTGCTCTTGGTGGGGAGAAAATCATGCAAAAGCCTCCATAAAAAGAATTTCACTTTAGGAGCAGAATCTAGTTTCCAAACAGTCCTCCATAGGGAGTTAAAATTAAATTTACGACTCACATTGGATGTACTAGGCATGTCTGTGTGCTTTTTGAGAGCCGCAACTTTATAACCCGCGTTGACAGAATAAATACCATTTTTTTATATGACCACCAGCCAACATCAACAAGGCATCTAGAGGATAGGGGGATATGAGTAATGATATCGGCCTCCACTTTTTGAAAAATATTACAAATTAATTTCACATTCCAGCCCCCTGAAGAAAAATCTATAAGATTTGCAACAATCTTAATAGAAATATTTTTTGGAGAATGAGGGAGAAAATCATTATTAAGGTTTTGTGGTGAGCCTATTTCTAGTACTTGTAAATTTCGTCTAACGGTTTAGGCTTGACAAAAACACAAAATACGGGGAGTACAAAGTTCGAGATGGAACTATTTAATGAGAAGAATAATTTTAATTTATGATGGAGTCTAGTTAAAGATAACAACAAGGACTATACATGACGTTAATGAGAAAGTCATAGATATTCTTCTTGAACAATGACTATACAGGGCGTTAATGAGAAAATCAAAGAAATCAACTAGTATATGTAATGATGATTGTGAAGAACTTGAGATAAAAGCCGTGAGTATTATTAGATTATGTCTATTACCGAAAATAAAGTATAGTGTGTGGAATGAAACATCACCAGAGACTTTATGGAAAAAAGTGGAGATGATGTCAAAGTCGCTCATCAACCGGTTGTAGTTGAAGAAAGAATTATACCAACTATGTATGGATGAAGGTACTACACAACTGACTAGTAGATATGTTAAGATTAATGAAGAAGATCAAGCATTGTTGTTGTTGAAGTCGCTTCCACCACTGCAAGAAAAATAAGGTATGCCTGCCGAAGGCACAATCATCGTTTAAAAAAAGCGGAGGTAATCTTACGGCGGTTTTAACTAACCGCCGATATTTTGGTATTTGGGATTTTCTTTTCTGGAAACCCTAACTGCGAGTTCTTTTCTCCCTCAAACCTCCGATGCTGCTCTCCATGGCGCTCCTCGACGCCGTTAGTCCTTTAATTATGCTCATAAGTCTGAGTTGCAGAGCGAGCGCTGAAGAGGTGTTGTTCAGTGATGTGCAGTTTGGGGATACGGAGACTGTACAAGCTTTGCTGGAGAGAGAGCACTCTTTGTTGCATCAGACCACTGTTTATGATCGCCAATCTGCTCTTCTTATAGCCGCTGCTAATGGTCAGATCGAGGTAGCTTCCTCGATTTTGTTGCTTATATGGGTGATGGTAAATGGGTTTTTCTGGGTGTTTTTAATTTAGATTCAATGCTTTCGTGAAAATTTCGTCGGTTTTCATTAATTAGTCTTTCTGGGTTTTTCGATTGTCTTGTGCGTTTGCAGATTCTCTCTATGCTTTGGAACCATCTGCTAATCCAAATTCGCTTAATCCTCACAAACAGGTTACATTTCATCGTTTGTTTTTCATTTGTCTCCATTTTTTTATAAAATCTTAAATCTCTATTATTTTGATATTTTTGTCTTTCTAATTGTGAATGTTTCAGACTCCTCTAATGTTGGCTGCAATGCACGGAAAGATCTCCTGTGTGCAAAAGCTACTGGAAATAGGAGCAAATGTAAGTGATTGTGTTTTTTCAAGTTTGTTTTTCCTTTTTGTGATTTAGTGCTAATATGATGCATAAAATTTTTGCTACCACCGCATAATTTTTCCCTTCTTATTTCATAGTTTTTATGAGAATAGCAAATAAGAGATAATTTTAATTTCTAAAGAAAGCTTTAATTCCTGCACCCAGGTGCTTGTGTGGTTGGATGAATATATAAGATAGGTGAACATATGGTGTATGTTTGTCATCATTTCCCTTTAGAATTGCGAGTGGAAATGGATTTTGTGGTATATTTTGGAAACAGTAATTTTTTAGTCAAATTAACTAGGCTGCTTGGCAAGGTTGAAGAGATAGCAGATGTTGAAATTGTAAACAGTGCTGTAAGCAGCAGTTCGGGGATGTTTTGGCTGCACTCAAGTCAGGAAAAGGATCTCCCGAAATTCTACATCTAAAGTGAAGGAATCATCCCAAAACCATCAACAAATTTCTCCCACAGCATCTCTAGAGTCAAGGACTCAATCAAAGCAGACTGATTCTTATGAAGATTTACCCAATAGTCAAATTCGCAAGGTGTCTGTTTTACGAGAAATTATTTAAAATGTCAGTCACAATGTGGCCTAGGCCCTCACATTATAAAAACCCGACTCATTGATTTAAATCTGAACGGTCTCGATCTATATTGGGCATGAAAATCAAAAAAATAAATTTATTTTTAAATTAAATCAGAAAATATCTCAACCGTTGATATTTTAATCCAACGGTCACAACTACCAGTCACATTGTGACCGGTAGATAGAATAATTACTCCTGCTTTACGACTTCTTTTTTAACATATATTATGTTGTATTTTCTAAAGGATTAGAAAATTTTATGCCAATAAAAAAAAGGATTTAGTCAGGTGTAAAGGAAAAAACTCACGGTTTTAGAAAATTGGTCGTGAATTTACTATATCATAATAGAAAAATAAAGAGTATATAGAAATGAGTAATAAATATCATGATTTACGTGAAAAAATCTTAAAGAAGAGAAATCACGTGAAGTTTTTTTTTATAATATTTCATCATGGAGAAAGGTTTACAAGGCTAATGCAAGCTACTCGGTTTCCTTGTTTCTTATGTGTCACTACAAGAAAAACCTAATATTGCGATGGTTATATGGCGAAGGTTTGTAAATCGTCGTCAATTGTTCCAAAAGAGAAGTAATTGTGACAGTTTAGTAAACCGTGGCAAATGTTGTATATATGCTGACGGTTTTACGCAACCCGTCAAATTTGCATAAGATATGTCGACGGTTCAGCCGAAACGTCATAGTTGAAAGAGAAACTTGTCCGAGTTTGTCGACGGTTTGGTCGAACAGTCGGGATATGGTTTTAAAAATGTTTAATTTTTGGGTCTTCTATTGCTATGATTTTTAAAACTATAGCAATAGATAGTGTCCCGACGATTCATGCGAAACCATCGGTACAACCGAACGAGTTTCTCTTTCAACTACGGCGATTTGGCCGTAGCTCTACCTTAGCTCTGCCCGTGTCCTCCTCCCCACTCAGCCTCGATCTGTACGTGGGTTTCCTGCTCGGTCGGTAAGTTTTAATTTTCCTATTTGATTATCTGTGTTGTTTTGTTATAAGGAGTTTGATGGGAAAGCTTTGTCAATTTTAGTTGTTTTCGTTATGTATTTTTATGGATTTAGAGAGATTGTGAATTTATGAATTTGATGGGAAAGAATTGTGAATTTTAGTTGTTTTCATTTTGAATTTTTGTGGTTTTAGAGAGATTTGTGAATTTGTGAAAAAATTGTGAATTTAGTTATTTTCGTTGTGTATTTTTGTGGGTTTAGCTAGAGAGATTTGTGAATTTGATGGGAAAGATTCTGAATTTTAGTTGTTTTCATTTTGAATTTTTGTGAGTCTAGAGATATTTGTGAATTTGTGAATTTTAGTTCTTTTCGTTTTGAATTTTAGTTGTGAATTTTAGTTTTTCTCGATGTGTATTTTTGTGGGATTAGAGAGATTTGTGAATTTGATGGGAAAGATTTGTGAATTTTAGTTGTGTTTCATTTTGTATTTTTGTGGGTTTAGTTAGAGAGATTTGTGAATTTGTGAATTTGATGGAAGAGATTTGTGAATTGTAGTTGTTTTCATTTTGAATTTTTGTGGGTTTAGAGAGATTTGTGAATTTGTGAAAGCTTTATGAATTTTTAGTTGTTTTCGTTTTGAATTTTTTTTGTGAATTTTAGTTGTTTTCGATTTTATGTTGGCCTTATAGATTGCATTTATGATTATGTTGGGGTTTATGTGGTTTTGGTTTTGGTTGTTCTTATTGGGTTTTTTGTTGGTATTATTGTCTGGCAGTGTTGCTTCTGGTTTGGATCTATGGTTCTTTGAGATCTGATTTGGTTTGGTTTTGGTTCTTGTTGTTCTTATGATTATGTTGTTGGTTCATGTGGTTTCAGTTTCTTTCATGAAAATCAAGACCATTTTCATATAATAATTTGTATCAATTTACTCTTACTAGCTCAAGAAATAGGTTTAGCAATAGGCATTGAGAAATTCGGTTCTGGTTGTTTTTGCGATATGTTGTTCGTTCATTTTGTTTTTAAAATATTTTACAAACAACTAACTATTAAAAGGAAAGAGAAACAATATATAGAGACCAATTAGGTTTGGATCTATGGTTCTTTGGGATCTGATGGATCATAATCTGGTTAGTTCTCCTACCGAATCTGGAGGATCAAATCCACATCATGATAAGAATATGGAAACATAAGGTTTGTTCACTCTTATTCAAGTTAATTGAGATAATAAAATAGTGTTTCATTTAATTATCATAATGTTATTCAATATTTTGTTAAAAAGAACCATCTAAGCGTCGTACGCGAGGACGAACGCAGTTGACATCTATATGGGTCAGATCAGGCAATGATAGAATACCTATGGCTTTCAATGCCCAAGGTCAGGTCATCGATGCTAATAAAGGAAAGTTTGCAAGCTTTTATGGTACCGTTACTAGACGACGTAATATTTTGCCCATACAATATGATTGGAGGCATGTGTCGCAGTATCATAAAGATCAAGCGTGTGAAATAATGAAGGTATGGGTACCTGTATGTTCACACACACACACACATATATATATTTAATTGCGTATTAATATTTTGTAGTCAAAATATGCCGTAGAAGAATGTCAGAAACCATATGTTTTGACATCCTTAAATGCAAGATGGAAGGATGAGAAGAGCAGAATGAAAAATGAAGATATGGCGACATATGAAACGGAGGAAGAGGCATTAGAACATTGGAATGATACTATTTCAAAAGAAAGTTTTATTACGATAATTCGTAAATGGTATTCAGAAGAAGTAAATGTATGATTTTTTACTATATATATATATATATGATTAATTGTACATGAAATAAATTAACTTTTATTTATCTTTCACAAATATAGAAGCAAGCTGCAACTAACAAAAGATCACAGAGTAAACTAAAACACCCTCACACATTGGGACGTACCAGTATACCAATGAAAAGAGCAGAAATGGTAAATTCTAAATTTTATAATTGTTTTAATCAGTTTTATTTTAAGTATATTTAATAATATGTTCTCATTTTATAGACAGGAGAGCTTCAAAGAGAGCCATCAAGAACGAAGCTATTTTTAGCCTCACATGAACGGAAAGATGGAACTTATGTAAATGAAGAGACTGTAAACTTTACATTAAGTATATGTTGTAATATTAATACCAAGTTTTTAAATAGTTATTACATGTTTACTGATAATAAGTCTTAATTTTGTATTATAGGAGAAACTTAAAGAGCACATGAGTCAACTTCTGGATGGTGATTATGATCCAATTTCACCAAACGACATGCTCTCACAAGTATCGAGTCTAGAGCATCCTGGACAAGTGCATTCATTAGGACTCAGGGTAATTCCATCTCAAGTGTTCTCGCATTATCGTGAGGAATCGTCAACGCAAGATTCTACCCGTTTATCAACAGAGATAGAATCCCAACGTGCACGAGTAGTAGAGTTAGAGGCTCAATGCACACGAGTGCCTCAGTTAGAGGCTGAATGTTCAGAGATGCGTGAGAAATATAACAAGATGCAGGCTGAATGTTTAGAGATACGCTCCCAGCTAAGCTTAATTATGAAGTTTATGCATGACTCTCGTAAAGTCTAGGGTAGCCTTTTGCTGTTTAACGTTATTTAATAATACTTCTGAAATATTTTGTTGTTTCAAATTTTCATACTTTGAACTCATTGGATAATTTGTATTGATAATCTATTATAGTTTTGATATCTAATTAATGATTTAATGCTTTTAATTATGCACTCTGTAAATATACAGAATGATACTCCTCTGACTATTGTGAAAATATATACCCTGTTAAAATATAGTGCTTTTTGCGACGGTTTTAGAACTGTTATAAAAAATTGACTGAAGACAAATTAGCGACAGTTTTAGAACCGGCGCAGTAAGACTCCCTTTTTAACCACAGTTATACAATCGTTGTATAATTGCGACGGTTTTATAAACGTCGCCAAAATCATCACCGATAATCGTCACTTTAGAGACTCTATCGTGACGTTCCTCTGACGGTTGTGAAAACTGTCTGTGATTCAATTTCGACGATGGCGATCCCGACGTTTCTCCAACCGTCACCGTATCGATTCTAACGGTTATAAACCGTAGCCGTAGACTCCATTGACTGTCGTCGTAGACGGATTTTCTTGTAGTGTGTGTTGAGAGTCGTTAAGTGTCCAATTGAAGTTACAACTTGCCTTTATTTATAGGCCTTCAAAAATATGATATAAGTTATCTAATTCTATCTGAAAATATGATCAACAGAATATTCTTCTGAGATCTAGCTTATCAACATTAACAACTAAGTAAATCTTGACCGTCAGATTAATTCAATGATCTTGATTAACTTCTCTTTGGATTGTCACGTCGGTAAGTCATGTACTTTCATCTGATTGGTCTCTTTTTATAACCTTCTAGTTGATTCTATGGTTCACGCTCTATCTTCTCTTCGATAAAATCTTCGGTTTAGATCTTACCACGTGTCATGTGAGATTTTGTCTATTTATCAGGATTGGCATGAATAAGAGAACTCTTAAGATTACCAAGAAAACCAGAGTTTTTAATAGTAACAAATGGAAAATGGTTAACCAAATTTCATCGTTTGATTTTTGATCATTTCAGTCATTAATGTGGTTAATCTGGTCTCCCTTCTAGCCTATGATAATATATATTAACACATAATTGTCGTCTACTTAAACTCAGATTGCAATTTTGCTAAGGAAAGAGCATTGCAGACGGTTAAAGAGAAAAATTAAAGTGGGGATTGTCTACTTAAACTCAAGTTGCGTATATTTTTTTTCCAGAGGGGCACCTATGTCGGTGGTTATAAATCACCGGCATAGGTGCCAAAAAAGATATGTGTCCACCTTTACCCGTGGTTTTAAACCGTCGATCAAGGTTGAACAAACTGCCGGCAAAACAATAAAATGCACGGCGATTATTAAAACCGCCGGTAAAACTTTTACAATGGCGCTTTCCCGACAGTTTACCAACCGCCGCACAAATTCCTAACAGTGGTTAATTCTGCCGATATTGGTCAAAATAGCCGCCGATAAAGATGGTTTTTCTGTAGTGCACCATTGTATGATAACATAGTGACGACGTTATTGGTTGGGAAAGAGACTCCCAAGGTGGAGAAAGTGACTTCAATGTTGTTAGAGACCAAAAAGTTCAAGTAGCCGGTGGTTAAAATTTAAAACAATACATATATAGTGAGATTTAATTCGAGTCGAGGAAGGAGTATGTCACGAGACCATTTTAGAGAGACATCAAGATCTTCTTCAAGGCCAAGATATTTGAGTAATGTTGAGTGTTATTATTATCATGCAAAAGGGACACTTCAAATACCATTGCAAGAAGATGATAGCAGACCTAGAAGATTTCAAGAACAGTTTCATGAGAAGCCTAAAGACACGAAAGCAACGAGCTTGAAGGTAGCAATGAGGTCCTTTCTATAACTCAAGATAAATACTCTACTGAAGATTCATGGATTTTAAATTCTGCATGTTCCTTTCACACGTGTTGGAATAGATATTGGTTTGACACGTATGAGACTGGTAATGAAAGAATTGTCATGTTGGCTGATGATAAGGAATGTAAGATTGAAGGGAAAGGAACAATGAAAGTGAGAATGTTTAATGGAACTGTGAAGACATTTGATGATGTGATGCATATGCCATAGATGAAAAGGAATTTGGCTTCTTTAGGAAGACTTGATTCGTTAAGTTATGGGTAATCAGCAAAAAGTGGAGCTATGAAAGTTATATGAGGTGCGTTGGTGATAATGAAACGGTACAAAGGTTTCAGAAGCATGTACATTTAAGTTGGATGGTAACGTCGTTTAAGGTGGAGCAGATGTTAAAGCTTCCAGAAAAATAGAGCGATGAATACAACTAGTCAAGAAGAAGGTGAGATTTAATGTAATGTTGCTGTTAGTGCAAACTTAGATATAAATTCTCAAAACTTGCTTTGGGATGGATGAAAAATTATCTCCCAAAAGTAAACTAAATAAGAATGTAAAGATATGTGAGAATTGTAGAAATCCCACATTAAAAATGAGAAAAAGTTGGAGTGGTATATATAGAAATACTTGTATCAAGCGTGATAATTTGATAATCCTAGAGGCTCTCTCTATGTGAGCCACATTTATATGGGCCAATGGACTATCTTTTACTTCAGATTTATTCTTCTTTCTCATAGAAAGCCCAAATGTCATAGAATATGAAATATTATTTGTAGTTTAAGGCTCAAAATGTTTTTTATTTTGCAAATTAAGAGGAAAAATGTTTTTGAATTTTATTTAGGTTGAATGACCTTTTAATGGGTGAAATAGCCTCTACGATACCTCTCCCCATGAGTAGTATAAAAGGAGGCATTTCTTTCCTCATTTTACACATCAAAGAAGCATTCTAATCTCTTTTTCTCTCAATTCTTGCTCTCCAAGTTTTTTCTAGTTTTTCTTCAAATTTTTTTTGTTCGGTTTTTAGTTCAGGCTCGGTTCGGTTTTTAGTTTTCTCCTAGTTCAATTTTTGGTTAGGTCCGATTCAGTTTATTTTTGGTTTTGTCGTCAGTTTGGTTTTCCTGTCCAGTTTTGGTTTTGCATTGTTACTATAATGGTAGAATTCTTACAAGTCAGTTCAATCAAGGTGATGAAGTTGGATGCTCTTCAGCTGTCTCAAACCGTTTTATCTTAGAAAATAGACGTCGTTATCAACCTTAGTACCATAAGTGAGGTGGCATAACTATTTTAAGAAAAATATGCAAACAAGACTCGGTTTGATTTCTCATTATACTGTTACTCTATCCGATTTATTTAACGTTGGATTGACTTTATTTACATTTCGTAATTATTGTATTTGCATTGTTATCCGTAATTATTAGCTGTTGTAATAAATATATTTACAGAATTGTTGTATTATTGTTATTTTCTTTTAATCTTATAATGCAATACACTATTTTCAACAATCTTCAAACAGTTAATTTTATGAGTTATTGTGTTATAGAATTAATTTTGGAGATTAATTTAATTTTAAAAAATTGTCCAAAAATAAATTTTTTATTTTTAATGTTCTTCAAAATTTCAAAATTGGAAGTAACTATTCAGAGAAGTTCTGTCTTGGAAATTAGAATTTAAGAGGACTGGTCCCTCCAGTTGCCTAAGAACTGAATACTATTGAGAGGATTGTACCTGGATTCTGTCTTAAAATCCCACCAGTCTATCTTGACAGTTATCTGTAAAAGTGCTATTTAGTTTATTTCTTAAAATATTTTCATCTTCGAAAAAATAACATAATTTCTAAAAGTGTTGACACACTTATGGTTTATATTTTAGATTAGAAAATATGACAAGTGAAACCAACAATAATGCTATAGCAAACCATGCTATTGAAAACCATGCGTAGAACCCTACTAATGGGGTCCGAATGTCAAATTTGGGTGTGCAGAACCCTCTTGTGACTCATGTAGCCTGTATGGCACCGATGCCTATGCCTATTTCTCACAGGGAGAAACCTAAGAAATTTAACGGTATGAATTTTTAAAAGGTGACAACAAAATATGTTCTTCTACCTGACCACGCGGAATCTGGCAAAATGCTTGACTGAAGAAGCTCTTAAGCTCAATGACGATGAGCAAGACTTCCAAATTATCAGTGTTATTGATGCTTAGAAATATTCTGATAATTTATGTAGGAATTACATAATGAATGGTCTTGTTGATTTATTATATAATGTTTATTCTGACAAAAAAAATAGCAAAGGAGCTATAAGAATCTATTGAACGAAAGTAAATCCATTATATATCTATACATTAAATCAAAGATATTCAAAGATAAGAGTCATACCTCTTGTAGTCTTATTAAGCATCCTTGCAGATAAGGAACTTGTAATCTCACGAACAACAAATTGTGAGATCCACTCCAAGATCTTCCAAGCCAATCTTAAAACACACTAGGACGTGTGTGGGTACGTAAAATAAATCAAAGGCACTTTTATGTCTCTAGATTTACTCAACACATGAGATATAGAGATTTTGGAGAAAGACTATTGTGAGATAAAAGTTTGAGAAAAAATAGGAAAACTCACTGAGTTTTTTATTAACCTTTAATCACATTGTTCTTCACCCTGAGGTCAATAGAATAATATCTATATATCTCTTATAGGTCAAGACTCATCAAATTTTTAAGAATTTACAAAATAATAAATTAATTATCAATGTGCCATTGTAGTGGGATCCACTGTAGTTATTTGACTTTGAATCGAAGAAGATAATAGGCTATCCAAAAGTAGAAGGCCAAACACTGTTGCTGCAGTAAAAGCTAACATTATGGAGCATGGTCAAGGTTTCAAGGCCAAGAAGACCAACAACAAAGAGAAAGCTTCAAACAAGTTGGGACCTAAATTAGGTGTTTTAAAGAAATTAAAGTTTCAAGGTAAGTGCTACAATCGTGAGAAGTTGGGTCACAAATCTTCTGAGTGTAGATTGCCTAAGATAAACAAGGAGGCTAATGTGATTGAGAACATTGCCTGAGATATTTCTGATATCAACCTCTTAGCAGTGGTCTCTAAGGTCAACATAGTTGGATCAAATCCAAAAGAATGGTGGATTGACATTCGAGCTACCCACCATGTGTGTTCTGATCGCAAGATGTTCTCTACCTTCGAAGCCATCAAGCATGGAGAGAAGCTGTTCATGGGGAACTCGACCACCTCTAAGATCAAAGGACAAGGAAAAGCGGTGTTGAATATGACTTCTAGGAAGGAATTGACTCTTAACAATGTGTTGTGTGTACATGAAATCTGGAAGAGCCTTGTGTCCGGTTCACTGCTGAATAACAATGGAGTTCGTATGGTAATTGAGTCAAAAAAAATTGTTTTGTCTAAGAATTGAATGTATGTTACTAAGGGTTATATGGGTAATGCAATGTTCAAACTCAATGTAATGACTTTGGTCAAATCCGATATTAATAAAGCTAGTTCTTTTGCTTACTTGCTTGAGTTTTCTATTTTATGGCATGGAAGACTAGGTTAATTATGATACTTTACGTAAATTAATTAACTTTTAGCAACATTTCATATTGATTCAAATCACAAGTGTGAAACTTGTGTCGAGGTAAAATTAACGAGATCATCATTCCAAAGTGTTGAAAGAAACACAGAATCACTTGATTTAATTCACAGTGATAAATGTGATTTAAAATTTGTATAAACAAGAGGTGATAATAATTATTTTATTATTTTTATTGATGATAGCAGGAAATACTGTTACGTATATTTGCTAAAGAGCAATGATGGAGTTATAGAGAAATTCATTCTCTATAAAATGAAGTTGAGAATCAACTGAATAAGAAAATTAAGGTATTAAAAAGTGATCGAGGTGGTGAGTATGAATCGCCGTTTGTTGAGATTTGTGCTCAACATGGGATTATACATAAAACTGTTGGAATCGGCAACATTGCGCGGTGGAAGCGTGGGGGTTTTAAAAAAAATTAATCTTTTAAAATTTTATCAATTGAAAACAAAAATAATTGCGACGCCACAGTTTACAAATAAAAAACTTCTAAACCTTTTAATGAAAAATACTTTTTCACATTGGATCCATTATATATCTATACATAAAATCAAATACATATAAAGATAAGAGTTATACCTCATGTAATCTTAATAAGCGTCTTTGCAAACAATGAAATTATAATCCAACGAACAACAGACTGCGAGATCCACACCAAGATCTTCCAAACTAATCCTTAAACATATTAGGACGTGTGCGGGCACGTAGAATAAATCAAAGATACTTTTATGTCTCTAGATATACTCAACACATGAGATTTAAAGATTTTGGAGCAGGATTATTGTGAGACAAAACTCTGAGAGAAAATTAGAAAAACTCACAGAGTTTTTTAATTAACCTTTAATCACCATGTTCTTCACCCTGAGACCAGTAGAACAATATCTATATATATATTCTAGGTCAAGGCTCATCATATTTTTAAGGATTTAAAAAATAATAAATTAATTATCAATGTGCCATTGTAGTGGATCCACTACAATTAAGCCAACACTACAATGTCACACGACACTGTAGTGTGTCGTGTGGATCAACAGTACCTCACAACATTGCTGATTCATGACACTACTGTAGTGTGGTGTGTCAGTACAGTGTGCCACGTGGCGCTACAGTGAATCACGTCAATCTCTGATTCAAAAATCAGAGACTAACATGTGGCAGTCTAATATGTCACGTGGTAATTATCCTATAATTTATTATTTATATTAATAAGATAAATATTTAGATATCAGTTAATTCAAAATTATTTTATTTGATGTCTCAATCAATTATCCTATCTGTTAATTAACATATTAGATAAAATAAATCGAATCATTATCCCATAGTGATTTAATATTATTTAATTCTATAAATCAAATATTTGGTCTCACAAATCAATCAACAGTAAATTAATCAATATTATTATTTATTTGTAATTTCTAAAAATTATAATAAATAATATTATTAATTAATACCACATAATGGTCTCGTAATTATATACTTACCCCAGAAAGTTAATTCTTTATGGAAGCTGGTCATTTTCTCATGTCTTAAAATATTCACACCTTAGACTGTGTAGTACAAAGGTGACTCAGAGACTATAGATCCATAATTCTAAACTATAATAAATCAGATTATTAATTAAACTTTTAATTAGTAATCTTATTATTAATTCCATTATTACTCTACTATAAATATGAAATTACACTCTTAGTAATTACAAAATATGTTTATAGAGTATTCTCGTGTAGTCCATTGATATAGTGACTTCATGTAGTTTTATCATCCAATTATTGGTTCGTAAATTAGAGCTTGTCTAAATTACCATTTTACCCTTCTAAGTATCTTTTGATCTTTAAGTACCATTAATTCATTAGCGAACGGCCAATTTATAATCATAATATAAATTTGAGCTTAATAACTGTTCAGTTTTAGAATTAAAATGGAATCAATATATGATCCATTAGGAAATCTTGGATTCCAAATTTTGTAAGATCATGCTCCTAGTCATCCACATCACTGAATCCCTGAAAGAAAAGTGACTAGTCTATTTTACAAAAAAACCTTGATGAGTGAATCAAAAGATCCAATAGACAGGCATAAGAGTTCATACTACTTAGAATTCAGACTGATCTACATATGATCATCAATTTTGATGTATATAAAATATTTATGATAAACGGTGTAAGTTAATAAAGATATTAATCCACATCAATCATGTCCTATATAATTTAATTATATAAATTATAATCACTAAGTTGTCTATCTACATCAGTGATTCAGATCTAGATCAGATGCATTCATAATACTTAGTAAACCGTACTAGCAACCATTCATTAAAGATTTCATACTTTAATATATTGCAGACTATTTTATTTATTTATGATCTTAATCCTCTCGTACTTATACAAGATCATGGTCTCATTAATGAATATGAAATTTTTAGATATTTATATATGTAATTTATTCAAAAATAATTTAAAAGAACAATTATAAAAAAAATGTAATTTCATTTATTAAAATTGTCTAAACACATGCTTTGAGAGCACTATGCCCAACAGGAACCACAACACCTTATTCACCTAAGTCTAATGGTGTTGGTGAGCGCAAAAACCGTATCTTGAAAAAGAAATGATGAATGCAATGTTGATAAGTTTTGGATTACCTCTGAACATGTGGGGAGAAGCCGTTTTGATGGCTAACTATCTTTTGAATAAGATACTAAAAAATAAAGAGGATAAAACCCCATATGAGTCATGGAAATGTAGAAAACCTTCATACAAATACATACGAATGTGGAGATGCCTTGCTAAAATGATGGTACCTACACCCAAAAAGGTGAAGATATGAACTGTCGATTGCATTTTCATTGGTTATGTAAATAACAATAGTGCGTATCGGTTCCTTGTGTACGAATCTAAAAATCCTGAGATTAACAAGAACACGATAATGGAGTCCAGGAATGCAACATTCTTTGAACTTGTGTTTCCTTACAAATCCAAGGAAAAGTCAAACTCTTTAAAAAGACTTCTTGAGACTATTGATGAAGAAGATATTCAGGACCAAGATGAAGAGGTCGAGGTACAACCAAGAAGGAATAAAATAAATAGGACATAAAAATATTTTGGTCTTAATTTTCTAACATATGTGATTAAAAGTGAACCAAGAACTTTCAATGAAGCTGTAAACTCCAATGAAGGTCATTTTTGGAAAGAGGCCATTAAGAGTGAAATTGATTCCATTTTGCAAAATCATACTTAGGAACTAGTGGATCTTCCACGTGGTTGTAAATCTTTGGGTTCCAAATGGATTTTCAAGTGAAAAATAAAAGTCGATGGATCAATTGATAAATATAAGGCTAGACTTATAATTAAAGACTACAGACAGAAGGAAGGTCTTGATTATTTTGATACATATTCTCCGGTATCGAGAATAAACTCCATTAAGATGGTACATGCAATTGCAGCTTTGTGAAATCTTGAAATATATCAAATGGATGTGAAAATAGCATTTCTAAATGAAGATTTAGAGGAATAATTGTACATGAAACAACCAGAGGGTTTTCCACTCTTAGCGAAGGAAATAAAGTCTGTAAATTGGTCAAATCATTGTATGATTTGAAACAAGCACAAAAATAATGACATGAGAAATTTGATAGTCACATGATGTCAATTAGATTCAAAATCAATGAATATGATAAATGTATCTATGTTAAAGATACATAAAATGGATATGTCATTGTGTGCTTGTATATTGATGACTTGCTAATCGTTGGGAGTAATCATAAGATGATCAAATCTACGAAAGACATGTTAAAATCTAGATTTGATATGAAGGACATGGGACTTACTGATGTTATATTGGGAATAAAAATCAAAAGAACTTCATATGGACTTATTTTAAGTCACTCCCTTATGAAGATTATATTCTTGAAAAATTTATCAAAGATGACATGGTTAATAAAAAACACTGATGGATATAAATGTATATTTGTCCAAGAAAAAATGTGAGAGTATCTCTCAAGTAGAATACTCTAGGTAGTCTGATGTACTTGATGAGTTGTACAATACCTGATGTAGCCCATACAGTAAGTTAACTAAGTAGATTCACGAGTAATGTAGAAGCTGAACATTGGAAATCCATTGTAAGAGTATTGAAGTACTTACGATATACTCGAAGTTATGAACTACACTATTTAAGATATTCAGCGGTCCAAGAAGGATATACTGATGCAAATTAGATATCCGATAAGAAAGATACAAAGTCTACTAGTGGGTATGTTTTCACACTAGGAGGTGCCGTCATAGCATGGAAATACTCAAAACATATTGTTATAGCTAGATGCACTATGGGATGTGAGTTTATAGCTTTGGACAAATGTGGGGAGGAGGCACAGTGGCTCCACATCTTTCTAGAGGATATTCTTAGATGGACAAAGCATGTGCCACAAATCTACATACCTGTGATAGTCAAAGTACTATTGGAATGGCACAAAGTAATATGTATAATGGTAAGTCTAGACACATTCTTCGTAGACATAATACCATTAAACAACTACTCTTGATAGGGGTTAGCACTCTTGACTATGTGAAGTCAAAGGATAACATTGTTGATCCATTAACTAAAGGGTTAGATAGAGGGTTAGCTGAAAAGTCATCGATGAGAATGAGACTAAAGCCCATGTAAAAATAAGTTGATATAAAGGAACCCAATCTAGTTGACTAGAGATCCTAAGATCTAGGTTCAAATGGATAACCTAATTGTATAAACTTAGCTGGATCACTGTGGGTATTTTCCTTATCCATTTTTATTATGAGAATAGTGATACCCGTTGAGATCAGGTTAAGCTAAGTTTTTAATGATTCTTAAGCGTCAAAAATTGTGAGATCCGAGCGGAGTAATGCAGGTTTACTCTTAAATCAAGAGTTCACCTATGTGAGAGTGAAGTTCATAGACAAAATGAACATAATCATAAGAATCGAACTGTGTCAGAGATGACTCATATATGTAGTGTGTCATCATTTATACAAAAGGCCGAACAATTCAAAGAAATCGTGTTTACTGGTCAGCTAGTAAAGTAAACATACTTACATAAGGGAAGTTTCAAAGCGTAAAATCTACCTATCCTATGTAGGATTCAGAACGTAGTATTCTATCACCATTTTCGTCGTGTCGTTGGTCGTCAATTTTTATTCATGTGGGGAATTGTTGGAAAATGGGTATTTTGTACACCATTTTTGTAGACCAATTTTGGAGAAATTTTGGACAAATTTTTAGATGAGACCCGCTATGTAAAAGTGTAAGGTCTTTGGATTTTTGAGTTCTGCTCCGCAGGTATATTGAATTCAACTATTAATTTGTTAAAATTGGCTTTGGATTGAATGAGAAATTATCTCTCAAAGTGAGCTAAATGAGAATGAAAAATAGGTGAAAATTGTAAAAACTCCACATTGAAGAAAGAGAAAATGTTGGAGTGATATATATAGAGATGCGTATATTAAGGGTGATACTTGATAGCCTAGAGGCCTTCTCTATATGAGTCACATCTATGTAAGTCAATGAGCTGTCTTTTGCTCTAAATTTATTTTTCATTCTCATATGACGCCCAAATGTCATAGAATATGAAATATTCTTTGTAGTTTAAGGCCCAAAATATTTTTTATTTTACAAATTAAGAGGAAAAATATTTTTGACTTTATTTGGGTTAAATGACATTTTAATGGGTTAAATAGCCTTTATGATACCTCTCCCTCAAGAGGAGTATAAAAGAAGCATTATAGCTCTCTTTTTCTCTCAATTCTTGGTCTCCATGTTTTTTCCTAGCTTTTCTTCAAGTTTTCTTGGTTCGATTTTCAGTTCGATCCCGATTTGGTCTTTAGTTTAGTCCCGGTTTGGTTTTCAATTCGGTCTGGTTCGGTTTATTTCTGGTTCCATCGACGATTTGGTTTTTCAGTCCAAGTCTTGGTTTTGTATCGTTACTCTGGTGGTAGAATTCTGACAAGTCAGTTGGGTGTTCTACAGTTGTCTCAAACCATTTTATCTTGAAAAATAGATGATGTTATCAACCTTAGTACCACAAGTGAGGTTGCGTAATTATTTTAAGGAAACTATGCAAATATGACTCGATTTGATTTCTCATTATATTGTTACTTTGTCCGATATATTTAACATTGGCATTTACTTTATTTACATTTCATAATTATTGTATTTGCATTGTTATTTGTAATTAATTATTTAGCTATTGTAATTAAAATATTTACAAAATTGTTGTATTATTGATATTTTATTTTAATCTTATAATGCAATACGTTATTTTCATTAGTGGTTATGATTCTTGGGTCACACGATTAAGGAAAATCATCATATTTACACTAATATCATATCGTTAGAGAGAAAACAAAGAGGCTTAATCAAAATGGTCTCTCTAATAGATAATCATGTAGATTTGAAAGGCCAACCGCACGACTGTAAACATCGATTATCGTCATAGATTCAGGTATGCTTCTGCTCAATTAGTTATTTAATTCTTGATATGTTCAGCATGAGTTCTTGAGTTTTTAATATACGATTTATACTGATAAAGAAATTTTATCTATCAGAGCTAATCATGTTAAGTAATTGAGAATCTATTTTTAAGTTTAGACCACCGGCTAACATATCTGTATGCCTATTTTTTGTTGTATTTTTCAAGTTCAGACCACCGGCTAACATAATCGGTGACTGGCGGAGAAGGTGGCCGGCGCAGCGGTCTGACCGTGCCGACAAGGGAGGCCGCAACCATATTTGGTCACGGTGAAGGAAGCCACAACCATCTGGTTGCGGTGATCAGGGAGGCCGTGACCAGATTTGGTCATGGTGAAGGAAGTCATGACCAGATCTGGTCATGGCGATCAAGGAAGCCATGACCAGATCTGGTCACGACTGACGATAGAGCCGCGTTGACGACCGTGGAAATAAGAGACTGGTGGCTATGGTCATCGCTCTCTCTATGGTGAAGATGAAAACCTTGAACAGAAAGTGATTCAGATTTAAAAAAATTGAGGAGGGTTGCTTGATTTGCAACGTGTATATACAGGGTTGCTTGATTTACCGAAGACTAAGTGATGTTGAAAGATACATCTATATGGACTATGGAAAGACGGTTGAAATTAAGGCATTAGGGAAATTTATATTATTCTTAAAGGCTGGATTTTATTTGAATCATAATGAAACACTTTTGTACCGTCTTTTAGATGAAATTTGATTTTCGTCTCTATTATAGACAGAGCTGGTTAAGTTTGTTCATTTGGAGATGGAAACTTTAGCTTGCTTCATGATTCAGAATCGATTGGTTCTAGTTATTTATCAGGTTAAGCTAATATTTATTTACTTGATACAATTGCTTAAATTAAGAAATCCCTGCAAGTAAGTACCTGAGGTACTAAAAGAAAAATTAACCACTGAGAATTCAGTTGTGTTATGGCATACCAGATTAAGTCATATCTCCAGACGGAGAATAGGGAAACTTGTGTCATACAACTTTCGGTCCATTAAATTTCACAGACTTTGATGTTTGTGTTAAATGTATAAAGGGTAAAACAAACTGATAAAAAGGTGATTTGAAACCAACAAGACTCTAGATGTTTTAGAACTTATACATACGGATAATTATGGCCATTCCTTTTAGAATGGTCAACAATACTTTATAACGTTCACATACAATTTTTTCTAGATATGGCTACATATATCTCACTCATGAAAAGTCATAGTCATTAGACGAGTTCAAAAGGTTTTAGGGATGAAGTTGAGAATCAACTATACAAAAGGATTAAAAGCGTCAGATCTGACTCTGGTGGTGAGTACTATGGGAGATATGACAGTTTAGGTGAACAACATCAATGACCGTTTGCTAAATTCCAAGAGGAATGCAGTATCGTCCCATAGACACTATGCCAGGGTTCGCCCACTATGGATGGTGTTACCGAAAGATGAAATAGAACACTCAAGGACATGGTCAGGAGTATGTTTAGTCATTCTATCTTACCAGAATCATTCTGAGGTGAAGCATTTAAGGCTACAACATATATCCTTAACAAATATCAACTAAGGCGACTGCCAAAATCTCATATGAGCTTTGGAAACTGACAAGAAACCTAGTCGCTTTTGCACGTCTGAGGATGTCCAACTGAGACGAGGCTTTTTTGTTGGATACTCTGAAAGATCCAATGGGTACAAGTTTTATGATCCCACAACTAGGTTGATTTTTAAGACGGAAAATGCCCAATACTTTGAGGATGCTGAGTTTGCGGGGGAAGATACGGTTAGGGATTTAGTCTTTTAGAAAGAATATGTTGATATTTCCGCATGTGTTATTAGTATTGATCAGGACTGCATCCCTGACATTGCTAATGACACAATACATCAAGACAATATCAGAGAACCTTCCATTCAAGAAATTGTTCCAGAAGAACAAACTCTAGCACCTCAAGAACCTATGCCATTATGGAGATCCACTAGAGAGAGGAGAAATGCAGTGCCAGATGAATATATTATATTTCTTCATGAATATAAGGTAGACATCGAAGTGATGGAAGATTACGCGATCAAATTCTGTCAAGTCATGGAAAGTTCTAGCTCTTAGAAGTGGATCGATGTCATGGATGAGGAGATTAAGTCCATGAAGGACAATGACGTGTGGGATCTTATCCCATTACTAGAAGGTGAGAAACTCATTGGTTGCAAATAGATTTGTTTAAGACCAAGATAGATTCAAAATGTAATGTGGAAAGATACAAGATTGATCTTGTCGCAAAGGTCTTTACACTGAAGGAATGCATCGACTATAAAGTGACTTTCTCTCCAGTTTCTACGAAAGAATCTTTCAGGATTATAATGGCATTGGTGGCTTATTTTAATCATGAGTTGCATCAGATGGATGTAAAGATGACATTTTTCAATGGTGGCATTAAAGAGACGGTCTATATGATTTAACCTGAAAACTTTGTGTCGGGAGACCCAAAGAATATGGTTTGTAAACTTAAGAAATTCATTTATGGACTCAAACATTCACATCGACAATGGCATTTCAAGTTTCATCAGGTAATCATCTCGTTCAATTCTGAGATGAATTTGGTTGATGATTGTATATACCATAAATTCTATAGGAGCAAGCACATTTTCTGGTTTATATATGGATGACATCTTACTTGCCAACAATGATATATGCTTATTGCACGACACCGAAAAATTTCTAGCAAAGAACTTTTAGATGAAAGATCTTGGTGAAGCCTTTTTTGTATTAGGGATCCAAATACACCGAGATCGTTCTTGGGATATTCTTGGACTATCACAAAATAGCTATATCATAAAGGTTCTCAAAAGATATGTGCAAGGCTGCAAACCAAGTGATATCCATGTGGTTGAGGGAGACAGGTTTAGTCTCAATCAACGCCCTAAGAATGAGTTTGAGAAAAAAGAAATGCAGAACATTCCCTATGCCTCAATAGTAGGGAGTGTGATGTATGCTCAGGTTTGTACACGTCCGGATATTGCATACATGACTGGGATGTTGGGCAGGTATTTAAGCAATTCAGTCATAGACCATTGGAAAGCAGTTAAACGGGTCTTGAAGTATTTACAGAGAACACAAGACTACATGGTCAAGTATTGGAGGTTAGATCAGATTAAGATCGTTGGATATAGTGAGTTTGATTTTACTGGATGCCAAGATAGTATGAAATCTAGGCCGGGCTATATTTTTCTTCTAGCTGGAGGTGCTTTCTCCTAAAAGAGTGCAAAACAGTTACTTATTGCCTCTTCTACCATGGCAACAAAGTTAATAGCATGTTATGAGGCATCCAATCACGGAATATGGCTACAGAATTTTATCACAGGGCTACGCATAATGGACGGTATTGAGAGACCACTCAAGTTATTTTGTGACAATGGGTCAGCAGTTTTGTATTCCAATAACAACAGTAGCTCGACAAAGTCAAAGCATATAAACATCAAATTCCTGGTTGTTAAGGAAAGAGTTTAGAGTGGACAGTTGTTTATATAGCACATCGGAACAAAGTCTATTTATGGATCCGCTTACTAAGAGATTTCCACTCAAACAGTTTCATGAGCTCACTGCTCTTACGAGTGTCATATTGGTTGATGATATTTGATTTTAGTTAGAGTTTGTTTTTTTTTGGATGCTCTTCTTTATAGACATACTTTCAGTTATTTCATTTTATGGATATTTTGTGGTAATTTCTACAAAAATAAAGTTTTTGTTTATTCACACTCTGGTTCTGGTATGGTTTGATCTCACTAAGATTTTTAGTGGACCAGTTGGAAATAGGCATGTTAAGACCACATTACGTTAAATTTTCATGCTACACATCCACACTATATTCCATGTCATTTAGTTGTATTGACATACATGACCATTTATGAGTTGAGTTACGACTGATGTAGTGAATGCCACTTTGATTTTATATTGGTATGATTGATGGACTGAATTGGTTATAGATACATTTCAGTAATGACAGTAAAGTTGAGCACGTTCGGTGTTTTTGTGAAGCATAATTATAAGATTACACATATAGTCCAAGTGGGAGAGTGTTGGATCATTAATCCAACATTGAATTTATATGTGAATAATTATTATTGTGAATGTCAAATAAGCTTAAACTCAATTAAAATTAATCAAGTTAGGTTTTAATGTATCTGATAGGTTGTTGACTTTTTGATGTGTAGATACTTTAGATTAGTTTTTATTTTTATGATGGGCTAAAATAGAAATATAAAAAAATAATAGACATATTCTCTATAAGTGGTTATGGTCTCCAAATCACATGATGAAGGAAAAACCATTATACTCTCTCTAATATCTCATCGTTAGAGAGAAAACAGAGAGGCTTACGCAAATGGGACTCTTTGATAGATAATCATGTAGATCTGAAAGGTCAACCGTTGACTGTAAACAACGATCTATCGTCATAGATTCAAGTAAGCTTCCGCTCAATTGATTATTTGATTCTTGATGTGTTCAATATGAGTTATTGAGATTTTAATATGTGTTTATATTGATAATGATTTTATTTAACAGTAATAGGATAATCAATTGACATATAGTTTTAATTATAATAGAATGTAGTTAGGGCCTCTTACCGATAACATGTTATAAAACTAGTGGTTAAAGAAGACAAAACATTAAATATGCATACACAACATAAAAAATAAAAACCCAAAAGCTTTAGGAAAAAAGAATGAAAGAGTCAAATGTTTTTCTTCATTCATTCTTGTCCCAAATGTTTCATTTTATAGACTTGACAATGAGGAGAAAGTTATAAAAAGTTAAGGTACATATCATTTATTTAGATGCATCTAGTGTATAGAGTTTCGAGTTGTAAATGTAAGGGAGTCAAAGTTCGTGGGCATTCATAACATATTTTTTTCTTATAGACATTTAGGAGAAGTCAAAATCACCGATTGAAGAACCCGCAGGGTCCTGACCCTATACTAGATTTTGGTGAATAAATTGGTGACGAAATGGATATGAGACGATTATAAAATGATTCGTGCAAGTATGAGGTGAGAAAAATACAATAATCTATGCTTGATCCCCGCCCCGTTTAGTTTCTTATATATTTAAATATATTGAAATTATAAACCTATGTCTCAATCCTATCCTAGCACTAATTTTTTCTCATTCCCCTCACTACACTCACTTACTTAGGCGTGGAGATGGTAAATGGACCGGTCCGGTCCGTGAACCTTGCCAAACCACCTAAGTTTAAACCCGTGATTGAATCATACCGGAATGTACAAACACGGTCTAATTCGAGCTCGCGGTTTTGATAGGCTGTCCATTCCAGGTCTAGGATTTTGAGCCCACTAATTGGCCCAGACCAAACCGTCCACTAGGGCCGACACAGACCGAACACGACCGCTTGATATATTACATACAATCTATAAAACATTATAACTTTGAAGCTGAGTGATTTGCACTCTAGTTTCAAAGGTCATGCTTTCAACTCCATACACTGAACTAACACATTAATAGTTAAGGAAAATTATTTGGAGATCTTTCGAGATTTATTTAAAAGATGACGTTTTATGATTTAAAATAAATAAATAAATGTAACCCGTTATAAATCATTTAATTTTAAAGTAAAATATTCAAAATAATCATAGTTGGAGATCCACTTAGTAATATTTAACGACTGAATAACCCAATCCCCTAAACCCCTAAAATTTAGGGTATTGGTTACTTCCCTCAAAATCACGATATTCACCTCCTTCATCCGGCGCCATTGCCGACATCCCTCCGTCGCGTTCCCCCATCACTATTACGGGCCTTCCACCATCCCATTGACGATCTCTCTCCGTCGGCGTTGAGGTTAGTAGATTTCTTCCTATTTCCTTGCTCTCCATCAACCCAAGAAGCTTCGATCGGTCCTAAAGAGTAAATGAAATGTGCCGCGTATTCTCAATTTCCTTTCTCTGTTTGGTTGTTTGATGTGTTACAGTAACTTAAAAGAGTTTGCTATTAACTTCATTATAGTATGTCTCTTCCTATTTCCTTTCGTCTCTCTGTTTGGTCGTTCGATGTGTTGCAGTAACTTTCATTATTGATTTCATAAAAGAGTATGCTATGAGCTTCATTATTGATTTCATAAAATAAAGTTCATAGCATACTGTTCAATTCTGGTTTTTCTAAGTGAATGCTGCTCTACTGTGTGTTGTGTTGTATGTGAATGAGGCATGCTGCTCTCTGTTGTTTTTTATGTGTAGTCCAGAATCTGCTTGTCCATATAATACTTATTTGTTGTCCAGATTGTATACATGTTTATTTGTTGTCCAGATTGTATGCGTGTTTGTTTGTTGTCCAGAATCTAACATACAGGTTTATTTGCTGTCCAGATTCTGGTTTTTTTTTCGTGTCTAGCATTTTCTGGTTTATGTGTTGTCCACATAAGGCTTATTTGTTGTCCAGATTGTATAGCATGTTTGTATTATTGTCCAGATTGTATAGCATATTTGTATTGTTGTCCAGATTCTGGTTGTGATGTTTTATATCTTTGTTGATTTTTTATGGGCAGAAGAACACACCAATTCAAGAGGGATGAGCAAGTTCAAGTCAGAGATAGATTTACTCATTCGGGTTGACTTTTAACATTATGACTGTTTTTTTGGATTTTATAGTTATGGAAAGATGTGATCCTCTGTTTTTGTTTGGACTGACTGACTCCATCCTAATACTTCAGGATGTGGTCCTTTGTTGATTCTGTAACTATGAAACTACGGGGTTCTTACCTTATACACCATATGGTGTAAGAATTCTTGTGAAGAAATATTAATGTACACGGAAATTTCAATTAAGTTATCAATGTTATGTTTTTGACTTCTGATTTATGTATAATGATAGTTTTCATTGTTTTACTTCATTATCTTGTGATCCAATTGAGGAAATTGTCATTGTCATCCCTCTATCTAGATAGAAGTTAGTACATAAATATGTGCACAATATAGCTAGAGTAAAAATTAAGAATGGGTAAACTCAAATATCCATTTCATTACATAGTTTAAACATAGTAAAACCGCCATCACATAGTAAAAGTGACATGGCACGTATGACAATAATGCCCACCATTAGAACTGCAAAGCATACAATATAAACTTGAAAAAGAAATCTGATTTGTTTAAGCTCTTTCTTAGTTTCCGTTAATTCCTTGACTTTGGAGAAATCATTGCAATTGTCCTTGTCTTCAATGACAGGATAATTCCATGGTTGTCGTGTATGGGTCGAGATAACAAAGATTTTTAAATTTAAAAAAATCGATCCTCCTTGATCTTCTTTCTCCCTGATTTATGAGGCTCTGTTGAATCTTCTTCCCTATAAATATAGGAGAAATTTTGGCGTTTTAGGAGAAGAAGAATCAATTTCAGGAGGAAATTACCTGAGATGTGAATAGAAAAAACACGTGAGAAAAAAAGAAAGAATAAAAAGAGGAGCCACCGCCGCTGCCATCTCCGGGGTCGCCATCTCCAGAGACTGTCCGGTGACACAAAACCACTGATAGATTCATCTTATCATCAACTATCATTCCTATAAGTTTCAACCAATTTAGACAAAAGATGACCAAAAGTACCACAACATTTTGAAAGAAAATATTGTTGGGCATGATAAAAGTATGAAATCTTTAATGATGGTTGATAGTACAGTTCACTAAGCATTTTTTGAATATATGTGATCTAGATTTAGATCACTGATGTGGATGAACATCTTAATGGATGTACTTTATATAATCAGATTATATAGGACTGCACTGATGTTGATTCATATCTTTATTAACTTACATTTTATCATAAAAATCTAATATACATCAAATCTAATGATCAAATATAGATCAGTTTGAATCTTAAGTGGTCATGAACTTCTATGTATGTCTACTGGATCTTTTGATTAAATTCGTTAAGATTTGTTTATAACACAGACTAGTGACTTTGTTTTGGAGATTTAGTGATATAGATGACTGAGAACATGATCATACAAGATCTAGAATTAAGGCTTTCCTGACAATTTCTGACAAATCGTATATTGATTTTCTTAAGTGTCAATCCTAGAACTGAATGGTTATTGAGCTCAAATTTGAGTGAATTAATGGTACCTAAGGAATCAAGTGGTAATTAGAAGGGTAAAATATTTATTTTGACCAGCTTTAATTTACGAATTAATAATTAGATGATAGAACTACATGAACGGATTATATCAATGGACTATACGAGAATACTCTATAAATATATTATGTAATTACTAAGATGCGATTTCATATTTATAGTGGAGTAATAATGGAATTAATAAATAAGATTATTTAATTAAAAAATTTAATTAATAATATGATTTATTGGAACATAGAATTATGGGTTCATGGTCCCTGAGTCACCCATGTACTACATAGTATAAGGTGTGAATATTTCAGGACATGAGAAATGACTAACTTGCGATATGAATTAATTTTATTGTAATTTTCAACAAATCAAATTAAATAATTATATCAATTAATTTTTGTGTTAATCGATAAGTGAGACAACATAATTGAATTATGAATTAAATAATTTTCGGGACTATCTCAGATAGTCCCGCTCCCACTGTGGTTGTTTTTTCTTCGCCCAGGTCTACATATTCGATCTCGCTTCCGGCTCCATATCTCGGGTTGCTCTCGCTCAGCTCATCCATATCTAATTTCTATTGCTCAGATTTTTCTTCCCCGCTCTCAAGAAGAGGGAGATTGTCCATCTTTATGGAGTCAAGTGTCGACAGCGTACAACATCTAGCAGATGCTTGATCCCCAAATATGGTATGTATTCCTTCTAGCAACAGAAACTTCAATGTCAGGTAGTAGGTCGACGGAACAACTCTAATCTTGTGAATCCAACTTCTTCCAAGGATCGCGTTGTAGGGTGACCGTGCCTCAATGACCATAAAATCAGTGATGTGTTTGAATGGGTCTGCCCGTACCGGGAGTGACAAAATTCCTTCAGAATAAGTTATTGCTTTGTTGAACCCTATAAGTGGTTGTCTCGATCCATGTAGCTTTAAGGCATCTATCGCCATCTTCTCAAGTGTTGAGCTGTGGAGTATATTCGCAGCACTCCCATCATTAATCAACACTCTCCGTAGTAAACAATTCTCATTCTGTATGGTTATTACAAGAGCGTCATTGTGCTCACCATGTTTATTGTCTTCTTCATAAAAAAATAATTGGCACGCTACCAACTGCTTTCTTTCGATCATCTTTTACTTCAAGGGTGGGCTTTTTGCAATAGACATTTCTTTCTTTCATGGCCGTTGCTTCTGATTTCATCATGGCGATAATAGTGTCCATTATTCTCAATGGTTCTTTATCCCTAGAGCACTGCTGTTTCTCATCCCTATTTGGTTGTTCCCGCTTTAGAACGTACTCCTTCAAATGTCCCTCCTGGACGAGCTTCTCAACGTAGTCCTTTAGCAGGTAGCAATCTTGAGTTTCATGACCGACACTCCAATGGAAGTGAAAATATTTATCTTTATCTCTCGGATCCAACTTCTTCATAATGGGATGAGGCCGTTTCAACCAAGATTCATCCTTGATAACCTCAAGGACTTGATTTACTGAGATAGTTAATGGGGTATATATCATATCCCTGGGGTGGATTCCTACAGCTAGCCTTAGCCATTTTCCAAAGTCACCTTGCTTTTCATCTTCCTTCTTCTCGGGACGTTCTGACCCACGCTTTCCTATTCTCGTGCTACTGTCATCCTTGTGACGCACAAGGTTTCGTTGCTCAATCAACTTTTGAATACTTTTCTTTTCTTCCTTAAGAGCTATGTATGTATGTGCTTGGAGGAAGGTTTCTGCCATGGTGAGGGGCTTATTTTTCGACAGATCTTCAAATAACTGGGAGTTGATATCTAGGTCGCGTCTCAATGCCAGTCTAGCCACACGGTCATCACAGTAATCCACCTTGGCCATTTCATCTTTGAAATGATGCGTACACTCCCGCAATGATTCTCCTTTATTAATCATAATTGTCATGAGCTGTTCTGAATCTTCCATCATCATTCGGTAGGTGGAGTACTGTCTAGAAAAATAGAAGACATTCTAGTAAAATTATCAATTGGGCAAGGGGGTAAAGAATTATACCACTTCAGCGCATTCTCGTCTAGACTGGCTGAGAACATTCGTCACATCACTTCATCCCCATACTGATGAAGTGTCATCACTTGCTTGAAATGGCGTAAGTGGTTAACATGATCTGACTTTCCTTCATAACATTTAAATTTGAGGGCCACAAAATTCTTTGGTATCGGAGTGGATAGGATTTCTGAGCATAGGGGGAGCGAGTTAAAGTTTCCAAGTCCGCTACTCCGCTTCCTCCTAGTTTCTTCATTTCGAGCATCTTCTGTTCCAACATCCTTTCTACTATTCGCTTCGTGACTGGCTGAACGGGCCGATTCTCATCAGTGATTCGTTTCATTTTATCACGTGAAATGGCTTTGGAGTTTCTGTGATGGGCGTTGTGGCTAGTTACTTGTTTCGGTTGTTGCCGTGTCAATTCCCTTTGCCATTGATTCTGATTTTCCGCTTCGCGCTCCCTTACTACGGTATTCTGGCTGACTTTCGCTCTTGTTTCCATGATTTCCCGCTGCAATGTGGCAATCTGCTCCTGCACGGTTTGCCATGCGTTCCGTGGTGACTCACTGTTATCGCTTTCCATTCCTTGCATCCCGCTCAGAATGGACTGAATCATGTCATGTACTCCCGTTGGCTATGCAGGTTGATCCGGGGGGGGGGGGNGGGGGGGGGGGGTTAGCAGTGGGGTTGGGCTCGTTTCTAATTTCCCTGGCAGCGTGTGATCTAGTACGAGACATCTTCAATTATCTTCTTGAGTTAAAACTCTCAGACTCTCAATGAAAGCATAAAATTGTAAAGGAAAATTTCCCTTACATTCAAAAGAATAAGAATATTAAGAGAGAGAAAGAATTCTTAAGAAATGAATATTAAATTACTTATGCTTACATTGAATTAATTGATTTACAATTGACCTCTATTTATAGGCTTTTGATTAGTTACAAGATTTAACTAAATCCCTCTAACCAAAGGAATCAATAGAATATACCTCCTAGATTAACAACCTCTCAAATCTGAATTGTAGGATGAAACATGATGAAATCAACGGTTCGAATGGTTTTTCGGCTTGACCTCGATGGCAATCCACTCTTCCTACTTCAGATTAGTCACCTCTACTTATGTGGATTCTCAGCTAATTTTTACCCGTACAACATGTTCCTCCAAACTTTCGATGGACATCATTTTCCTCACAACAATTGTAATTGATGGTAATAAACACAACCACGCAGTGTTATACTGTAGTGTAGTACACTGATAATTGTAAAAAAGAGTCATTTCGATGTGTGTCGTTAATGAGGATAATAACTATTTTCTTTGTGTTCCGCATCTCATCTTTTCAATTTTAGTGTTATAAGCTTCTCTCACATTGATAACGAACATCTGACAAATTTAATCTTAATACATCATGAAGTGAAGAAAGTTATAGATTACTAATGTATAATTCATAGTATACAAATAATCAGCATCCATAATTGTTTTCCCATTGTTTAATTCTCAAAAGGCAAAAATCAGTGAAATTATGACTTCTTTTTCATTGAAATTCGATCTTCAACATCATAAGCATTCGTGAATGATGACAGTGATAGCTCTAATTATTCACGGACATTGAGAAACCTAGTATTAACTGGTTTCATAGTTTCATTTTAAATGAAGTGTGTCTTGTCCTTTTTATATATCTCAAGAGTTTGTAAATATATCACAGCTTGTATTTTGGTTTCATGTTAAATAAATATAATTATATTACTAAAACACAATCTTAATGGGAATTTATGTATAAATTAGAATAAACTTAAAAAATGAGTCGCATCAAAGTACTTTAGCCTCTTTGTCGACGAATATGAGCTTTACATTTCAACCGGACTTCGATTATTTGCATATGTTTTCACATTTTCCTTTTCGAATCACTTGAACTTTTATAATCCACTCTTTTTAAATATCTCAAGAGTTTTTATAGAAACATGTGAATTTATTTCTACAGACATGATGGCTACAAAGAAGATTTATAAAATATATTTTGTGAATTAAAAAATATAATTGTAATCGTAAAATGTGAACATGAAAAATGGATGAGCGTTGTGTATAAACAATGATTAGGAATAATTTAAATATGTGAGAAAGTACGTCTTTTACAATTCCTCGGTCTACCTAAATTAGTTATTAAATCATGGATTTCAGTTTATCCATAATGAATAGAGTATTGATTCTGGTAGGCACCAAATTTTGTATATATGCAAGGAGCTGAAATGTTCTTTAAAATTTAATCTTAAATATTTCTTTAACTGAACATGATTCGGTTAATATTTTTGAAGTTGGAATGTTTTTATGACTTCTTGAATTTTTTTCCCATATTTCAACGTCAAGTAGACATAATAGTTAATAAAACAAATTATTGTACATGTTTGCTAATAAATCAAATTAATGACGATAGCTTGGACCCACAATTACATCCTACCTTTAAAAGTGAACAATCATAGTGTGTGGAAGGACAAGTTCATGAGAATTAAAAATGATCAGGGCATTATAGTCTTAAAATATTTTTCAAATTTTAGTGCTTTTATATTTGTTATAGATTATATATTATAGATTTAAAGGATAATTTAATAAACTTATATGAAAAGATGATGAGAGTAAAATTATTTGTAATATATTAAAATTGGCATGATAATGAGAATTATTTTTGTATAATTTTATCCGATCATGAAACCTAATTTTTCTTTAAATGATCATCAGGATATTAATCCAATAATAAATTTTAAGTATCTACTCACAAATATTCACAATGCTATGAATTAATCGCTTTCAATAAGTTATTTTAATTAGATTTATATTATTTTTATTGCACACTTAGGCTAAAATATTTAATTTTGAAAAACTTAGTTGAATATTTCAGATTTTGATTTGAATAGCTAGACTAACTTTAAAATAGATTGATGTGTTACTAATGGCAAGTTATGAAAATAAGTACATTAAAATTACTAAACAAGTTCAACATATATAAATCATATAGTAAAAGTTAAGAATTACACTTATGTATAAGAGATATATTGAATAATAATACATTAAAAATCACATGAGAATAAATTTTATGGATGATTTTATCTGAGTTATTTACTATCATAACAGTATTAATTATTATTTGATACATTCAAATGTGATTGATTGACACATATACTTATACATACATTTAAATGGTTCATTAAATAAAATTAAATAAAAATATTTTAATTATAGTTTTTAATATGTTAATTATAAATTTTGATTAATTAATAATTAATTAAGACAGTTTTTAAAGTTATTGTGTTTATCAATTTGTTAACTTGATTTTTCATCTCTCAGTCTGTACATATTTCTTAAAAAAAATTATTTTTACTCTCACATGCACGTATTTTAACATGAAAAAACCAGCCAATCAAATTTCAGTAGTTTATAATCAGTTTAATACTTTTATTTACTATGAATAGTATTTAACCATTGAACACAAAAATATTATACGTAGTAAACTATTATATGACGTTCAACGCACGTAGCACATGATTAGTCTAAAAAATTTCAATATCCCCACTTTTATATTTATTATGATTAAAGATTAAAGACACATATTGTTTTCTCCTCCTTTGAACTCCTTGGCTCACTTATTATTCCAATACATTACAATTTACTTAGTCGCGTTATATGAAGACAAATTCAATTGATGAGTGATAATACTTTATTATAAATGTAATTTCGATTTCAGTACTTGTGGTTTATATAGTGGTTTCAACTCGTCCGCTACATGATGGAAAATTTCATTACATAAAATACAAAAATGCTAGTCACACCCTCGGAGCAATTTTTTTTCAAAACGCTTAGAATTTTATGTAGAATCTATCATTGTTAAGAGGACTTGCGACGTAACAGTTTAAGACAGACAGCTATTCACGAAATATATTTAAGAATGTCATTTAATCCAACATTTTATTATCCAATTAAATTTATTAATTTTTTCAATTGAAAGTGATTTTTCTGTACTTATTTGATCTTATTTAGTTCAATAATTGCGACAACTAAGTCCTATATCCTTCAATATTGTTCACTGAATGTGATTTTGTGAGTCAAGTGTTGTGAACGAACAGTTGAACCATATGGACCATCTAATGTTGTCCCACCTTAAATGGCATACCTTAAATATAGATCACCAATTATAAGATGGTGGGAATTGGATTTTTTCTTTTTCTTTTTTTGTGTTCAGTCAAATCCCTACATCTATCGCTGTAGAAAAAAGGTCAAAAAAAACAAAAGATATTCTTATATCTTCGAAGTGGATAAAGCCCCCTCCTCTTACTGATCCCAACATGAGGATCATGTTGAATCTGAATCGTTCTTTTTGAATATAAATGATTTAAATTTAATTTAAGAATTAGATAAATATAAAAAAATTAAAAAATGTGTTGTCACCTTGACACACGTATTGAAATGATCATGATTGTTCATTTTTAAACGGACGGTCATAATTACATCAAACAACATAATCTCATATTGCGACCTTTGACAAAAGAAAATCTATATCCATCCCAAATTAAATGAGTTTGTCAATCATAATCAAGAATAATACAAGACATATCTCAATAGATGCAATGATAATGAGGATTTGGCAGTTAGTTTTTAACTAATAAATAATAATCACACTTGTGGAAATTCAAGTCCCTCTAATAAATTATAGAAAAACAGTGAGTTTATGTTGTAACATGATGCTCAATGATAGGATCTGGATCATCATCTCATGTTTGATGATCCAAACAAGAGATGACATATAACGGACGGTTCAAATTTTTTTCTTTTCACTTTTTGTTTTTTGACATATTTTTGCATTTCTTTTCTTTTTTTCCGTAGTCAAATCTGGACCGTCCATTTTCAAAAGAGACGGTCGAGATGAAACATAATTATGAGTTTGGCATGAAATCAGATGCACTGTTAAATCATAGTACTATTAATTTCCTACATATAATTTTTATATATATAAGAAAATAATTCTATACATACTAGATTTAAATCAAGTTTCACTTAGCGACATAATAAGTTAATTATGTAGAAGCCTATAAGTAACAAATCATTTTAATAAATGGCAAATATCAACCTCTAAATAATCAAAATATTTGGTAAAAATTAGACTTGTCTAAATTTGTATAGAATTACGATAAAACTAATAACGTAGTAATTGTCAATAATAATTTTATTTATTAATTTGTTACATTAAATGTTACATTTGTTAGTAATAATAATGTGAATATGAAGTTTTTGATAAAAGTAATGAAATTAAGTTCTTTTTGTCTTTTACACGTTTCAATAATTTGTATTTTTTTCACGTTTAATATTTTTTTCTATAAAACTAATTTGATTAGCATTTTCTGCTATACCAATCCGGTCCTTGAACCAAGTATGGGTGGATCACCCATATGATGTGATGATGTGATGAAGGGTGATCCGATGATGCATACACTAATTTCGCACTGATAGGGATAGTATCATAATCTAACCTACTTTATTAAGATATATAATATTTGTTTCTTCTTCTTCTTTTCTTTTTAAATAAAGGATCGAGGATTTAAACTTATAACACGCTCTATAAAATGTGTAGCTATCAATTCAACTATTACCAATGGAACGAGACCTTCTGTGATCCCGCGTCATTTGGGGTTGTTTTCCACGTAGGAGTTTGATACCTCGATTTCTTATTCAAAGTTTCATTATTCTTCAGCAATATTTCTTAGGTGGTAGGGTGTAATCGGTTTGATTTAAAGGGTTTTGATAAATCGAATCGTACATATGATTTTTTATAAAGAAAAATCGAATCGAACCGAACTGTATTGTAAAAAAATTATAAAAATCGAACCGAAACCGTGAGATATGTAAAACAAATTTTTAAAAAACTAAATTTCAATCCTAAATAAAACCTTACAGACATATTAAAAGAAATTAGTTTTCAATATCAATTAACATATAAAAAAATGAGAAGAAATATAAACACAATATATTTATAAGCGAGTTATATATTTTTAAGAAAAATATATACACAATATATTTTTTATGTAGTAACGCAATTCCCTTCAGTTCGATGTAATTTTCTTATTAAAATCACAAACCGAACCGAACCGCATATTGACAAATTGACAAAACCGTTACGGTTCGATTCGATTCTGTCAGTTTGTGTGGTTTTACTTACACTCCTACTAAGTGAATGATGGATTGATGTTATCAGGATGTAGAATACCTTCGTCTAAAGCCTTCGGCACATAATCAAGTTGCAATTCCCTTATAAAGATTGAATGAAAAATAAAAAGACAACAAAGTGTTTTTTGTTTTTTAACAGTTTAAGGAATTGATTTCTGATTCTATTCTCTTTGAAAACAAGTTCCATTTGAACTCATTTTTAAATAACTTGAAAAGAAATTAGAATCTCAACGGCCAAAATCACTAAGTTCTGGGCAGTTAGTCTTACAAATGAGTATGATTATAACGAAAAGAAAAGTAATAATACAATGAACAATGTCAAATGGCCAAGTCCACCATTCCCATGAAATTAAAGTAATTGGATGTAGTGACAATTGTACTATTAACATTGGTAATCAAATCTAAATCTCAAATTCATGAATCGGAGTTGGTTTTTGTTAGTCAAACAAAAAATCTCTCTCCCTATCAATTTATTTAAATGTAACTCTTTATATTTTTGTTGTTGGTTTAAAATTGAACTCTTTTGATAAAGTTAAAATTTAATTTTTTTTTAATGAGTTGATCCAAATCCCAAACAGGTATCCTTTTTCGCCAATGCCTAAAAGTAGAATTCCTATAATTAATATATAGTTAATCCAAATTCATATCAGACTTAATTAATTACATACACCTCGTCGGAGAAATATCAATCTCTATTAAATTCTCTTCCTCAACATGGAATTCCGACGCTCCCTTAATCACATCCAAAGAAATCTCAATCAGTTCCTCTCTGTCTTCCTCATCCCACCTGAAACAAATATTATCCGGCGTAATAGCCGGGAACTCACCGTCCGACGAGCTATCAGAATCCGATTCCGGGTAATACATAGACAATGACGGATACCTCTCAATACCCACCTGTCGGGGCTCTGAATCTAAGTTCGGGTCACTACCCTTCTCGTCCTCCTCTTTTCCGCCTTCGTATTCTTCGTATATGACCTCCAATGGCGCCCCGACATCCCACCCCACGAACCTGTCCTCAAAAACCGGATTCGGATCGAAACAAACTTCGGATTTGGATCCTATGACCCGGACACGATCTTCTGATGGAGCATTGCATTTTTCATGATCTACAGAGTTTGATTCGTTATCTGAATGTCTCTGATGCGATCCAAGCCGTAGCAGAGTGAGTAAGAGGATTCCGGTTAGGATTAGAACCGGCGAGAAGAGAATTCTAAGGAAGTGGTGTGGGAAAAAAATGAAGATGATGGTGTAGAGAGTGATAATAGTTGAAAACAGAGGATCTGAGGAAAGTAATGAGAATTGAGAAAATGTTTTAGCACAGAAGCTCATGGTATTGGTGCGGATGATGATGATGATTAACGTGGAAATGGAATTCGATTCCCACGCATCTTCTTCGTTCTCTTCCGTCATGGTAATTTTAGTAATTTTCCCGAGAAACTGTGAAGCCTATGAGAAACTTTAGGTAATATTAAAGACCATGCCCATTTAGAGAGAGAGAGAGAGAGAGAGAGAGAGAGAGAGAGAGAGAGAGAGAGAGAGAGAGAGAAGGGGGTTGAATTGCAGATGGAGTTATTAAGCTTTACAGGAAATTGGAAATGGCGGGGGGCGTGAGGGAAAGGCATCGAATATATGCATAGAGGACAGGGGTGTGGAAGTGGGGCAACTATGTGGTCCATTACGTAAATAGCAAGATGACCTTTTTTCTCTTAAAAGGTTAAGTGTAAAATACAAAGTAGTTTCATACACTACAATCAATTTAGTTCATGTACTTTTAATTTGGTTAATTTGGTTCTTAATGTTTAATTTTGTCATCCTGTAAATTTTGAATTTTAAGCAATATGCTTTACATTCATGTAATCGGAATCCAATTAAAATCCGTGTAATTAGAACTCAAAATCCGTTTTATATCTCAATAATGCTTATGGTCAAGAGAATCACAATGATTAAATAATTATGTTGTTATGTTGCTGATATCTAAAACTTTGAATTTACCGTTCATGTACTTGTTTGTTTTTATCCAAAATTTATTTTCTTATTTAATCATCTTAACGAACTTGTTTTCAATTGTTAACAAACTTTTAATTCATGAACTTATGCACTGTATTAAGAGGGCGAACTCCAATGTGGAATTATTGTCCTCATCAAGATCTATGAAAGTCTTAAAGAGACTTTAGTTTTTTCATGTTCCGTAGAATATGAGAGATCCTGAATCTTACTCGTCTTTTTATAAAAAGTATCGATAAGGTCTGACCTAAAAAAATGTCACATCAATTTTATTTCCTAAATTTTTTTATTTAATTTAGATTTGACCGTTGAATAATATTTTAACGGTCTAGATCGGGCAAACAACACTCCTATTTAGATTATCAAACATGAGGTGATCCAAATTTATCTTAAAGACATATAAAACATTCTATTAATTAAAGTTGTGTTTGGTATGATAGATTTTTTCTAAAAGAATAATTCTAGGATGACCAAGTAATTGATCAAGTTTTAAGTGATTAAGTAATGTGTCAAGCATTTATAGGTTGTTGTTTATATATGACTCATTAAAATGATTAAAAAAATTAACTATGAATGATTGTTACATCACTTATAACTTAAAACTTGACCAATTATTTAGTTGATATAGATTTACTCTTTCCTGAGGGTTTCAGATCATAGTCAGTCAACTTTGGTTCTTAGTCTTCTACAATTAGTGTTTGCATCTCACTTGGGTGATTGCCTGGAGTGGGTATGCAATTACTATTCAGAAATCTCTCTTCCACGATCTTTTGACGCTTTGCTTTATTCGCGGGTTTTGTTCTGATCGTAGGTGCTATGTTATCTGATTATGGGTTTTGAAACTTTGTTATGTTCATGAGCGTTGTTCATGATTTTGATGCTCTGCAATTCATGATCATGGTTTTTTTATCTTAGTTTTGCTCTACTCTTGGTTTTGTTATTCGTGATCACGAGGTACTTATGGTATTCTTGCGTGTGAATAGTAAGTCTTGCAGCTTGTGGTTCTTATTAGGGATCTGATTTTTTATCGTGAATAGTAAGTCTTGCATTCTGGGTTTTGAACAGTAAGTCTTGCATTCTGGGATTCGATCTGAGTTTTTTTTATCATGAACAGTTCTTGATGGTTCTTCTTTTATTGGCTTTATTCTTGCTGGTTTGTTATTCTGAGATGGTTCTTGTTCTTGATCGGGTTCTTACTAGTTCGCTTTATTTTGGAACCCTAACTAGGGTTCATGGATCTTTCTTGCTTTGATAGTTATTCAACTCTCTTTTTCAGGTTTTGGGTTTTGGATAATCTTAACAATAGAGGAAAAAAAGGTTCAAGATGAGGGTTTTCATAAAGTCTAGTCTAATCTGTCATGGAAAAAAGATATCTTCAAATGAGATTATTTCTAATGCAAGCATGATCATGCATGGATTAGCCTCTGACGTGAATCAAGAAGTTATTGGTTCTAATATATCTTCTTAAGCCTAAGATTATTCTACCCTGTCTTTTAGGGTGATTGTCTAAAATTTTAAATATTTCTAAGCATGTTATGCTTTCGAACAAAATAGGTTATGTGACTGTTCAAATTGATTCAGGAGCTTATTCCTCACGTCTTGATCTTTGTAACTATTATTTGATTTGAAGGGCCATGTTATCTAAAGGTGATACTCCTTGGAAGCAAGCTGATTTATACTCATTTGAAACTTAAATTGAACTCTATTCCGAAGCTACAATCTAATTGGCGTTTAATTCCTATTGGTCACAGATTGTATTAGATATTATTCACTTCTTCAGAGGAAAAATCAAAGGTTGGTAGCACAAGTACATTAAACTTGAAATCTGGTGTCTTTCATCTTTAGTCATGGGTACAAGACTTTAATCATTTTTATAGAAAAAACTACAAATGCTTAAGTTTGGGTTTGATTATATGATTAGAGTTGGGAATATTGGCATCCAAAAACTTTCTTCTACATTACTTTTGGTATTGGTTTTCTTTTAAAATTTGATAAAACTTCTATTGAAGGGAAATTTTGTCATTATGCTAGATTACTTGGAGATGTGGATTTATCAAATTCTTTGTCATTTTTTTAATTGAAAGATAAGGATTTAGTTCTTTCATTAATTTCATCTATGAAAATACTCCATTAGCCCACTCAACTTGCTATTCTATTGGTCGTATTTCGAAGAATTGTTATCTAAATAAGTCTAATAGAATGATGGATTCAAATATTCATAAGTGGCATGCTCGTTCCTTATCTAAAAATGGTCAGGTTAAAGTCGTGAAGTATTTGGGGTTTCTAGACGTGATTGTAAGGATCTTCTTCATTATAATCTAATTAATGATCAGATAATGGTAAAGAAAATAGGATTCGTAATTGTTACGAGTCCATTCATGATAATAGGCATGAGTAATGAGCAGGATATTATGCAAGTTTGAAGTTCTAATTATGGCCCTACATTGGCAAAATCTTGCCATAAGAATGGTGCTGGTTCTTTTTCTCGGTATGGTCTACACTATAGGCATGATAAAAAATGTGATCTAGATAACGTCAAGGAGAAGGGCTTGCAAATATGTCGTGAATCTCAAACACGAATGAAATATCGACCAGTTCATTATACTTCAGATCTAGTTCCTATTTCTAACACATTTGAATCTCTCCATAGTCTTGATAATAATGCCATGATAGAGGATATTAATGCTTCAAAGAAAGAAGCTGATGGTGTTATTAATAATCCATGTTTGTCGGATATTCCAAGAGAATCTAATTATCAGGATAATAATTTTATTGTTTCGAATTCAGAGGATATTTTGGGAGAGTCAATTACGCTCAAATATAATAGAATTATTCTTCATGAAAATGATTCAAATACCTTTTCACAAGGGCACTCAAATGTTTATGGCTGGAATGAATATTATTGCTAATTCTTCTTGTCAGCCAACTTCGGATGACAATTGTGATTCTTTAGCTTCTCAAACAAAATTTATTGCTGATAGGCTTTAGAAGAATTAAAATGCCCAAGGGAATTAATTCTAAAGCTTCTAAATGATTAAGTTCCTTTACTGGAATTGACGAAGGATTGGGAACTTGGCAACTCAAAATGCATTAAGAAATCTATGTCGCTCCCATCATCCTACATTTTTATGCATTGCGGAACCAATGGTGGATTTCGATATACTACTACAAAAACAGGATACAATGACAACCACATATTTAGTACAATGAAAGCTTTACAAAACCTGTCAAAGGAAAAAGGTGATTGGTGGGTTAATTTTGGTAACATGACAGTTTTTTAATTGACTGTCATAAATGTCTTACCTACGATGACAGTACGAAAATAAACTGTCATCATTTTATAATATAAAAACTCACTTATTAGCCAAAGTTGCTTTATTTTCAAAAATGTCATCTTATTTAAGCCACCCCAAACTCTAGTTTCATCTTACACTTCAGTTTCAAATGCTCTATTCTTTCTTTCTCTCTCTCTCTCTCTCTCTATCTATATCTCTATCTCTCTCTCGTTGCTCCCCCGGTCTCTCTCCGTTGCTCTCCATCTCTTGCTTTCTCCGTCTTCTTCCATTTGGTATTGGTGAGTTCAACCAACAATTAGTGTGGTAAGCCCTAGACTCAACATTCAGAGGAAGACGATGACGATGGTGTCCCAACTCAAAAATCCACTACGGATCAATTCGAACTCACCCGATTCAAGCTACCCCGATAAGTCGAAGAAGCCTCAGATCTGAAGCTCGCAAGCAAATCACCTATTGTTCCCTAACGAAAAATCAAAACTGCACTGAGAAGCTCGTGTTAAAACCCATCCCGAGCCCGAGCTCTAAATCTCTTATATGATCTTTTTGTAGCTAATCACATATGGTCATTAGAGCTCTTTATTGTCTTCATAAGGTACTCTCTATCTTTCTCTAGTCCTTGTTAATCACTTACAGTCGAGGTGAATTTGCTAACCCTAATTTTTTGTTACATTTTTTTAATTTAATATCGAAACATGGATTGAGTTTGATGCACTGGAACATTCTTAGTGCACCTTAAGAACATCAAAGCGTTGCTCGCTCGAAGGCGTGGCTTGGTTAAGTTGAATAAGGCCTTAATTCCTGAACGAAGCAAGTGTGATGTTGCGTTAGACATAAATTTTGGGTACTCCAAGCAGTTTGCAGCTCATTCTGAGCCTAGTGAAGAAGAGGGTCGCGTTCATTTTGGGTTCACTTGCTCGGCCAAGATGAAGAAGGGGAGCTTGAAGGGTCTGGATGTGGCTATTAAGGTTATTCAAAATTTAAAGGTCTGGATATTTTTTTCTTCTATATTTTACTGTTCTTTACTCTTGCCAACTTGATTTATGTAATGGGTTCTTCTATTCTCTTCTTTTTAGTGTTGGAATTTTCAATTATACATTTACTTGCTTTAAAATTAATTCTTTGTTTCGTCAAGGAAGTGTTAGTATGCTTAGGACAACACTTTGCGTATCTGACTTCTATTAAGATTATCAGTAATTCCATTTTCTTTTTCAGTAAGTGTCAAATTATGTGAATAATTACTAACTCTTAATTCAGTTTATGTTTTAAATATCATCAAGTGCATTTTAGGGTACAAAGAGAATAAATGTTCTGGTGCAGTGGTTGGCCAGAAGAAGGTGACTCTTTTATTGGCTTACTTTCTAGGTTGATGATGGGCTAGACGGCTGGCTCATAGGTTGATGATGGCTAGATGGCATGTGCATCATATATTTTCTACCTCTAGTTTAAGCACATGGCTGTTGCTATATCTTAGTTCCCCTTAAGAATGGTAATTTAAGAATCAAGAGCATATCTTTGGTAGCTTACTATTTTATGCATGAATTTTATTATTAATGGTTGTCAATTGCTATTCATGTTGCTTGATAGCTTGTTATAAACTTACATGTGAAGGTGACTTTAACTGTTGTATTTTTTTATTGTTTAGAGTGGATGAGAGTATCGACTCAAAATGGGAATGAAAACTTTAAACAAGTTTGACAGGATGAACTACATACAATTTTTTATTCTTAGATATTTAATATTCTGTGAGGTCATATTGGAATACTATTCTCAGGGACATGAGCTTGTATTGCATGTCTTATATCATCTACACTTTCTCATGATTTCTGAATCAGTTGAAAGTTCATCATTTACTGCAGCTGTATACAAAAAGTTCCTTTTGACAGTGGTAGGCACCTTCAAACTGGCTCAACTTTCAAATCAATTTTTCTTTTTTAGTGTTTGCATTGTCAAAGTTCATCATTTCCTACAATTGAAAGTTCTAATGACATTGTTAAGGTTTTCAAATCCTAAGCAAGAATAGTTTATCCAAATAAGTGAATTGTGTAAATTCTACACACGTTAATTGGTCCAGTACTCATTAAGAAGGATTTGCAGAGGCAAATGCTATTGTGCGCAAGAGAATTGGATACATGTTTGGTGAATTGTAGGGTATGCCTCCTTTTTAAGTAGTTTATGTTACTTCTCATGGTTCATGTCTAATCTTTGGGGGTTTTTATTTATTTTTTGTACCAATTTATGTAATCATTCCATAAACTGATATCTAGAAATTCTTCTTTGCTTTATTGTATGCATTTATGCATTTCTATTGCATTAGTCAATTTCAGACTTTCAGTCAATGAGGGTTCGTTATGAAGAAGTATTGTTTGTAATTTATCTGCTTATATTGAAGAAAACTTGTGTTCTTTTATTATTATTCTGGATACTTGACCCGCATATCATCCTCAATGGTTATATGATTGTTTCTTGTGATTTGAGTGAGTCTGGGGAGTTCTTGTTCTAGAATGTGTTATATTGGACATTGTTGTATACTCACATCATTCACCTGTATATGGTTAATCTACTTAACCACGTGCACTTACATGATTTCCTTTTAATATTTTTTATGTATTCCATGCCCTTTCCCATGATAGTGATCTTAGTTTAGTTACTTTTCTTCTCTAGTACTATTTGTCCTTATTGTCAAATGATGTCTTGTAAAAATCAGGAAGCGGCTTGATGCAACCCTCCAAGGCTTAGAAGAGAAGCAAAATAGCAAGAAAGAAGTGATTTGTGATCATTCTTTAATTTTTTACCAATTTGTACAAATGCTTCAAGCAGGTATCAATTACTCATAGTTGGCATTATTGTCTTGTAGATTTTGAAGGTGCAACAGAGGATTCAGTCTCTCCAGGATGGAAAAGCCAAGGTGTAAAGTGCATTAGTAGTTGTGATATAAGCTGTAAGTTAGTTAATCTCTATCTGAGGCTTTGAATGTGGTTTTTCTTTCTTCCATTCTTATTAGGAATTCTTCTTATTATTAAACAATTTGATAATGATTAAAAAGATTATCTCACAATTTTGTGTTAAATGGGCAATTATATATTCGATTTGTATCTATCACATTTTATTCATTCATTTGTTACGAATTCAGTATCCAAAAAAGTATTTTGACTCATAGTACTAAGCCATTGATTCAAGAGAAAAGCACTTGCTCGATTTCTGATTGGAATCTGAAGATAGACAGAACTAGGAACTAGGAAGGTTCTTTCTATATAATCAAGTGTCCTCTGTAGCCTTTCACTTAGATCAACATTGAGTTCATCGTCCTGTCCTTTGATCAATTATTCTAGGCAAGATTGAACTCATAAGAATGAGTGAATGACGTGCTTCTTGAATGCAAAATATATGATACTTGATAGCATAATTATTTAATCATCTCTAGTTATTGGGGCAATAGATCTTCTTTGAAGAATTTGACAGTCATGGGAGTGAAATAGATTGGAGCAACAGAAGAAGAAAAAAAGTTTAAGAGCTTTCTTGAAGGACCAAATCTTATCTCTTAAAAGGACCTTATCCAATGCTTTGGCACAACTATAGAACCCTACTCCCAAGTTTTGCTTACTCTAATATAGGTTTTAAATAAAAAGACCTTGAATTTTAAGCGGAGCTATGTTATCTATTTGGATGAAAGGAGATACATTTCTTATATATATTCTTAATGTACCATGCTAAGCATACTGCCATATTTTGCTTTGGACCGGTGTTAGCCATTTTACTTTGGACCATTGTTTCTGAAATTAGATTCATGGCATGAACCTTTTCAACTTTCCCTTTAAGCAAACTATTTAAGCCTGCTACTTACATATTTTATAATTAGATGATATTAGGGATAGTGTCATAGCCTGGCTTTGTGTCATGGGAAGACGGTTTTTGCCTTTCAATGACATTTTTAAAAAAAATATGGGATCTTTTAATGATGAAGATTCCTCGTCATCTATTACTTTTTCGTAGGACTTTAAGATGAGGGGGATTCCCCGTCATCTAATATCTTTTCACGGGACTTTAGATGATAGAGAATCCTCGTCATTAGAGGCCAAAACTGAGACTTTTAGATGATGGGGATTCACCGTCATCTAAAATCTTTTCACGGGACTTTAGATGACAGGGAATCCCCATCATTAAAGGCCAAAAACCTGGATTTTTAATGACGGGGAAGGTAAATATGACAGCCTGATAGATGACATTCGGTTAGCCGTCAATATAAAATTATAATAACGGGTTTTACCCGTCATCTAATCTCCTTTTGTAGTAGTGATAATTTTGATTTAAGTTACTAGACTTCTATTGGTATGAAATTAGTCTCTATTAATGTTAGTTGTAATCTTCTTTCGTCGATATGGGTACTTGTTGTTGATTGTGTTGAATTAGTTGATGTGGTTTCCTTTCATGATCAATTTATTCTCTTATTACGCCAATTGGTCGATGCAATGGTGTTCTTTTATATATGCTAGTGTCTTTAAAAGTCAATGCCATTTATTATAGGAATCTTTGTGGTCTCTTTCGTCTCGACCCCTCCAAGTTGGATTGTAATAGGAGATTTTAATACTATTTTGGGTGCTCACAAAAGACAAGGTGGTCACCTCCCTCCTAGGTCTTCTTGTGATAAATTATGTATTGCTTTAGAAGATAGTCTTCTCTATTCATTCGAGGGGCAGTCAATTTACATGGAGTAGAGGCAATATCACCTCTAACCATATTGATCAACTTCTAGAACAAGGCTTGGATAATATAGGTTTTTCAATTTTCGGAAAGATGTTTCATGTTTAGTGCTTCCTCGTAATAATTCTAATCATTATCCCTTTTAATTAATCTTTCTAAAGTTTCATCTATTGTCCTAAACCTTTTTTTGTTAAGGCTATGTGGATTGATCATGATGATTTTCAAGGCATTGTAAGTCTGCTCGGAATATAATAGCTCATGGTCATCCTTTTCTTGTGGTTATTCAAAAACTATCTTCTCAAAAAAGTTATTCATAAACAGAATTGGGAGATTTTTTGGGACATTGATGCTAATATTGAGATTGATGAGGTTCAAGCTTATGTTTCATCTTCTGGTTTTTCTAATGAGCTTTTTCATAGAGAATATAGTCTTTATCATGGGCTGGATAATTTACTTGGGGGGTGAAGAAGTTTTTTGGAAAGAGCATTCTCGGGTTAAATGACTTCAAGAGGGTAACGAAAGTTCATCTTTCACTACTACAAAAATGAGCTACAATGACATCCACCCATTTACTTCAATGAGAGCTTTGCAAACCCTGTTAAAGGAAAAATGTGTTGGGTAGGGTAATTTGAATAACATGACAATGTTTAAATAAACTATCATAATAGATTTACCTATTATGACAACTTAATCTTAAAGAGCCATGACAAATATGAGGTTCTCTTATAAGGCTGAATATGAGAGTCTCATATTCCATCTGAGACGTCTATTTAAAAAACAATTTTTTTTTAAAATAATTTTTGTAGAAATATAGAATACTTACTTGATGACGCAGTGAATGGATAAAAATGATTAATTATGCCGGATCTTGTAGGAAATCACGAAAACTAACTCCCCATTTGTTCCATAATCAAGTTTTGTATGTGTAAACTTGATTTTGGTGTTGATGAATGATTTTTTCTCTTAATTTTCTATAGGTCCGAATTTGTTGATTTTCTGTAAAAAAATTGTCAATAGGTTTTCTTCACTAAATGGAAGTTAATGAAACTTTCTTTTATTAACTTCCATTGGTAGTTTTTCTTATGAAAAACTATCAATCATTCCTTCTCATTCGCACATTATAGGATTGAACAAATTTGATCAAAGATGATTAAACATTCACATACTAATGATCATATGGGCAAATAGATCGTGCGACCCGCGAGCACACATAAGCGCTAGTTACTATGAACCTGTTAGGGATAACATAGTAGCTCAAAAACTGAAAAATATCTACCTGTCTCGCAATGCCCCTGATGCGTTTGTTACATCAATCCAAACATCTCTAATCCCTCAAAGAGCAATGCCTAACTTCATAAAAAACATGTATTCGCAATCATGCACTAACTATTACGAGGCGACATAACTGGTCGACCGGTGAACACAATATAGATATAGATAAAAAATATCTTCCTTTCCTACATATATAGCTTAGCTTCAAATAAATTATTTTTCTAGATATGCTCCATTAAGTCAAATTACCATAACCATATGAAACATGCTAAAGTAGTATCATTTATGTGTCACTCCACTATATAGTCGAAAGTCACATAGGGGACATATATGAGGTTTCAAAGTATCTCAAAAGACTCATACAATATAAGAGTAGTAGCTGTAATTAATGACAACGATTTTCTAACTATCATTATATAAAAATTTTCCATAATTGCAAAAATGCCACTTTATATTCTAACCCTAATCCATTAACATTTTCCAACTCTCATTTCTAAGAGTATAGAGGCGAAGGGGCAAAGGGGCGATGCTCTTTTTGTCTCTGTTATGCTATCTTTCTATGATTCTTTCTCTCTCTTTCTCCCCCCATCCATTTCTTCTCAGCCACGCGATTGTGAAGCCTCGCAATGGGGAAATCAAAACCACCAGAGGGTGCGACTAGGAAGCTACCATCTTCAAGCCCCGTGATGGAGAAATTGAAACCACGAGAGGGAGGTGGCCAACCTCTCACCGAATTTTGCATCAACATTGCTCAATCTTTGTCATCAATCGTGAGGTACACCTTTTAATCAATCAATTAAGTTTTTTATATAATTTTTGTTCGTCATCAGATTCTTAAAGTTGTAAGTTCTGATATAGGCCTTCCGATATATGGTTAAATTTGTATTAGTTTCTTATTTAGGATTTCTGTGATTTTATTTTTAATTTTTGATTTAGGGTTTGTTTTTATCTGATTTAGCCCAAATTTTCACTATCTTCATTGTAGCACTATGTCTGTCAAGGTATCGTCAAAGTATGAGGTATCTTTGAAGTAGTGTGAGGTATCATCGAAGTATGTTTCTATCCTTGATATATGTCTACAATTTTATTAGTAGCTTTTCAATTTCATTGTTGCTTCCATGGTATTTTCTAGGGAATATATGTTGCATCTAATCTGGGTAATGCCCACGTCCACTTTAATCAAGTTCTTATGCTTAAACCCATCTCACAGCTCTCGTACTAGGTAACCTTTTCATTTCAACCACGCTGCCCCTCTATTTGCTTCTTGGTGGAATTGAACAGACTCTGGTACTAAAATTCCTTATGTATCTCTTTGTAGTCGTAAAAAAACTCAATGTTCTGGGTTTTTCTTGCTGGTTTTGTATCAATGGGGGACTTCTCTCTACCTCGTGACTTTTATATTTTAGGATTTGATAGCTCTACTTAGTAATTCACTTTATTAATCTTTACTATGTTTCTCTTTTTTCATTGTTCTTTATGAAAAGACTATTTACTTAATTTGCAATTTCGCTAAAGCTTTTCTTTCCAGGAGCTCTCCCTGTATGGTGTAATTATATATTTGTGTATGAGTTGATAAATAAATTCTTTTTATTGTTCAAAATTCATCATTGTTTGGTATTTGGTATTTCTTGGTGAACTCTGATATATAGCTTGGGACAAATTAATTAGTTTTCATGATGTTGAGATGGTTAGGGTTCCTTGTACACGTAAGTTTCATTGGGTTGGACCTCGTGCTTTTCTGACTACACCAATTTCTGGCTAGGTAAAACTGAGAAGGGTTCACGTTCGTGATTTTGAGCAAGAGCTAGATTTACGTCATTCGAGCATTGGAGTTCTAGAGTTGGTGAGTTTTCGTGTTCGCTGCCCGTGAAATTGTTGTGTTTTTTAGGTTGACACTCTCTGCAAAATTTAAAGAGGAGAAAGTTTGATTGGCTCAAGTCGTTAGGGGTTTCTGTTTTTTTCTTATAGACTTCTGAAAAATCAGACTTGATTGTTTGCTTTCTTAATGATGATGTCTGTGCAGATTCAAAATGGTTATCTGTGTTTTTTTACAGATTAACCACCATGTTAATAAGATTTAATATTTGTCTTATATGATAAGTTTTTTGTTATTTTTTTCTTCCAAGTTGTCTGTGAGGGGATCACTTTCTTAGCATGCTCCTAAGTTGAAATACCACATTTGATGGGCATTGAGGTAATCATGTTCACTATACAATGCAGTCAATAAACCCAATTTGAAATAATATTTAATTCGTTGATCTTTAGTTCCTTTGCAGGATAGTTGATGTCCTCATCGATTATCTTGGAGAGTTGAATGAAGATTTGGTCAAGGATAACTTTTGTAATTGTTTACGAGGTACTTCTTTCCAAATACAATTTTCATGATGATATTACAAGTCGCTAGAATCATTTTATGTGTTGGTATGTGGATGTTGTTTGTATGATTTAGACATGTTGATAGTGTAGAGTACTGGAAACATTATATTCATTTACTTTGAGGCCTTATTATCAGTTTGTGATTCTGCATTTCTTTTGTATAATTAGATAATGGAAAAGAGGTGCTTAGCATATTATCATGTTCTTGAACTTTCTTGGAAGAGTACATATTTAATCACAAGTAGCCATTGGCATCCACGCTCCCCTCAATTTCCACTTTTTCATATTTAGGGATTACATTGTGTGCTTCTTTTTGTTTAAACCAGAGATAACATGTTTGCTAACATCCTGAGAGAGATGATAGCTCCACCAAATATTATCAGCAAAGTTTTGAGCGTTGTGACTGGTAACAATTCTAAAATGAGTGATGATAGACCAATCTCATTCTTTGCCCATTTAATCATTACTCAAATCTAATAAAAAACCCCATTTCCTGAATTTTGGATTAGAAAATTAGAGATTGAATTTTGGTATGATTCTGTAATATTTTCTTCACCTTTTTATAAATTTGATAGTTTTGGATGGCCGAGGCAAATGATAGGAATAAAAGGGAGAATCCAAGGCAAATACGTGTGGCATATGGAGCTTTTGGGAGATGGTAGCTTTAGTATAGTTCAATTTGAACCCAACAGTTCCCCTTAAATGATTACATAAAAGAGAGGGAATTGTTCCTTTTTGGGGGCTCTGCAAATTTCTTTCTTTTTCCCATTTTTTATGTGTCATAGGAAAGCTTTAGGCTTATGTATGAACCTTGGGTCGATAAAAGGACGAAGCATATGAGGAAGAGAGGAAATAGTATTTAGAAGAACAATGCAACTGCCAAAGAAGAAGTTTTGTCCTTTAGATCCAATTAAGGAGTGAGACGTTGTTACATGGACTTAATAGGTGCTCTTTTTTTTTACTTAAATATTTTCTTGATTTTTTTTTCAAAATTAATTTTCCCTCTTTTGTGAATCTTGGGAGTGTTTTTTTATATGAGTATTTGTATTTCAGGAGGATGATATATTGAGAGAGCAGATTGCTTGTTCTGATTTGAGTATTAGTTTTTTAGTTGATGTTCTTACTGATGATAATGTTTTCAGTTGTACTTTATGAGCTAGGGTAGCTAGTATGTATCTCTTTCTCTTTATATGAGTTAACTCATATTCTCCCATGTATCTATCAGTTTACATGCTGTGACACTATATTTTTTTAGTTGTTCTCCTATTGATTCTGGATCAATAATGTAAAGTGAGATAAATATTTTTTTTTACTCACATTCCTTACAAAAATATGCAAAGCATGTTGGTCTAAGTAAGAGACTCCCATATTAAGATAATCTTTTGGCACCTTCATGATAAAAAAATCTTGCACAAATGATATCTCTGCTCTCTTTAATTTTTCTTTTTATTTACGTCTGTCGAAAATAAAAAAATTTCTTTTTATTTATGACTGACATCATATTTATTTCCATAATTAGAAGATAATTACTTTCTTATTGAGTTTATTTTAAGCTAAATTAATCTGACTATACGTAATTGAAAGTTCATGTTCTATTGATTTTGGCAACTGAGAAGCTAAGTTCCGAAGCATGTCACTATGAAATGGTTATATAGGAAATATATGCAGGGCATTTCTATTATTTCCTGTAATAAGAGGTCTTCAATTCTGCCTCTAATTGGACTGACATTAGAGTCTAGTGTGTAGTATCACATCTTGCTTGGCCATGTTTCTAATACTCTTTTCGGTCATCATTCGGTTGGTTTTGCTATCTATTAGGGAATTACTGATCAAATGGCTGAGGATACTCATTATTGTAGTGCTTTTTAGCTTTAATCTTATTGCCTTTTTGCTTCTATAAATATCTTAGTTAATCTTAGTCTTTGATTGATCTTTTTGTGGTTGAAATATATGAAAACTATGAGGATGAGGTCCCTCCTTATCTTAAATATTGTGATGTGATCCTTGTATTTTTTTCTATTTGTTGTACTCGTTTGTTGTTTGCTAAAAAATGGAATAAATTCAAGTGCAATAAGAATTTTGTCGATGCATTCTGGAACAACAAAAATGATTTTTAGGGTATATTGAAAGGTTGTCATGGAAAGGCAGAAACTGTATTTTTTGCCTTTAAATAATATTAATAAATAACTGTCATGAGAATGCAGGTTTTTTCTTTTCCATGATAGTTTGTTTTAAAATGACCCTATAATGATGGAGATTCCGCGTCATTATAGGTGTTTTTGTAGGACCTATAATGACGGGTAATTCTTGTCATTAAAGGTATTTTTACGGTAAGTTTAATAACGAGGATTCCCTGTCATCTAATGCCTTTTCGCGGGACTTTTAGATGACGTCATCTAATATATTTTCACGGGACTTTAGATGACGGGGAATATTTGTAAAGGCCTAAAACTAGGATTTTTAATGACGGAAAAGGTAAAAATGACAGCCCAGTAGATGACAATCGATCAACCGTCAATATAGGGTTATAATGATGGGTTTTACCCGTCATCTAACCCCCTTTTCTATTAGTGTTTCTATCATTCAGTCATTTGGAAACAGAACTCTCATTCTATTTATCGGCTTTGTCAATTGATGGGACGATTACCAATGATTTGTCATTGATTAAGGATCATATTATAAAATTCTATAAGGATTTATTTGTGGCCAGTAATAGCAACGATCCGGATTTCTCTATTATATCTTTGACTATCCCTTTAACGGTTTCTTCTAATGATAATATGATGTTGAATTTTGTCCCTTTAAACTTAGAAATTTGGGAGACGGTCTTTTCTTTGGATTTTAATCATCCTCCTGGTCTAGATGGTAATCGAGTGAACTTTTTCACTCTTGTTGGGATACGATTGAATCTAATCTAGTTTTAGCTATTTTAGACTTATTTATTTTAGGATCATTTTTTTTTGGGTTTGAATTCAAGTTTTTAGGTTTTCCTTCCCAAAATTAAAGGTGCAATTTTGATTGATCAGTTTCATTGCACTATTCTTAGAATTTATATTTAAAATTATTACTAAGATTATATCTGAACGTCTGGGTCTCAATTCTTCTCAGATTGTTTCTTCAAATCACTTTGATTTTATTCGGGATAAATATATTGAAGATTGTTGCTTTGGCCTATGATCATGTTAATACTTTTCACTAAGAAATATTTATGGAGGTAATTTGGCTATGAAGATTGATGTTCGCAAAGCTTTTGATACATTAAATTGAGACTTTATTAAAGAGGTGTTTCGTGCTTTTGGTTTTCATGATCAGTTTATTAACTTGCGTTGTGCAACTTCTCCCCCTTTGAGAATATCTATTTCGCTAAATGGTTCTCACGAAGGTTATTTTTATTGTTCTAGATGGGTTCATCAAGAGGATCCTTTATCTCCTATACTTTTTGGAATTAGTGATGACTTTTTGAGTAGATATCTTTCTGTTGTAGTTGTCTTGAATAAATTAAATCTGATATTTTCGGCAACTAATTTTCAAGCATCAATGCACTTGCTTTATGCTAATGAGGTACTAATTTTTTTTGTTGTGGTAATGTTTCTAATGTAAAGATGGTCCTGGAAGCCTTTAATATATATGGTTCACTCTCGGGTCAAGTAGTTAATTGGGAAAAATCTTTCATTTACTTTGGCAACTCGATGAATTCTTGTCATATTCCTCATCTTCTTCAATTAAGTGGCATGAAACATGGAACTTAGCCCTTTTACTTCCTTAGGGTTCCTTTATTAAAGGTAGACCTACGTGAGATATTCTTCAACCTATTGTAGATAAAATTGTTTCTAAGTTTGTTAAATGGAAAGGTAACTCTCTTTCTATGACTGGTTGTTTAGCTCTTATTAACTTGACCATCATTGATTTATTGATTCATTCTTTTATGGTCTATAAGTGACTAGTTTCTCTTCTTAAATTGAAGAACTAAAAGATGCGGAACCTTTTATGGCCGGGTGGCTGTGATGAATCTAAGGTTGTTAAAGTTTCATAAAAAGTTTGTTGCAAGCCTATTTCTTTAGGAGGTTTAGGTTGGAAAGATATTTAGATCATTAATAATGCTTTTACTTTAAAAGTTATTTTGTAAGTTGCTTGCTTTAGATTCTTTTGTGTTTTATTTTCTTCCTTTTTGTTATTTGGATAGTTTGAATTGTTCTTTCTCTAGATATATTTTCTCTTCTATTTGGCCTTCTCTCAAATCTCATTATAATGATTTGCAAAGAGAGTGTTTGGTTGATTAGTGACAAATCAAACTGGATTTTTTTTTGCGAAATGACTAGCTTGAAGCTCCTATTATTGATATTCTTGGTATCCCAAATTATATTGTTGCTTCTCTAAATGTTTTGTTACTTGCAAGAATGGTTATTCATAGTTGGTAGAAATTAAATCAGAGGTTTCTTGGCATCGAGATGTCTGGAATTCTTTTATACCTTTATCGAGGTCTATGCTGATTTGGAGGATCCTATATAACAGTACCCACAAAAGATAATCTTTGTAAATGATGTTTTCTTTTGCTTCTCGATATATTATTGCGGGTTTTTTTTACTGAAACTCCTGATCATATTTTTCTTAGATGTGCTTTAGCTTTCCCTCCTTCAAAAGCCATTTTCGTTTATTTTCAGGAAAGGGTGCCTCGATTGGACTTAAGATATTTTCTTTTTAAATGTCTACGAAACGAAGTTTAGCTCTATGGTTAGGCCTTTATGGATTTCTGCAGTGTATACTACACATTGGGTTATCTGAAACTTGGGCTAAAGCTGATTTTTATAATGGATAGATTAATTCGAGAACTTGTCTTACGTTCATATGGCGCTCACTTAAAGAAATAATATTTTGAATACTGGCAATATGTCAAATCCAGTGGACGATCTATCCATTCTGAAAATTTTCAAACTAAATGGCCGTCACTTTCTCCCTTGTAAAATTGGATTAAGGTCAATACAGATGGAGCTTCTTTGAGTTCTTAGGTGTTGAAGGTTGCGGTGGTATAATCTTAGATTTATAGGCATTTTATAAAATGATGTTTTCCTATTGCTTTGAGTTTGGTATTTGCTTTTGAGTCAGAATTATTTATAGTCCTTTATGCTATTGAATAGGCATGGAAATATGGTTGGAATACAATTTGGTTGGAAACTTATTTAATGTTTGTGTTTCAATTATTTTGTAAATGATCTAATCAAGTACCTTGTAGCTTCTTTGATTTTCAAGTTTCTCATATTTTCTTGGGAATGTAATCAGGTTGTAGATGCAACTGCTTCTCATGTTTATTCTCTGGACTCTACAACTTGATGGTTCAATGCTCCCGATTTTTGTAATAGTTTCATTGACAATGATTTTGCTGGACGTTCATCTTATCGCTTTAAAGAACTATGTTATTTTTTAGCCTGTAAGCTCTTTAAATTTTGGTCATGCATGCCTGATTTATTTCGGACATACGTGCTTGGTTTTCTATTCTCTTTGTTTGTTTTGATGTAAATATTTATGTTTCTTTTTTTACTTTCATTAATGTGGATATTACCTTGTGTTTTTTCAACACATGATTTTGAATAATGCGTTTTCCCTTAGGTTAGTTCTCTTAAAAAATTACTCTTTCTAAAATATTTGTAATGTGAGGGAAATAATGCACATATGAGAGAAATTGTGAATTTTTTTTTTATCTTGACATATGAAGATACCCTCATTTTGAGGGTATCTTGAACCCCTTGAATTGAGGGCTTTCTTTATGCCGACGTCCTCAAGCAATTATTTTTTCTATTTATAACATTTTCTTGCACAACCTATTAAAGCAAATAAATTTATTTAACATATTCATCATTATATCATAGCATTTCAACCATTATGGTATTTTTATTGTTGCCAAATAAAGTAATATTGACTATCCGAACATTTTATTTTCTCATAATCATATTCCCGCAATCTTATTCTAGAATTAATTTACTCTCAATCTCATACCAAACGATCCTTAAAGTGTATAAGAACATGAATTTGAGAAACTTAATTACACTAACACAAACACCCAAAAAAATAGTTCTCACATTACATCAGCGATCAAGTTTTTAACCAGTCTCAAGTTTCATATAACGTGCATCTTAGCTTGGTTACCATATAATGTATGTTTGCTAATCATGGATGCATACCATGTGCCTATTAACGAGATTAGTCATGTTGTTGCGCTTTAGACAGATCCATATGAACCAGAAGATGACTGAAAACCTAAAGTTTGAGCTCTACCAGACGAGCACGGAGGCAAGGAATGACCCAACAAGGGGAAAAGCTATAAACATTACTCGTTAAGGTTTCTATTCACAGTAAAAAAAATGTGTTGCACCAATTACCATTTGTGCTGTCAGGGCTGTCATATAACATGTAATGCTGCCATCAACTCTTTAATCAGTTATTCCCAAGGTTAGTGAGTTCTATTATAAATACCAAAAATCCAACCAATGAAGGTAAGTTCGCCAGCTCAAATTTAATTACTAAAAATATGTCCGATCTATCACTTAATATTGAACATAGGTATCAGAGCCTCATCGAAAAATTTAACTTTTTATTTCGGAACAACGCTCGTTCTCAAAATTTGAATGAAGAGACTGATGATATAAAGGTGGATAGCATAATATTTAAAAAGTTGTTTGATACGAAAGTTGAAAGAGTTTAGTAGGGTTCTGTGTAATTTTTTAAAGCACTCTGAGTCTAACTTTTTTGGCTGATTATTACAACTTCCCTTACCTACATTTTTATTGCAAAAGAGACTTTCTTATTAGGCCACCTCCTTTATTTTGCTCAAACTACCAACTCTTCTTTTGGGTTCCTCTTAGTATGAAAGTCAGTACTATACCGGAGATTAATCTATCATTATCATTAGATCCTATGAAATGATTCATGGTAAACCAACCTCAGACATGATACTGACTGGTATTGTAGAAAAATCCGCCTTCTTTGATATGGCATCCGTAGTTTATATGGGATTTCACTAAATTTTTTTATATATCTTCCTTTTCTGCTATATTTGCATAAACATCCATTTAATGTGAGTATAAGCTAGGAAAGAGTGAAAATTTCGAAATACGTAAAAATATAATATAGTTTGTGAACACATGTGTAAAAAAAAAATATCATATGCATTTAGTATTTGTAGGAACACGGACCGTATGTCCTGATCTTAAAAAGAATAAAAATAGATGTTTCAAATTGACCCGCTTTTTGTAGGATCGAGAAATTTACAGCAATCGAATCTTCAATCGCATGTAAGTAAAATCTTATCATGATCAGTTACGATGATAGACGTGATTTATTCCATTTGATTGCTTGATTGGATAACGTGGATGCAATATTGTAACATCTAAATTCTTATATAAAAAATCACATTGCTTGAACTAAAACTATATTATACTCTAAAAGAAACCACAGTGTCATGCTCTATGAGTTCTGTTACGATAACTTTTTTTTGTGTAACTGGATGTGTGTATATATATATAAAGTGGAAGTAGTAGTTTGTTTTTTTCTTAGTTAGACAAATGATATAAAAAATGTACACTCTTTTCATGTAAGGTGGATGATGAAGATGTAAACGAAAGTGGACAATAATTCAAAAAGCCTTAATGCTTTAACTAACTGGATGGACATGAAGGAATGGCATTGTCTTCTCCTTGCTTCTACTAAAAGTTATGGTGCCAAAAAAAGAGGCATTTTTTTGTTCAAAAGCAAATCAATTGAAGAGTGAGAAACTTAAAAAATGCAAGCTTTTCTATTTGCTTATGTTCTATCACTTTCAGTTTTGGTTAGGTCTTTCTATGATGGAATGATTTTAAAAATAAAATTATTAGAATATGATTATGAAAATGTAAGGTATTCAAAAAGTTAAGATTATTCTATTTTTACAGATAAAAAATATTACGTAAAATATTAAGATATTAACTACTTTTCAAATAAACTCTTGGAGAGAGTGGAAACAAAGAAAATAGATTTGGTTTTTGAGGAATAAAAAGTGGAGAAGATGCATAAATTTAAAAATCCCTAGAATTGAAAGGTTTTAAATATCTTCTAAAGGAGAGGAAGAGAAAATATTCAGAATTAAATATCTTTTAACTTTTCTTCAACCAAACAGATACAGAGTTTTCTAAATTTTTTGAAAATCCTACTAAACATCCCGATGGCCTGAGTTCATAATTTGATCACTCATAATAATTCCAATAAGTATATATTGACTTAAATAACGAAAAGACTTTTCATTTATAACATTAATGCAACACATTTTCATACGTAGAAAGTGAGTTCTTAATCATTTAGTCACTTTTACTTTCACTTAAATACCTACAACTTATAATAATGTACGTATATTTTTAGCTATATTAAAAAATATATTTAATATCAATTATCTCTTTCAGTTTATGTGAGTAAAATCAAATAATATATGTTATATTGTTATTATTATGACTTGTGAGTGATATGTTAAGTATTCAACCATATTGTAGTACATCATGTATATTTTGAAGCAAATCAATTAAGAGTATATAACAGAATTGTGCTCTAAAAAATTAAAAGAAAAATAGATATCATTAGAATTAATTCATATAGTTCATGTTTATTTTAAACTTGATCTTTCTTTTTTCGTGTGTTTTGCGAATTTAATTTTTTATTTATAAATTTGTGTAACTATATTTATGTAACATATTAATTGTAATAATATATAAAATATAGCATAACTAAAGTTTCTATATGCATAATTGAACTATGTTTTTTATATTTTATTATTAAAATTTTATAGAGATAATTCACTTTTCATCTATATTAAAAAATTAGTATAAAAGTTGAAGTTTTCTTTATAACTGGCTATAATTCATATAATTCATTTAGAACTATCAAATTCAAATTAACTTTAAATTTATTTATTAATTACTTATTTTTTTCAATTCATTAAATAGGTGAATGAATTAAAAAATATTAATGAGTACTTTAGTCAATTATTATAATAAGATACTAATTATTAAATGTCACATTAAAATTAGAAGATTATTTTAAATAACATATTAATAAATAGATAAAATTGTTTAAAATGATTTCTATCTCGTGTCATTCATAATTGATTACAAATTATAGATAGTGGTAAATTAAATTGATTTTCATGTTGCCCCTTTGGATTTTGAAATGACACAATTACCCTCAAACTAAGATGTCAATTTGTCACATCACTCTATATAAAGCCGCCCCTTTGATTATATAAAATTTCAAATCTATGTACCCTCAAACTAAGATTAAAGTTTCAAAAGGAAATGATAAAGGCGAAAAAAGATATTTGTATCCATTAGTTTACAAGTTTATATCTTTCTTTTTGGTTTTGTTGGTTGCAAGAACTACCATATCAAAGAACATTTTTTCTCTTATGGAAACGACATTTTCATATACAATTAGAAAGATACATTTAACACATAACTAATAAAGCGATAATATGTTCCGATTTCAAAATATTAAGTTTCGTTAAGGAATATTGTGAAATAATACTGAGCATTTGATTCATTGTTAACTATGAGATTGTAATTGAATTTTGAGAACTTCTTATATAAAAATACTCTTATTATTTGTTATTCTCATCTTCCCCTAAGGAAAAAATCAGAGTCACTGCATATGAGTTGCTTGTGGGGAGGAAGCCGTGGTTTTAAGAAAGGAACTGGTAGGACGTTGTTAGTTGTGGCAGGCAAAGACTCTACGCCATCAACTATGGTCAATATTGAATCAATGCTGATATATAAATAACTTTTTATAAAAGCTGATCACATGTCTTGGGTCCCTGTTTGATAGTTTGATGTCTACATATGCGTGAATCCTTTTTTTCCTTAATTTAATCTTATCAAATATATTTTATAATTTCCCAAATGAACGTAAAATGGATAATAAAGAGACTGAAACTCTACAAAAAAGTTTGTTGAATATGCATCAATCACGTACTTCATTGTTTTTTCAATAACTTTTCAAGTTTCAATTACACAATATCCTTTCAAGTTTCAATCACAAATAAGTCATCAACGATAAAACTATTTTGTATCGACTTATTATATTTTAAGCATTTATTGTTCCACACCATAAATTATTTATAAATCCATATGAGATGACTTTATAAGCATTTAGTAATATTATGTTATATAGGCACTTTTATGGTACCGTGTATCATATCAGGGTACATTTATATCTCATTTAAAGTATATTTGCAGACAAATTATGTAAATTAAATATTCGTACGTTTTCTATAATATTTCTATGTTCCAAATGAGGTACAGACTGAATAGTTCGTTATTTCTGTCTCTAGCTAATTAAGGAACCATAAAACCATAAAATATTTTGTGTTCAATGTATCACATTTGTGTGCTTACTTGTATGTTCAAGGTTTGTATAATCTTCGCATGTTGCATAATGTTTTTGTTGTTTATCATCTTCTAGTTTAAGTAGAAATATGTCTAATCCCTTATTTTTGGTCTCTAATACAAAAGATACACAAAACAATCGTTGTTAAATAGTAGAAAAAAATATGTTCTGGTACAAGTACCATTTATCTTGAGTATTTAAAAACTAGCTGAATTATTCAAAAGTTTTAGTAATATTTAAAAGGGTTAATATCATAGGACTTTCCTCCACTTTACTCCAATATCAACTTACCTCATAAACTATTTTTCCTTCCTAGTTGACCCCTCCAACTTTCTTCATCCATCAATTTAACCATCTTGACTGTCAAATGACTATTAAATGATCGCATGCATGGCACATGCCTATTTTTTTTAATTTTACCTATTTCTTCAACCTTATAAGCTACCTATCTTCCATATTTTTCATCCAAAAAGCAGTCACAAAATGCATCTTCTTTTTCACTGATTTGTCAAAATTTTGAAAATTTCTCCTCTAGTTTCAGCAGCGGTTCGGATTTAGTCTCTATAAGGTTCAATTTTGATTTTTATCAATCATATTTATTTTTCTCCTTCTTGAGTAAATTTTGTTATTTTTTAATTGATTTTCTACCAAATTTGTTACTGTTTTTCTTTTATAAAAATGACTTCATCAAACATTGATTATGCTTCTAGAGGGTTAGAATGACATTGTTATTGCGGTTTAAGAGCTTCATTAAGGACATCTACGACACATGAAAATCCAGGTAGAAGATTTTTTTGTTGTACTCAATGGTAGGAAGAGTTCGATTGCAGTTATTTTGAATGGTATGATATACCAGTAAAAAAAATGGGGATTATGCAAGTAGAAAAGGAAGTCAGACAATTAAATGAGAACTATGCAATTCTCTTTACTCACAATGCTAGGCTTGATGCCCAAATTATCAAACTTGAAAAGAATCAACTTAATTTAATTTGGTGTATCTAAATTTTGTGTGTTATTTCAATATTTTTATGTATAAAATTATTTAAATCATATGTAGATATTTTGATTAATAGAGAAATGTTCATTTTTCTAATTGGAAGAGCATTTCTCATCGTGATGTATTAACCTATTATTATATGTTATTTTCAACGAATGTATAACATAATTGTTGTTGCAACGTGTGCGCGACGCGGAGCGGTGATTAAAAAAATTATTTTTTGAAGGAAAAAGAAATTTGGAGTCACCACCAATCATTTTAGGGTGTGATTGGTCACCCAATTTTAAGATAAAAATTTTGGTCTATGAAAACTCAAAGTTGGTTCGAGAGTCGTTTGTGTGTGAGGAAAGTATTAACACCTGACAACACCCATTATAAAATGGTTACCCAATTTAATCAAATGCTATCCAATTTTTTTATTTTAAGGTAAATGTTAAAGGGACTCAATTTTTAATATCCCATTTGGTGCATTTTGTATCATAAAAATGAACAAAATAAATTATTTTTAATGGGTGGTTCAAAGACCATTGAAAAAGTTATTTTTTGTATTCTTATATCCTTTTAAATCAAAGCATTATTATAGTTATTCTCAGTACCCCAAGAATGACTCCTTACCTCAGTAGTTCGAAAAATTTGGTATTCTAAAATTCTAAAGTCTGTCATTGGATTTTTTTTTTAGTGAAAACTAAATAAAGAAATTTACAAAAATTTAAATCAAATTGTTATAATTTTAATTTACTAGCATCAATTTTGATGATAAAAGAATAAAATAATAATTACATACAACTGTGACATATGAAATGAATGTTAGAGATGATAAATATGTATAATAAATTTTAAAAAAATACATGATGAAAATAATGAAATAAGACGTCAAGTAATTAAAAATAAATATAAAAATAAATTACAAGAAATTAATAATATCTACTAAAAAATAGAAAAAAATAAACAAACATAAAAACAAAAAACATATATATAAACAACAAAAATGAAAAAAATTAAAAAAAAATTAAAAAAACTTTTTTTGCAGAGTGTGATATCACTCTATATGAAGTGAGAGAGGGTGATGTCACCCTCTATATGACGTGAGAGAGGGTGACGTCACCCTCTGTTAAGTGACAGAGGGTGATGTCACTCTCTGTCTTTTTTTTATTTATTAATATTTTTTTTACTTATATATATAATTTTTTAGTAAATAAAAATATTTTTTTATGTGTAAAATAAATTAATCTATGAAAAAAATGCTTAATTTCATACATGATCGTGCCCTTTTTTACTACATGTTCTATTAATTATCATTTTTATTTCTTCACTCAATGATAATCAAATAGCAAAAGAATGATCATGAATGGTAATTAATTTAAACAAGTGTCACTAAAAATAAATAAATAATTTTGTTTTGGATATAAATATACTATTTTTTTATTTTTGGATTACTTATTTCAGTAATTACCATTTTTCCTTTCTTCCTTCATTGCTAAGAATGATCATGGATGATAACTAGTTTAAACAAGTGTCACTAGAGAAAATCCATAAAACTTTCAAAATAAAATAATTTTTGTTTGGGATATAAATATACCATTTTTTCATTGGACTGTTTAGTTCACTAATTACCATTTTTCCTTTATTCCTTTATTGCTAGGAATGATCATGGATGATAACTAGTTTAAACAAGTGTCACTAAAGAAAATCCATAAAACTTTCAAAATAAAATAATTTTTGTTTGTGATATAAATGTACCCTTTTTTATTGGACTATTTAGTTCACTAATTACCATTTGTCCTTTCTTCCTTCATTGCTAGGAATGATCATGGATGATAACTACTTTAAACAAGTGTCACTAAAGAAAATCCATAAAACTTTTAAATAAAATATTTTTTGTTTGGGATATAAATATACCATTCTTTTATTGGACTACTTAGTTCACTAATTACCATTTTTCCTTTCTTCCTTCATTGCTAGGAATGATCATGGATGGTAACTAGTTTAAACAAGTGTAAACAAGTGTCACAAAAAGTTATGGTCAAAAAATTAAAAAGAAAAGAAAAGAAGATTTGTAAGAACATAAAAAAATGAAAGGCTTAAAATATTTGCATAATCTTGTATAGATGTTTTACCATCTATTTTATGCATTTTTATATATGAGAAATTATCATAGGAGATCTTTTCATCAAATGTACACTTTCAACCCATTAAATGGTTGATTCACATTGAGTTAATTTTACACCCCTCAAAATTTTATCCTCATTCTCATTGATTGAGTTGATGACAAAAAAAATCTCATCATCAAGCTTGTAGAGAGATAAACAATATATGAATGCAAAACTTAAGATTAAAAGTAGGAGAAATGATAAAGAATGAGCAAACAAACCTATATATGGAAGATGAAACAAATAAATATCAAATACATGAGTATGAAAAAGAGAGATGATTAATTAGAATGAACAAAATATTGTAAGTTAAAATGTAAGAGATTTGAACTACTTTAATAAAAAAGAAAATGAGAAGATGGAAGATGAATAGAAATGAAAACTTACATTTTTTTTTCTCTTTTTCACTATTTCTCAAAACCTCTCTTTCTCTCTCTAAAATCTCTTCTCTTCCTCACTCTTCCAAATCTCCCCTTTCAAGTGAAGACCTCCCCTATATTTATAGGCAAAATTAGGGTTTGTCTTTTTTACTTTTAGTCTTTTTTTGCTCACTTTTTACTTTTTAGTCCTTGGACCACTTTTCTTATTTTAGTATTGGACTAGTTTTCAAATTATACATATAGTCTTAGACTATTATATGAGTTAAAATATAAAGTATGTATATTTAATGTATTAGACCGGATAAAATACGGTATCTACAATTGCTATATAACTCTTATATCATATCCTTCAACAAAATAATTATAATGTTTATCAACAAAATAATTGGATAATTGGTATATCCACAAGTTATCTACTACAAAATAATTTTCATATCATATCATATTCCATCATTTTCATCTACTACAAAATAATTTTCATAGCAGATCTTTTTCATCTACCATATCACATGCTTCAAAATATAGTTCACAAAGAAGACATTCTAAATAGATCATCTCCTTCCTCTCATTCCTCTTCCTCTCATGTGTTAGAATTATGAGATAATCGTTGCACATCTTGACTAGGTTGAGTTTCTTGACTATATATAAGAACCTAATTTAGCAAAACAGTAAAAATCAATCTCAATTCCCCACAAAAATGCTCAAAACAGTGTCAATTCAGCTGTAAAATAGTCCCAATTCAGCAGCAAAATGGTCCCAATTTAGAAACCAAAACAGTAGCAAAAAATAGTACAAAATTCAGCAGCAAAATAGTCCCCACAAAAATATAAAAAGAGTGGAAAAACAGTCCCAATTCAGTAGCAAAATAGTCTCCACAAAAATGTTAAATTCTAGTAGCAAAACAGTAGCAAAAAAACAGTCCCAAAATGAAACACAGTAGCAAAAACAGTAACAAAATGCAATTACTTACTTGAGATTCTCTTTGTGAAACTCTTGGAGATGACCTTTGAATCTGAGTTGAACTTGAGGGTGCACTTTGGAGCTAATATTCTGGTGAAATCGAAGAAGAAGATAGGGTTTGAAGGAAATCGAAGTGTTAGGGTTTTTCGGGCTAGGGTTGTTTCGGTGAACTGGAAATCGAAGGATTAGGGTTGTTTAGGTGCACTAAAAATCGAAGGGTTAGAGTTTGAGTAAACTGGAAATAGGTGAACTGGATTTTTCGGGTTAGGGTTGTTTCAATGAATGGCGCATCAAAGGGTTAGGGTTTGGGTGACTGTAAAATCTTGAGGGAGAGGGAGAAGGAGAAGTACTGGAAAATCGCGATGGATGAGAGGGGGAGGGCTTCACGAAGGAGTGGGGAAGGGGGAAGTGGGTGAGTGATTTTTAAGAGTGACAGTTTTTGTATTTCACTGATCACGTGATTTTTAAGAGTGACATTTTTTGGGTTAGTGGGTAAATTGATAGATGAAAAAAGTTAGTGGGTCAATTAGGAAAAGAAAATAATTTAGAGGGTAAGTTGATATTGATCTAAAGTACAGATGGTCCTATGATATTAATCCTGTTTAAAAAGTAGTTGACTCATTCTAAAATTTGAAAAAAAAATGTTTAGTAAGCCCATTTTGACCCAAAATTTTTAAAAACAAAGTAAAGAATCAATGGTGTTTAGTTTACTTTTAATTTATTAAATGTTTCTAAAATCGTATGAATGATTAAGAAAGAAAACATAATTATAGAATTGATATAGCACCATTTCATTAAAAATAAAATATAAAAAGAAGATTGGAAATATTTTAAACAAATAAAATTACTTAAAATAAAATCTAATTTCTATAGATGAATAATCAAGTAATTAATTAATAAAATATACCTTAATAATAAATTGACTTAATTGATAATTGAAAGATCAAAAGTATAACTAAATTTGTCACAATTTAATAAATAAGAGCGGAATATTAAGGCGCATAAAATAGATAAAATTAAGAGTGTGGAAGTTAAATTGTAAGAATTTAAATAGCAAAAAATATAAATATGTAGAATATTAAAATGGGCTAAAAGTAAAAGGTGAAATGTTATAGGGTGAGTAGAGAGAATAAATTGACACACTGATTTATGTGGTTTGAAAATTAAAACACTTCATGTGTCCCCTGAAGATTTTTAATCTCACGATCTTATGGTGAAAATCAAATCTTACAATCTCAATTTACTTGTAGATGTCAATTGAACCTTACTATGCTTTGTATTTCAAGATTTAATGATATCTTACAATAACTCACTCAAGAGTAGAATCTTCAATTTAAGTTCAAAAAAAATATTACTCACTCAACATTTGTAAGTATCAATCTCAAGAATATTTCTATGGATTTTAGAGAGCAAGAATATATGACGCAGATAAAGAATTTAAGCTCTTAGTATATGTCAAAATGAATAAGAGGTATTGGCTACTTATAGGCTTGAAAAACAATAAGTGGGAGGTAACATGTGAGAGATAACATATGAGAAATACTTCTATGCTATTTGCTTTTGACTAGTCTTCATTTTTCGTTTGTTCTGATCCTTTATTCCGTATTCTTTCCTCCGACATGTATATAAAAGATGATATTTTTATTCATAGGTTTAGCCAAAGAAAATCAATTTATGAGATTTTTAAGTATTTGGACAAGTGTGGACTGTTTATTGTATATGAATATAGTATATGGAGGAGTATCATTAATGTTGTGCATAATAAATACAAATAATTTGAGTAAGTTCTTATATAAAATTATATAAATAAATAAATATTTTTATAATCTTTAATATCTATTCTTTGCGGTATTTATTATAGTCTATGCATATTTTGATTAAATTTATTGGTAAATTTAATATTTATTATCATAAAAAATTTTAGTCATAGAGATATAGGGCAAAATCAATGGATTCAATCAATGTTATAATATGAGAAGAGGACATGTCCTTTCGAGGGTCCTCTACAACTGTGCAGTTCGTTCAATGTGTTATCGGATTAAATTTGGATAGTCTAGAAGTGGAAAAAATTATGGTACTCCCCGGGTACCATAATTTTGAGTGCTCCTTCAAGTCAAATATTAACAAATGGCAATTAAAAGTCACATGAATGATCCTATCAATATCCACTAACTCCGTTTAGCATAATTAAAGGATGTGATCATAGACCACATTGGGGCTGGTAGAATTTCTCCGGTCGTTGGGAAATCCTTATATAATTTAGGAGCTTAGAGCTATGAACTGGGAGAGAGAAACTAATGTCATGACAAAGCAAAGCTCTTCCTCCATAATTAATTTTTTTTCCATCCATTACACTTTCTCTCAATTTCACTCAATATATCTCTATTTTTTTGTCAAAAGAAAACTTCAATAACTTGAAAGGAAACAACTCCCACTCGATAAATAGAGAAGGTTCAGGGAAAAGACTACATAAAACATAAGGAACAATAGAAAATCGACTTTCTCTAGCACACTCAAGGGCTAGTATGTTTTTAAATCTGGGGAAATGACAAGAAATAATAGAGGTAAAATTTTCTGTCATAGCCTAGATATCAAAAATGACGTTTCCGATTTCAGGATTAAGCATGTGTCTAGCATTGATAGCTTCAACAAGCATAGCACAATCCTAGAAAACCATGATATGCTCTGGATGAAAACTGAGTCTAGATTCCAATACCCAAAGAATAGCTATCGCTTCTAAATAAATCACCGAGCTAGAGTCCCGGATGTTCTTGAATCCCACTGCATGAATATAGGCCTAAACTGATTTAAGCTATGGGGGTTATTAGTCTTGGAATAAGTACAATAGAAGTTACATGCAACTCATCAAGCAGCATACAGTTGTTGAAAAAAAGATTTTGACAAAATGAACAACATCATTACCCACAATGTTCCGGTTTTGTTGGTAGAACGCCGCTATAAATCCGTCTGGGCCCGAGGCTGCACGGATGCATTCCACGTAATGTCTCTGAGATTTCTTCCGACTCACCTCTCTGTCCAGAATTGTTGCATCCTAGTCATCAAGGACCCTATGGATCTGGGATAACGCCAAATTACAATCTACATCAGATGGGTGAGAGGTCTCGAACAGATCTATGAAATGTTGAACAACCAAGGAATGCATGCGATCCAATTCTGAGCCACTGAATGCATGCTTTATCTCTCCAGAAGGCTTCCTCTTCAACTGTGATGAACTTTAGTTTCCTTTCCAACATCTTAATTTTCTGATAGTCTGATGTAGTATGAGCATATGCCTTTTTCTAATTCAGTGTTTAAAACCTCCATGAAGAGATTGGAATTGGCAAACTAAGCTTTCTTCCTCCAAGAAATAAGGCCCTCTTTAGTTGCATTGAGTTTGTCCGCTATCCCATGGCTCGAAGCTGAATTGCATTCAACCCAGGCCTTTTTAATCGTAACATTGCAATCAGCCCATTTCATCCATCTTTTATCAAAGCAAAAAGGTTGTGGAGTTCTACGCTGCTGGGATTCAGACTTCAGAATTAAGGCTACATGATCTGACCTCGGAGTTGGTAGATGGGTGAGAAAAACTTGAGGTTAGTGAGTAATCCACTCAGTATTGGCCAAGCATCTATCCAATCTCTCCTTAATGAGGAACTAGGAGTCTCATTTATTAATCCAAGTATAGTCTCGTATGACATACTCAATATCTAGTAAGTCCAAAGAATGGGCAAAATCCACCAGGCTTTCACAGCTGGATATCGATCAATTATTACCCCCCATCCCCATTTCTCTCTTGGGTATATAATATCGTTGAAATCTCCAAGCACACTATAAGGATTTCTACATCCATAATCCTTGAAGCTAGCTTCTCCAACTGATCCTTCCTAGCACCAATGATGGGGCTCAAGTAAACAAAGAAAATATGTCAATGAATATTTTTAGCACGATCGAAGTTATCTATTTCAATAAAGAAATTACAAAACTTGATAACAAAAAAGAGGGAATTATCGCTCCAGAAAATAGCCAGACCCCATTAGTACTCGTGGATTCAATATCTAAAAAACTCGGCACTCCCAACGTATTTTTGAGTTTTTCTAGGACTTCACCTTTATTCTTAGTTTCTTACACGAAAATACTATCCGACGAATGGGTACTAAAAATCCCTTGCACCAAGAAAACTGTCAGGGTTTCTCACACTCGACAATTTCACACCATGACCTTCATAAATCATTGTGAAGCTGGTTCAGGTTGACTACCACCACCTCGTTCAAATCATCTAGCGATACCATGCTATCCCTCAATTTCTTCAACGAGGATTCCCCCTACTTGTTACCGTATGAATCTTCTAGGCCTTTTCTTTTTAGAGCCAACCTTGGCCCACCGATAATTATCCTTCCCTTTCTTCACTTTGGACCACTTGTGAGGTGGCCCAATAGAAGCAGGAATTCGGTCAACTCTCTTCCTACCTGTAATGTGATCCTTAAACTGGGAGCTGGAGGAAACCTGGCACAAGACCACGTCTACGTCCACTAGCCCATTGCAAGGCCCGTGTTGTAGTGGATTGGGCTTGTTCACCCTCCTCCTTGTCCTCAAACGCACAGCTTCATCAAGATGCGATAAATCTCCGTCCATAAATTCTCCCTGATTTCCATAGCTGGATTTCGTCGACTGAAATCTGAAAATTAACCCCAGATTTACGCCCTGAATCAACCGCTCCGGTGGTCCTCTCCGGCAATCTAGAGGGATTCGTTTCAGACGATTCCCGATCAGGATTTTTCCATGCCCGACCATTAGAATTCACCGTGGCTTCTTGCCGCTCTCTCCTCTATCCAAAGCCTCTCCCATAACCCCGGCTGCGACCTTTTGTCAGACCGAGCTTCATCTCCAATTTGATGCCGATTGGAAGCACCGAGATTTTTCCTTTGGCTGGGGAAAGCTCTAATAAAATCGTCATAGCACCACCTGATTTGTTTCTCATCTCGCCCATATTCATCCCTGAACCCAAACCGGTGCACGTTTTCTTCTCATCAAAATTAATGGTTTGGAGATATCAAGATCCACCTTAACTCGAATAAAATGTTTCAACTCAACTCCATCTCTAGAAAAGCCATCTTCTTCAAAAACTCTCCCTACCTTCCCTCCGATTAGAGCGCCCACTTTCTTACCACGACAATCCGATGGTAAGTTGTGGATTTGGAGCCAAAATTTTTCCATACAGAATTCTTCGATGTCTAAAACAATGCCCGACCTCCAGCATTTAACCACAGCAATCTCACCTCAAACAACCACAGGCCATTCTCCGTAACAAATGTTAAACTTGCTTCCGTCTTAAAGAACACTTGAAAATATATCCTTCTCCACTTCAACAAATCGTACATCCTCTCCCGAACCCCACGCATTAGAAATAGCTCTCTTCGAACCATGAAGCAAGTTCCTCCTCAAACGACATGCTTCAATATCTCTATAAGCAACGTCTCTTGGGATAAAGGCTCCGCTCATTTCCTCCTCCGTCAAATTGCAGCGATCAAGCCATCTTGATAATTCTAAATCAGTCTCCACCAACTTGGAAATCACCGTTTCAGTTTTATTACACATCTTCGTGAAGAATAACAAAACCCTAAACGAAGAGACCGAAGGGAAAAGAAAGCACAACCCCTAACCAAGTTAGAGGACCACTTTTTTACTCAACATATCTCTACATGATTATCACATTGCTATATTTCTTTCAACGGTTTTGATTTATTTTGCCTTAATAACCATAAACTAATCAATTAACTTTAGTTAAAAAATTAGCAAATCTAACCAAACTTTTTTTTTTGGATTTCTTTTCCATCTAAACACAATATTGCAAAAAAAAAAGGAAACGAAGAAAAGAACATAAAAACTTTTAAATTTCCCATATCTTTGTTTTTTGGATCATAAAACTCAATAATTAATAGCTTTTAATTCTGGCCTCTATATATATATATCATATTTTGTCCGAGTTAGTGTTTTCAGACTTATTTTACTTTTTGGTCTAATGCTCCCACAAAAAATGTACAAAAAAATCAACAATAAAAAAATAGTTATAAATTTTTTAAAAATTGTGACTCTTTGGGTAGATTAAGGACGACCGATTTTTCTAGAGAGAGAAACAAAATAAAGCTTTAGAGAGAGAAAGAGAGTAGAGAGTGTCTCACCGCCACTAATGGCGCTGCCTCCGGCCGGCAGTTTCCGACGATGAAAAACTACCGTTCAATTCGTCTTAATATCAATTACCACTCCTCCAAATTTCAACCAAATAAGATGGACGATAACCGAGATACAATCATTTAAAGTTTTGGTCTAAACAATTTTAACTCTTTCGTCATCTGTCATCGGTGGTTTTTCCGGCGAATGACCACGATCATTTAAACATTCTCATTCAACTCAATCATTTCAATCTATTTTTCAATCAAAATAATCATCGTCTCTGTTAACCCAAAAGTTCAAAATTCAATAAACTATTTCTGACTAAATATTTCAGATGTCCGGCGAGACTCACTACATCAAGTCAGTTTGGAGGATCCTCATGAAATTTTCATAATGATAACTCTTGAAATTCAATCCGATATTGTAAACATCGACCGATTATTTTAAAAGTACGGTAAACAATATTTTTTTTAATGTATATATATTTTTCTTCCTTTTATTATTTTATATCCCTATACTAACATATTACTAGATATATGAGGGTGTTTAGAACTATTTGTTATTTTGTAAAATATCTCTTTATAAATATTAACACGGTCCTCATTATTATTGATGTTTAAAAAATAGTTTATTTTTTTAACTTAAAATCTTGAAATTGAGTTTCAGAAATATTGGAAGTTTAATTCTTCGTTTCTTAAGAGGTGAGAAATCATATTTTAGAAGTCCAAAATTAATTCCAAATTTTTTTCATAAACTTATAATTAATTTCATAAAATTAGATTTAGAGATATTGGAAGTCCAATTTCTCATACATTCAAAATACTTGAAAGTCCGAGTTTGATTTCAACATGATTTTTACAATCTCAATCGTTTAAAAATAAGTTTGTACATGCATGATTTATTAAAATGATATCAGAATTTTGCTACCTATTTTATTTGAAACTAACAATATATATAACTCAATAAAAGCTCAATAATTTTATCACCAATAATCTTATTTAAAATAAAAGGCTTTATATATAATATAATATAATATAGGGTAAATCAATTTTACTAAATATTGGGTGTATCAATATAATGTATTCGCAATTATTGATTTAGGACCACTATTTTATCCATATATTGTTAGTGTAATTTCACAACGTGTCTACAACACAGAGCGACAATTGAAGTCTGAGTTTATGTAGATTAAATATTTTAAATTGGATGACCAATCACCCTAATTTGATTTGTACCTCACAACAACCTTTGCTCATATAGTTACCAACTTTGTCAAATGTTATATTTTTTTTAAAAAAATTGTCCTAAGAAAATATTTTACAAAATTACTTTCACTATGATTTATTATCTTGTAACAAAACTAAAGTTTTTTTTTTACATTACTGAGTGGAACGAAGGTGATTAATAAAAACCTTTAGTAATTTGTTATTAAAAATATTTGTATGTTTAGAAAATTTAGGAATTAAGAATTGAACTTCCAAAAATAGTTCCTATTTAATTATCTTGAGAAATTTAGGTGCATTTAGATAAATGTCAGTTTTTGCAACATTTTGGAATATGTCAACTTTCCAAAATCCAATTTGATTGACCAAAATAGTCTCACTTATGTTCAAATTACATTATTTAAATGAAATTTATAAATTCAATATTAATATTTCTTGTCAATCGAAGAATACAAAATATTAGGCACCAACAAAAGAAATTCCCAAGAAATACTACATCTTTATCAGATGTCCCTTTTCAATGTTGGAAATTTTTTTCTCAGCATTGATGTTGGGATTAATCCTAGCTGTAGGATATGGCTAAATTAATCACATCCATTAGATGGTTTTTAATTTTAGTTTCTTTTGAAACCGATAGAATAGGTTTTTATCTCCTTCATCTCTCCACTTTTCCCTTCTTCGACTACAACAAAAAACTTAGGGCACCCAATATCGAAAGCACGATTTCTCCTCCAACCTCCAACGTGAACAACGAAAGCACGATTTCTTATTCTTCACCAAACTCAAGCTCTGTATCTTTGTAGTGATGCTCTCTCTCCGTCGCCTAGGGCATGCAATTTTCAACCCAAAAAGGACATGCCACTCTGCTCTACACCTAAGGAGACCATTTTCCCTTCCCCTTCGCTTCAACCAACCTAGGGCACACCAAGATCAATTTATCCTCCAAACATGAACAACCAATTTCTTCTTCATCTAGAAGAATCTGAGAAGCTTCGTCGTCGGTGCTCTCCCTCCCTCCCTCCCTCCCTCTCATACTCTCTCTACTATGATTGTTCGTCCCTTTTTCCCACTACTACAAAAATATGGTTAGATGACGGGTAAACCCATCATTATAACCCTATATTGAAGGTTGACCGACTATCATCTACCGGCTGTTATCTTTTATCATTTTAAAAAAACCACCATTATAAGAGAGTACAATGACGGGGAATCCCCGTCATCATAAGTACCGTGAAAAGTAGATAGATGACAGGGAATCCCCATCATCTTAGTCGCCCTAAAAAACATATAGATGACGGGAACTCCCTGTCATCTAAAGTTACTCCACGTAGACTTTAGATGATGGGAAATCCCCGTCATCTTAGGTATCCACAAAAGTAAATAGATGACGAGGAATCCCTATCATCTAAAGTTCAGGAAAAGAAGAAAATAAAATTTTATTTATTTAATTAAATTAAAATTAACAATTTTTTTTATCAGAAAATGTATAGAAAAATAGCCACCCCAGAGTTTCTTCTTCCAACTTTTCATCAACTAACAAAATCCAATACACTAACTCATTCTAATTTTGATTCATTTTAATCTAGAACCATGGATCAAAATAATACTTTAGTTAAGTATATAGTACAAAATCAAATTCATTGCAAAACTATAGTAAAATTGACAGGAAAGTCATAATTAAAACCTCTAAAAGCATCAAATTAGAAGGCCAAAGTTACTTGTATGAGCAGGTATACATGAAGTTGGTCATGATAGAGAAAATCATCGTATTTATATAATAAAATTAAAACAAAAATTATAATGATTATAATTCTAAAAGATCTATTTCAAAATGGGAAATGTCTCAACATACAATTTTCTAACACCTCTTTCACAATATATATCAACAAAAATCAAGAATAAATTGTCAGAGTTTTCTTTCATGTTTTTACACAACACACACCACTAGGAGTGCAAACACATAATATGATTCTTTTCTTGAATTACATCAAAAGTATACCTTCCCTATAATCAATAGCCAAAGAAAAACCTTAATTTTAAGAGATACACACAACTTTCAAATGAGTTTAAATAAAATAACTTATAGGAGGAAGAGAAACTTTTTAGCATCACATCCAGGAAATATATATATAGACAAATAAGTGAAAAATATATATAGCTAAAATCATGTATCAGTAATATGCAACTGATAATACTCACCTCACTACATGAAGAAAACAGCATTTCTGCGAAACCAGGTTTCTTGTTAGAAAACTGAAAGGAATAAATTCTAAGATATCAAGGTTCGGACTGGACGTAAAAGCATTATCATGTTAGAGATAAATGACCAAGACAAGTAATCTAGAAAAAGAAAATGATATGAAGATGGAAGGGGAACGGGAAAAATATACAAGAGCATGATGCTAATAATAGGAAGAAGAATTTTTCAATTCAGTTACTTATATTGCAATTTTTCATAGAATTTTTCAATTACCTTTGAATTATATTATCCAAACAGACAAATGCCATTGAAAAATAGAGGCCAAGAAAAAGTTGAGTTGAGTGCAAATATAATTAAGAAGGAAAAAATCATACATACAAAGATGTTATTATTAGCTGTTAATGACCATATTCGAAATCATGTCTAAGTTTAAATGCGAAATAGGTCCATCCATTCATGTTCAGCCTATGGTTTCATGTTAATGGGGACATCTGGTATCCTAACAAACGGCATCATTCTAAGAAATATAGAGAAGTCATACATGCACTTTGCAGATAACCATACTTCTAAGTGTAAAAAGAACAGCTAAAATAATACTTCATGAGATCATGGACATGTTAATGGAAAACAGGGACCTGGTATAGAACCACAATAGTGGGTTTCAAACAACCATACATAAACTTGATATCCAAAACTTGAAGTTATTCAAGATTAAAATTCAAGACACATTACATTAGTTACCAAGTAAATTTAGCAAATGGTAGGAAAATAAAACGCAAGCAGTACATAAGAACTATTAACAAGTAATCTATAGTGTTCTCAAACTTAAAGCCCATATTTCTCAAATACTCAAGGGATTGTTATGCGTGATGGCTGAGAATGAGATCATCATATTTGCTTAGATGCATCGATGCTGTAAATTTTTAGATAGATTTCCTGAAATCATATTGGAACATTTTTTGTATGGGAATTTGTGGGAGGGAAACTTGAAGCCAACATAATTGGCGGGATTCATAGACCCTCTTTTTCATTCTATGCAATGACTCTTGCAATCATACATTTCCATCTTCTTCCCCCATTTAAACAAGATTATGTGTCTAAGAAAATAAGGCCTAGGCAATATTAAAATAAATGTAAAGTACTATATCATGACATAAAAAAACACGATCATCTATCAAATGCTTCAATAATCTTCTCAGCATGTGATTGTTCATAATTCAAGTGAGAAAATGTTAGCTCTTCTTATTTTTTCATAGGAAACTGAACGTATGATTTTCTAATCAACTTAATTTTTATATTTAAGTAATGTGACGAACAACTTCCAATTATTTCTTTAACCAATAATATGTTTCCATTCCAGGTACCCAATTTTGTAATGAGAAGCATATTGTGGTTCTAAAAAACATATCATCTTATATTGCATATACATAATTACAATAGAAAAAATACCAGTTCCAAGTCCCAACATCAATTAATTATCTTATTAGACAACTACCTTTCTTGTGGCCTGATTCAGGTATCATTAAAGCATTACAAGAGACACATGTAAAGTTACTAACGAAGTGCATCAATAACATCATACTTAAACATGAGAATCAATCCACAATTGAATCTCAAAACTAAGAAAGTTTACAAAAGATATGGGTGCACATGCATTTCAGATAAGAGAAATACGATGTTAATTACTAAAATCACTAAGCAAATTGTCACATGTCCATCATTTATCTGTAAAAGTAAACTTTTGAACTTATCATCGACATGTTGGACCTACATGAAGAAAGAATTATGTGGTTATCACAAGGAAAGATAAGAGCTTTAGAGATGATATTCGGGAAGAAAATATAGGTTAGACCAAAATATGTTCAAGTATGAAACCACCTAGCAGTTTGACAAGAAAAAATATATTATTATAACCAGCATTTTCAATTACATGCATAGCCATAGGTGATGCATCTCACCTTTCTGGATACTAGTTGCTTTCCCATGTCCACCCATCTATTTTTTGCTGCCTGGGCATAACCAAATTTGAAAACTGCGGGGTCCAGTTTTTTATGCACCGATATATGCATTTTTAGCAGATGTTAGAAGAAAATCATAGGATACCACATATATACTACATATTAATACTAATTCAGAAGATGTAAAAGGCTTGATTTAGGTATGAAAACCTCAGGTCCCAGGAACCACCACAAATTTAGTTTAGACAAAAATCATTATCATTGATCACACATAAGTTTTTGTATGATTCATTAATATGCAATCCATTTAATTTTTAAAAGAAGAGAAGTCATCACCTTCAACTCTTCTTTTGGGATGCCCTCAGGGGGTTTGGCCAAGAATAGTTGTACTTCCGGAGACCCGACAGCGACATAAGCCTTGCCCTCATCAGTAACAACCCACATCTCATTCTTAATGTCCTGCACATTTCAACATTCACAGAGTAAGAAATTAATAATTTAAAAAGTCAAGGCCTGAAATAAAAAATTTATTAACCAGCAATCCAGAAGAATATAGAATAATACTGACAAAATGATAGAAAAATAATAAAACACCAGTGGAGAAGGATGCGTGATACAGAGACTCCTCTATGCAAATGTTCTAGCTTTCAAAAGACGAGTAAGGGACGGGAAGGGGGAAGGGAGTTTCAGGAACAAAGCCCTCGGATTTCAAAGTGCAGCCATACCCTATAGTATAGTCTTTTTTTCCCTATCTAAGCTATATAAACAAAGCCAACTAGAAAATCCGCTTGTCAATTCATTCTTGGTGTAATACTCACTCGTAAATGATTGGTGTCAGAATTTTTCACTGATCAAGTGTGATCAGTCTCATCCATGTAAGAATGAGGAATTCCTCTTGCAACTCGTCCCAGAATGGGCGTTATGGAAAAGAACAAGAAGAAAACAAAAGGAGAAATTTGTCCAATAGTCATAAATGGTGCCTCCACAGGTTGACATCCGATCCAACCTAGTAGTAAGCCATCCGCCAAAAGCAACCAAAATATTCCTTGGTGAATAGGGCGGAAACTTGAACTACGCACATACATACTTTAAAAAAAAGGTAAAGCCAACAGACATATAAAAACTGGTGCTATTGCGGCTACACCTCCCGATTTGTCAGGTATACTACGAAGAATGGCATGGATCGGTAGGAAATACCATTCCGGCACAATATGAGGCGGGGTGGACATCGGATTAGCAGATATATAATTTTCAGGATGTCCTAAAACATTAGGAGCATAAAAAATCTAAATCGAAAAAAAGATAGCAAAAGCTACCCAACCTACTAGATTCTTTACATAAAAATAAGGGTAAAAAGCAATTTTATCCATCTCTGAATGTACACCCAATGGATTATTTGATCCATATTGATGCAATGCGGCCAGATGAAGAAGACTGGCACCATACCTGTAGTAGGAGATACCATAGTGACTTGGCTTTGGGGTGGTTTCTCCGTGGACAATGCCACCTTAAATCGTTTTTTAGTCTTCATCATTTACTGCCTTTTCTTTTTGTTGCTTTATCCTTGCATTTTTGCATTATATCACTGCAAACAAGATAGCGATATAGAACCATGGAAATGGAGTAGCATGGAAAACTTATAAGTACCAGATGCTAGGTTAGAGACTTTTCCTTGAACATTAAAAAAAATAGAGCAGCAAAAAACTGAGTGTCGATGAGTTCATGGACAAACAATATAATTATGAGTCTTCATTTCCCAAGCCCCAAAACAAACTGAGTCTAACTTTCTTGGAAAATAAGTATCTATTCATGAAGAAGTATACACAGGCAATAGATGGGAAAATGTTAAAACTACTGAAAGTTCCCGTGAAGAATCTACACATAATCTTCCATTATTGAATTATCATACATATGTATAAGCACTAAGTCACTACCATGGGATTCCATATTGCCACCCTTATAAACTACTGATTATGGAACCACTATAACAAACCAATGGAAATTCATCTCGTGTTCAACAGAATACTAAGGGTAACAACATATCCGTTTTAAATCCATCTTGAAACCTGGCATTCCCTTCATCATAAATTTTAGAAAGCAACTTAGGAAACTCACCAGCCATAACTCATAAGCAAATAGAAACCTAATTCTCATAATCTTGCAGATCCAAATATTTAAAATGAGAGTTAGAGACAAAATAGAAGAATAAAGGAACCAGTAGAGAAAATAATTGAAATAAACAAGGATAACTCACACCTCACATGTTTTTGCGGGGAGTTATGCAAGCTTTAGGGCAGCTTCAATGGGATCTTCAGGAGCTTAAAGTTAGAGAGAGAGAGAGAGAGAGAGAGATTGGGGCAGATTGGTGGCTTGGCTTCAAACTGAGGCCTTCATGTATGAATCGGAGCTATTAGGGCATTTCTAAGAGGCGAGGCCAAGGCTCGGGGTAGATTTGACGGTTGGTTTCAAAACTGCAACCTTCATGTTTGAATCAAAGCTGGCATTTGTGAGAAATTCTAGTTTCAATTGAGATAGAGAGAAGGGGGGGGGGGGGGGGGG